>JAKSZT010017719.1:13821241-14270661 GCA_026826555.1 Tolypeutes matacus | reverse complement strand
ATATATCATTTTGCAAATATTTGTATGTATTGTGAGAATTTTGATTTTTACCCATAATAAAAAAAAAAAAAAAAAGAATTGCTCATAGCTCATAATCCTTCCTGACTCAACACACTTCTGGTCTCCTTGACGAAACCATCTCTGAGCATCTTCCTAACTGACACTCCCCCAACCTAAAGATTTTTCTCTGAGATTTCATAGCATTGTTTATATACTGTAGTATGCTGGATTGAAAATATCTATATGTCTTGTTTTGCTTCTAGACCATAAGCTCATAGTAGAGAAGTCAATAAAATACATTTATCACTACGTGCTTAACACACAGAACAGAGCCTAGCATATAGTAGGTGTTCAGAAAATATTTGTAGGAAACAACTATAGATGATGGAGCATGCAAAAGGATTAATGAATAAATAATGACAAACATATGATAACGCTTACTATTTACCAAGGATTTACTGTGTATATAGCCATATCCACATTTCATCTCATACCCACAGCAAACCCACTAAGAAGAATGATCTCCATTTTATAAATGAAGGAGCTCAAGTTTAGAGCTGTTAAGTGGATGTCAGAGCCAAGACTTGAGTGCTTCTCTGTCAGACCCCGGTTTTAGTCATTCTACTGATTGCTCCAAAGAAAGGGAGAGTATGTTTCATGAGATTTTACCATTGTAGCTATTTTTGCCATACACTGTATTAGTTCTTTAACTACTTCATCCTATTTAACCCACACAACAATTCTAAAAATATTATTATTCTCATTTAATTGATAAGAAAATCAAGTCTCAAAAAGAGGCAATGTAATTCAGTTAAGACCAATGGTGAGGAAGTAGCAAATCTGGATGAAATCATTTGGCTTCCACATCCAGAGTTGGTCCCCAGTTTCCAATTGCCACATAATGGATGAGAAAGAAAGAAGAGAGAGAGACAGAGAGAGAGAGAGAGACAAAGAAAGAGAGAGACAAAGAAAGAGAGAGAGAAAAACTAGTTACTAGTTCCAACAGAGATCAGATACAAAATAGCTTCTTGAACTGCTTTGATGAGAACAAATGCCTTAAAGACAGTTTTCTTTTTCTCTTTTTTTTTTTTTTGTTTATTATTACTATTAATATTGGAATAATGAAAATACTCTAATAATGATTGAATTGCTGAATGCACAACTATGTGATTATAACAAATACCATTGATTGTACAATTTGGAAAGACTGTATGCTTTATTAATATGTATCATTAAAACTGATTAAAATAAAAATTTAAAATTAAAAAATAGTAAATGAAAGCATAAAATATTCTATACATATATGAACATTTTGACAATCAATGTATATGATTTAAACTACTCATTAAATAAATAATCAATTTGGGGGTCTTAAGAAAAAAGAGACAGTTTTCTTTGACTGTGCTCCCCAAATCCTTATCACTCTCCCCCAAAGGGCCACTGAGACATAAAGGTAAAAAAGATTTATCTTTTGAAGAAATTGTTCAGTTATTCGGAGCTTGCCAAGGGTATTCAATGTGACCAAATTTTTGTATTATGATACCCTTGTAATACCTTTCTCTACACAATTAACAGAATGTTAAAGCCCAGAGACCTCTGGCTCATCTTTTCATTTTACCTGATGGGCGTCAGGGACCTAGAGAGGAAAGGCTTGGCAAAGGTCATATTTCACAATCATGGCTGGAACCTAGATCTCCTGACCCCCTATTCTAGTGTTTTTTACCCACAGCTTGACTCAGTGCTTAAAGGGGCCATCATCAAACTTGATGAATATTTTAACAAGTACTTGGAATTTGTTAGTTGTAAAGTACTCTAAAAGCCAAAGATAAGGTATTTTTATTGCCTATTGCTACCACATAACAAGGCCATTTACTCTGTTGGATCTTGGTAATAGGGATAAGTAAGAGCAAACAGAGGGAAGGTAAAGGTTCCTTTCTTTCACTAATGTGAACAGATGGCTTCAAATGGGACTTGGATATTGGTGACAAAGAAATGTGAACCTCTGCCTCCCTGTAGGAGGGCTGACAACAGCCATTAAGAAAGAGTAGAGGAGGAAATACAATGGTTGAACCCGGAATAAAGTGAGACCAGTTCTCTCAGACTCTGGGCAAAGTGGAAGGAAGATTATCAGAGTGAGATTCAAGTTAATTCTATTGCTTCTAGGGTCCAAAACTATAGAGCAGCTGAGGAAATCTGTGTCTCAGTTAGCTCATGCACAAAATAGGAGTTGTAACATTTGCCAATCAGGACACATGTCAGGAACTTACATAAATTAGCTCATGGTAGTTCCTCTAGCCTACTCTCTTACTTCTTTCTCTTACCACCAATATTCTTTTTTCCTCAAGCCCTAATAATGTTCTTTTGTAAATCGTTCATCAATCTTCCAACTGGAGGTAATTCCTCTTCCCTCTCTTCATCCTACTGTTTGCTACATGCCTTTGCTAGAGCCCTAATTTCAGGGTACTCTATTTGTGATTAGCTGTCATATAACTATTTCCTCAATTAGATTGCAAAGTTCTCCTGGGCAAGATCCATGTTTAGGCTGCCCCTATTTCTTCCAACAGAACTTCACAATTTGCCTTGTGTAGAGCCAGTTTCTATTCAACACTGGTTGAAATGAGTTGAACTGTGAGCTTAGATGCTACCTGTATCTAAAAGAATGCAGGTGTCCATTTATGGATTATTTGAGGGAATGTCTGGAGAATTGTTTGGAAATTTAGCAAACTTTCACAATGAACATGGGGCCAGGAGAATAACACTGAGCTCATGGTGTATGGCATTAAATGATCAATTCATTTTATTGGGCCTCATTTTGTTCATATATAAACTAGACACAATAAGAGGACCTGTCCTTCATGCCTTACAGTATTATTGGGAAAATTGAATGAGATTGGATTTAAAAACATTTTTGGCAATGGTTTAACACTATAGATATGTCAGGATTGAATGCTATTTTTTATTAATATTATATTTATTATTACTACATTATAACTATTTAAAGTCTCCTACATAACTATAATATTTAACTTCATGAATTTTTTAGTGGAAATGGTAAATGAGAGATACATTAATTTTAAAAAATGCCCATTGTCATCTGGTTTCCCTGGAAACTACCCAATGGAATAAGAAAGAACTCAAGTCTGAACTCTCTTGGATGCTACCTGAGACAGAAACAATATATATTGGAAACTCCAGGTGACATATTAGTAGCTCAGAAATAACAGCAGATGAGGAGGGGAGTGGGAGTAGCAGAACATTTCTCCCCGGCTTGTATTACTCCTTGCCTCCTCACAGAGACCTGAAATTTTCCGATGTACCTGCTGATGGCCTTATCTGCACAGATGCAGCTCTTTTTTCAGTAACTCATCTAAATGCATAAATCATACTCTCAGCACTAAGGGTCATCTCAAGGAGAAACAGCAAGATGGGTTCTGTAATCAAATTTAAATCCTGCCTCTCTCTGATTTGACTTTGAGAAAATTATTTCTGCTATCTGAGCCTGTTTTCTCATCTGTAAAATGGAGGTACAAATAAAGATAGCAGCTGCCATTTACTTTACATCTGTTAGGTGTTCTAATTCCAGGTTGGTTACTCTATGCCTCATTTATAGACTAGGACACTAAAGCTTAGGCAATTTAAGTACTTTTTTTGCCATTTTTCCTCCATAAAAATATTGAAAATTTTATCTCAAGATTGTTACTCTGAACCAAATATATTGTGTAACATATTGTTTGATTAAAAAAAAAATTATATGTATCCATTACATTTAATTGAGAAATGTATATATTTATTCATCTGTGTTTACTTTTTAGTTTTTAATTGTTTATATTTTAAATTATTAAATGTACAAAATATTTTTTAAAAATCAGATTTTAAAAAAAAAAAGATTGCACTGGCATAAAAAGAGATATAATCCAGGCTGTGAATCAAGTAGGGAAGGATGGGGTCAGGATTTGGACAAAGGTTTATTGAAATCCAAAACCTGTAGTTTTAAACTACAAAGTGTTACACAAATGTCTATTGTCGTTGCTATTGGTGATACATTCAGACCACCTGAGTATTTAAAAGAGAACAGTTCATCTATTGTGTCTACAGAAGCCTAAACGGAAATGAGACATTTCTGTTCATTTTTGAAGCAAATGCATGAAAGCCCCACATGTGTCGATGTGGGAAACAGGGAAGATAGAAATTGCCCCATTGCATTCATCAGGATAGTGAGACAAGAAAAGTTTTAGCAACTGAAGCACAAAGCATGATTTAGCCACTGCAGTACCTTCTGTTCAATACAAGACCATTTCTATTCTTCACACATCTATTTCAATACATTTTTCACTGTTCTAATCTACCTCTCTGTTGCCTACCCACCCTCCACTAAAAGTGTACTTCCTGCAAGTAGGCAAGAAGGAAGTAGGGGTGGAGATAGGGATGTATGATGACTTTTGCCATCATGGACACCTCCCCCCATAAAATAACAAAATTCATATTAAATATGATATTAAAATTATAATTTATAACTGCATCAGTACAAGGATGAATATAAATATAACCCAAGATTAGTTCATCATTACATATTCATTATTATTATTATATACATTTTTTCTTCTGATTTAAAAAAAAATTTAAATCAAAACATTTCCGTGAGCCCCTAAAAGTATTTTGAGCCCTAGGCACTGGGCCACTTCAAAAGCAAGTGTCACAGATTTGAATCCCTTTTCATATCTCTTTAAATCATTGGCCTTGAGTAAGTGTGACGATTTCTCTGTCCTTCACTGTCCCTCAGTTTCTTTCCCTGTAAACTATGGAAAAAGAATGCCAGATTTTCTAGACTGGTATGAAGATAGCATGTAATGTAGACCAGATTTTGAAACACAATTCCCAGTAGTTCCTGGGTCCAAGGATAATGGGTTACTTAATTGAACAGGCCTGGATCATATAGGCCTAATTGGTGGCCAGAGAAATTGGGATAAAATGATTGTCCTCCCAGAATTTTATGGGATAAGGGGAAGGACACTTCCCAAAGGAAAAAGGTCTTTCCTGATCAGACAAAACAAAAAACAACTAGCATCCAATAAAATCATTTTCACCATTTGGAAGTTCAAACTGAAAACACAAAGCTTACTTTAACATAAGCTTACTTCCTTCCGATCCTAAGGCATACAACTAGAAATTTGAGTCCAGATTCATATCAGTTCCTTTGGGTAGAATCATTCAAGCAGTTATTGGTTCTTCTAATTATACTAGGCTTTTCCACATGGGTATAAGGAGAAACATTTGAAAAATGTCTTGCTCAAGTCCAGGCACATCTCATCTACTTTCTCTGGCTGGGTAAATTTAATATAGGAGAAAATGAGGTTAGTTTAACACAGTGGTAGCTCCAAAATTTCTATATGGAAGCCAGCAATTAATTTGGAGCAAGCGGGTACTAAAGGCTTGTCCTAAAGGTGTTTGTAGAGCAAACATCCTACATGTGTTTATATAAATAACTAGAGGAGGTTAATGAAGACTATGAGAAAGCTAAGAAGCTATGGACCCTACAGGGCTCCCCAAGAAATTGCCTGGAACCCAGGAATTTTACCTAGTGAAACTAGGCTGGGCTCTAGGGATCATTGTTTTTCCTTTGGTTATTGCTAACCCACCCAGCCCCAGATGCTGAAGATCACAAGATGGAAAAGCACATCACAGCTATCTCAGGGGACTCACAAACTTTCCATTGGCTTGCTAGCCTAGAGGTGTATTTGGGGTGGGTATATGATTCACCAGTCTGTATTTTGTCAAACCCAACTTGTTTCCATTTTTCCAAAATTAATAAGGCTATTTGTTTATCTGTAACCTCCCATCTTCTCACTGTATCTTTTGTTGCATTCTCCCTAATTCGGCAAAGATCACGGTGAATAGTTCAGGGATAACAGAGACATGTATGAACGGTCTCCTAAAAACTTTTCTTCCTTGGTGTGTGGGAAAGAGGAAAAGAATGGATTTGGATTTACAAAACCTGGACCAAATTCAGATCCAATACTAACCAACTGGGTCATTTTGAAGAACCTTTAGCCTCTGAGAGCTGTTGTTTGGTCATCTGCAAGATCGCAAAATTACAGTTTTGCCCACCACCCATAGTTGTTAGACCTAAAGGAGTTGTTGTTTATGGATGAACTCTAAAGCCAGAAAAGTTGTATATTTTCTATAAAATAGGGAGCTATAATTATTCCTATTATCACTGTATACCTTCTATCTCCATAGTATCAATTATCTGGCTACTAACCAGATTTCTATTCTCTTCTATTCAACACCTCTTACAGCCTCAACAATGTACTGACACTATCTGTACCTCCTGGAAAAGCATTTCAATGATTATATTTAATTATCTTTATTTAGATTTGGCTGCTACTACCCTGGACAAAAGTTGACTATTATTTATCTTTAAGATACAATTTTATTTCTTCTTCTCTTTTAAATCTATGTTCTGTGAATGAATCTTTGAAATCAAACAACTGTTTTATTTTGCACTTTTTTTCCCTATAGAAATGCTCCCAGTACTAAATGCAATAATGGAATCAGAAAGAGTGGCGTTCCGGGGATGGAATATCTATTTGTGAGGAGGTGGTGGGAAGGGAATAAGAGAAGGAAACATTTCAGATCAGTACAGTTTTATTGTCTATGTTTCTCTTTCATTGGTGTATCAAAAAAGAATACAAGCTAAGGTCCCATAAAATTAAAGGGACACAAGCATGAAGGAGAAGTGTCAAATTGAGCTTTTGTTGGAAATTGTTGAGGAAGAGGGGAAATGGCCTTTCAAAACTTCAAATGCTTTCATAAAGTTCCCTTAAAACATTTTCAATGACTTTCATTCCTTCCCTCCTTTTTCAAATGTAAATCATATTTCAGCACTATTTTTTTATGTTATTCTGAAAAATCCTCCACTACAGGTTTATTCAGTGAGAAGTCAGGGGTGGGGACAGACAAACAAAAACACATTCTTAGATTGACAAGATTTGCTAGTCTTAAATGAAATCATTCCAATGAAAGCTCTATACAAGCAATAACCTTTTATACATGCAAAACTTTATCAGTCAAATATTGATCTGTTGAAACTGTTTTTATGTGCGATAAATGAAATAGTAAATGTAAAGTTGTATTTGACACATAGTAAACCCCAAATAAATAAATATTAAATTTCCCCCCTTTGTTGACAAGATACCTTCACTTGAGAGTCATGTATAGGACAAGCATACATTAGAGAAAAATCATCTATTTGCTGTTACCAGTCTCCTTGGATGTATTTTATATCAAGGTCACAGTGATTGATTGTGTATCTTGGAGGTTGACAACCTTTCAGAATGGAATTGTAAAGTTGTTGGTAGCATTCAGTTTGGCAATACGTATCAAAGGTTTTAAAAATTCCTGTTTTCCCTTAGGCCCTATGATTTTACTTAGGGGAAAATATCCTGAGGCAATAATCCTAAATTCAGAGAAAGTTTTATTTACTAAGATGTTTACCACAAACTTACTTGCAATAATGAACATTTAGAAACAGATTTCATATATAACAATAGAAGAATAATTAACTCAAACTGCCAGCCAGTGTGCTGACTCATGCTGAGTATACTGACTCGTACCTGTGCATCACCAGCCCCTGACAGGCTCCTAGAGGGCAACCAATAAGTATTTGTGAAATTAAACAAACAGTTCAATCAATTGTGAAATTTTAAAAATGAAACATTGAAAATTAAGCTTACTGATCATTGGTATTAATATGGAAACATTTTGTCCTAATTTACATATAGAGAAGGCACAAAACAAAACTGAATGTATTATAAGAGTACACCATTCTATTCCATTCTATTCTATAAACGTAATTTTACTGTTTTACATGTAAGATTGTAAGTAAACAAACCGTTTCATAAATGTTTTTCTCTGCTTATTGCTCTGTTTCTGCCTAGCTTCTTAAAACAGTGAACAAATATAACTTCTGTAATGGACAAAAATAAAATACAGGTTATGTCAGAATTATTTCTGATCTTCTTGAGTGTTCAGTGGAAGAGAGAAATCATGGTGTCTCCTTTCAAGCTGGGCCAGAGCAGAATAAGGTCAGAGGCTTACTAGTAGTAGTTTTCATGTCTCTCCAGTCTTGCTACTTCCCTGGACTTGTAAGTTTGTGAGGGGCAGACAGGACAATATTTATACTATATCCTGGTATCCCAATGGCCAGTCATGATAGCTGGTTTATAATAAGTTCTCAAGAAACGTTTGTTGAATTCATTGTGAAATAACTGTTGAATGGATAAATTATCCTGAAAATCACCTAACATCACTTAAGACACTGACAAAGTTATCAATTCCTGATAGGAAAATAACAAGAATGATAATAACCCCTAGAGTTAAGCAACAAGAAAAAACAAAAAAACTGGACACATAAATTCTGCCTACTTCGTTATTTTACATTTTTAATCAAAAGCTTAATTTAAAAAAAAAAAAAGTCTTTATTTCCTCTCTTTTATAACACAAAATTAATGTGTCATTGTGGTAATAAGTGCAAAAAAGTATGTTAGCTAATATTTCTCCCTTTAATTGAACCCTACTAAAGTGGCCAAAGGTATCCATGTTCTTTGAACGTCCTTTCTCATAGTTCTCTCTGCTCATACTGAACTATTCAAGACTTTATACACATTTCAGAGTTTAGTTCATTTCTGATTCGTTTTGAAATAATTATAGATTCATGGGAAGTTGCCAGCATAGTTCAGAGAGGTCATCTTATATAACTATAGTACAAGATCAAAACCAGGAAATTGACAGTGGTGCAGCCCACTGGAAAAACAATTTCATCAGATTTACATGCACACTTTATATGTATCTGTTTGTGTATGTGTGCTTCTATAGAGTTTTATCACAGGCGTAG
Organism: Tolypeutes matacus; assembly: GCA_026826555.1. Classification (NCBI taxonomy): domain Eukaryota; kingdom Metazoa; phylum Chordata; class Mammalia; order Cingulata; family Chlamyphoridae; genus Tolypeutes; species Tolypeutes matacus. The sequence goes on along the minus strand of JAKSZT010017719.1, from coordinate 14,261,768 downwards.
ATTCACATAACAACAACCATAATCAAGAGACAAAACTGTCCAGTCCCCCAAAGTTCTCTCCTGCTACCCTTTTCCAGTTACACACAGCCCTCTTTCCTCCCGGCCAGTTTCTAACCCTTGGCAGACACAAATCTGTTGCCCAGCTCTAAATTTTTAACATTTTGAGAATGTTATATAAATGGAATCTTCCAACATGTAGTTTGATCATTTTTAACAAAGGATCATATAATTTATGTTACTCTGTATCTTTGCATTTTTATTCTTTTTTGTTTCCACTTAACAATCATGGACAGCCTTATACAACAAAAAATATGGTTATAGCTCTTTATCCTATCATTTTTAACACATATGAAATTATAAATATTATTAAAAAGTTGACACTATGAGAAATTCATCATAAAGCTTTTTTTTTTAAAGTTTTGCTCTCAAATTGTTCCTTATGTCTTTTTTCCCACCAACCCTCTCATCATCAGTAGCCCCCTTTTCATTAAACCAAGTAACCCATGTTAACACCTTGATTATTATGTAATTTCTGTCGTGTTCATCTGAGATTATATGCTTGTAAGCATGTCCTGAATGATTATAAAAATTGGATCATTTTACATATTTTAACATCTTGCTTTTCTCATTCAGCAATATCATTCAGAAAAATCTCCAAGGCAATTGTTGTAATTCTAATTCATTTTTAATTGCTAGATATGGACAAATACATTTCATTTTTAATCTCTTCTCTTTCTTCTCTTGGTTATGAAATTTATCCTTACCCCTAGAATATTTTGAGATACTTTTGTTTTATTTACTTAATCATTTCTTTTTGTATTTAAACTTCTAAACCATCTGGAATTTATTTATCTTTTCTACAATATGAGACAGGCTGCAACTTAATTTTCTTCCAGATGGGTAGCCAGTTGTGCCAGCTATATTTAGTTTAACCATCTTTTCCCAACATTGAAATGCTATCTTTATTACATTTCACATTCCCATATAAATATTGCAAACTCTTATTTTATTTTGAATGCATACTTTGTACCATCACATTATCTAGGTCCTGAGGTCACAGCATGGCATAAAGCAGATAAAACCCAATTATTATGGTGTTTATATTCTAGTAGAGGAAGGCAGAAACTAAACTACTAAATACCTATCTGAATAAATAAGTAAATAAATATTAGATGGTGATAAAATAAGGCAGAAGATAGAGAGTAGAGAGGGATGCTATTTTAGATAGGGGGTCAAGAGACCCTCTTCCTTTATAAAATGGCATCTGACCAGACACCTGAATGATGTTAAAGAACAATCTGTGTCTATATCTAATAGCAGAGCATTTGATGAAGAGGAAAGAGCAAATTTAAGCAGGAGTGTGCTTGGCAAGTTCTATGTAAAGAAGAGTAAAGCCAATGGGGCTGGGGTGGGTTAAATGAGGGGGAAAGTGAGAGGAAATGAAATCAGAGGGGTCCCTGGACTCCAAGATGAGATAGGTCCTTATCAGACTGATTTATCTTCCATTCTTATTCCAATACCATACTTACGTGAACACAGTGCTTTTAAAGCATGTTTTATTATCAGCAAGGTGAGTCAACCTTTATTGCCCTTTTGATGTTTTTCTTGGATGTTATTTAGGATTTTATATGAACTTTTATATCTTCTCATTAAATTTCCTTCTTCCACCAGTAAATTTATAGATAATAGGTAGATGACAGATTGATATATGAAATTTACATGGAGTTATTCTTATTGAAATTGACTTATTTTTTATTAATTACTGGAAAATTGACAAATTATGATATTAAATCTCCCTATCCAAGGGAATTTCTTTTCTTTGGCAGATTTTATTTTGTGCTGTACCGTAAGATTACACAAGGTTTTCGCCTGTTTGCCTGTCCCTTACATGTTAGATCTATTTCTAAATATTTTATAATTTTGTGGCTATTTAAATTATGTCTTTATTTCTTTTTCCAAGACCTTATTATAGAAATAGAGAAAATATATTCATTTTGTACATTTATTTTATATCCAGCCACCTCACCAAACTCTTTTATTAGTTCTATCATTTTTTTCCCCAGAGACATTGGGTTCTCTTTGCATAGAATCTTGCTATAGAAAAAGTTACAAATAGCTTCAAAATATTTAACAAAAATTATTTAGTTTTCCTACTTTAGGATATTGGCTAGAACACCCAGAACATTTTTGAATACTAATGTGCATAGCAGGCAATCCTTTCAGTTTCCTGATTTGATCATATTAGTGTTCTATTCTTGTTTCATTATATTTTATGAGGGATTGTTACTGAATTTACTAAGTGGAATTATTTGTTTATTTTTCTTCTTCATCCTTCTCATTTCTCCTTTTGAGGTGTCTACTACTTGTAGGCTAGGTCTTCTGCATTTTTCCTCCAAGTCTCTTAGTACAGCATTCATGATTTCCATTTCTTTTTATATGTCTTAGTGCTTTGAGATATTTTTACCTACTTGATTTCCCTCTCTCTTTCTAAATTATATGAGATATGTGCACACATATATTTTTTCCTTAATGATGTTTTAGTTTGTTTAGACTGACTTCTTTCTCCTCCAGCTCTCTACTTTATGTTTTTCCTCTCTATCTAGCTCCAAGCCTCACTGGGTATCTTGTTATGTTCCTTTGGTTGTTCACTGTGACATGTGATCCAAGTTCCAGGGAAACCTAAGTGGGGCAGTCTCATGAGAGATAGGAGGAACAGAAGTCTTTGGTCCATAGGACAAAGCCTAGATGCAGCTGGTAGTTGGTGCCATGAGAAGGAAGCAGGGCACAACTCCTCTGCTTCCTGGTTTCCCCCTCTTTCCTCTGCAGGTCTTCTTCTCCCATGAGTGTCAGGAGATAAAACACATGTACGATGACCCATAAGAACTTTCTGCTCTGAGGTCAACAGAGCCATTTAGCAGGATTCCTCATTGGTCTTGGGATTTCTTCTGACTTAAAAAGAAAGCTTTTTTTCACATTCCTTTTTATCAGATTTTTTTCAGAAGCTGAGGCTTCATGATAGTCTCAAGATTCTGTATATTTGTTTGTCCCAGCTCTGCTCAACAGAAGAAGATGATGAAGCCAGCATTTTTCCAGAATCCTCTCAAGGTTTAGTTTTGGAGACAAAAAATGCTGATGGAAACCTACCATTTCTGGAATCAGAGTGCCTATGATCTTACCTATGCCCAGTCATGAGACATTGATCAAATTTATTACTAAGTGCTCATGCTATTTATTATCATAAAATTATTACTCAAATTCTGAATCATCTCTCTTTCCAAGTTAGTCATACATTTCAAGAAAAAAATGGGGAATTACTTAACACATGCAACAATCATTTCCCTTATTTACATAGTTTAAAATGTTTATAACTTCTAAGATTCCTGATCCGAATTATCTTATTTTATCCCCATTATCCAGTAGTGTAATAATATAATAATAATCTTATTAATAATAATGTTAGTAATACTAATAGTTGACAATAATGAAATGCATATTAATTGGTAGATACTATATAAAAAATATCATATTGCCTTTCATGCCCACTCTTTGAAGAAGGTTTATTATTATCCACAACTTATAAATAAGAAAAGTAAACTATAGAAATAGTAAGAAACTTGCCCAAAGTTGTGCATCTGATTAGTGGTGGAGTTAAGAATTTGCATTCCTAAAGTCTAATGGTAGAGTGCGTACTATAATTCCTATGCTATAAAATAGAACAGATGTTACCATTACCATTTATTAATCCGGAAATTGGTGGAATAGGTTGATTGACTTGCTTGTGGTCACTCAGAAAGTAAGAGATGAAGCAGAGGGCAGAAATTAGGTCTTTGGATTTTAATTACACATTTCTTTCCTGAATATAATCTGTAATTAATATAATATTTCCCATTGTAGAAACTGTATGCAGTCATATAGTACTATTTGAAGATATTATTATAATACCATTTAATCCGAGCCCTGGATAAACCTAAAAGATTCTTATATATGTTACTTTCACATTTTAGGAGTATCATCAACTTTTGTGTTATTGCTGCTGTTGCTACTTCTGTTGTAGATGTATCTTATGGCTATTGCCTTTTTACTGCATTTTGAAGTTTTGTTCTATTTTATTTATATTGAGTTTTAACAACTAAGAAAAATTCAATTCAGATGCAAAACTTCTAAAATGAGAGTTGATTTCTGCTATTATAAACAAATGTCAAAAGAAAATCAATTGAGATAATTTCTAAATTTTAAAGTGAGTCAAGTTTCAGAAATGTGAGTTCCTTTGAGTCAATGAATGTTCACTGAATTCTTCCAACATGCTGGGCACAATGCTAGGAACAGTGGGAGAGAAAGAGATCATAAGAGCACTTCCTGCCTTTGGGAGCTCTAATTCAATGGGAGAGACAGACGCGTACACAAGCAATCTTAATATTAGCCAGATTGTTATAAGAATTATAACAAAGGGACTGAAACGTGCAAGAGGGATATAAAGGAAAGAGATATTAACTCCAACTGGGCGAACTTGAACAAACAAATAAACACCACAGCTGGTGCAATAAAATGTGTTTTTGAGGAAAAAATACTTTGGTTTTAATTGCCTTCAGTGTTATTAGGCAAGTTGCCAAGAAATATTTTCTTCAATTCAAGCTATATCTCAAGAATATCACTTTAATCTACAGTTGGACTGAGATTTAGGAATAAAATATGAACCCTGAAAGGTACCTGAGTAGTCAGTTACAATAACCTATTTATTTTGTAATGTTGGAAACTAAGTTTCTAGAGAAGAAGTAACTTTCCAAGTTTACTCAATATACATCACCGAGGAGCCAAAATTAAGATAAGTCTCATGACTTCCAGTTGAGATGATTTTCTGTCCCACTGGGGTCCTTTTTCTCCAACTTTTATTCCTTCATTCAAACATCCATACTTTTAAACACATTTTTGTAAACATTTCTTCATGTTACAAGTGGTTCCTATACCATTGCTCTCTGGCTGGGCTTCCTTCCATGAAATTGGGGAGAAACACATGCAGGTGCCAACAGTGTTCACTCGTTATAGAGCAGGTGGCAATCACAAGGTGCTCAAGCACAGGTGCTCTGGAGACAGAGAACCTGGTCCAACCACCTCTCCATGTTTCCCACTCCTCATCTGTAAAATGGGGAAAATAATTGTGCCTGCTTCATAGTTTGTTGAAAATTTAGGTGATTTAATCAATGTTAGCCTTTCAGAAGAGCATTTTGAGGATAATCTATTGATTCTTTCAGGCAAACTGGTAGTAGATGGTAGAAGTAGGCAATGAGCATGAATTTGGGGAGTCATATCTCGCCTAAGAATTTTAACACCAGAATTCAATAGCTTGGTCAATTGCTCACAGGATATTACAGTCACTCTTAGGCAAATGAAGAAACTGAAGTAAGAGAAGTTAAATAACTTCATAGGACACACAGATAGGAAGATATAGAACTCCTTTTTGTATAGGCTTATCAGCTGTTAGGAAGCAGTTTGATGATATGTGTGATAATAGATCATGAAAAAGTTACTAATTTTAGATTCTAGCATTTATTCTAGTGCACTTTTACCTTCTTTCTTCTGGAAAGATAGGTTGGACTAAACAGATGTACTAGAAGATGTAAGAGATGTAACCATGCGACTATCAACGGCTTACCTTTATGACCCCTTTCTTGCCTCTCCATTCTTCACCCTTTTAATTCTAACCAAACTATATATACTTTCTTTTATCTGTCTTTTCAAATCCTTGAATAGACTATTCTTTATCGGACTTCCTACCCTGTACACATGCTTGCCTACTGACCAGTTTGATCCTGACCACACTTCCCCACGTACACAGTGATTTTCTCTGACCTGGATAACTGGTTCCTACATATTATTCTCAACCTTAACATCACATTCTTTAGGATGCTTTCTCTAGTTCCCCCAACCGGTATAGCTGTCTTTCTCGCTTCTCATTTTTCAAGCTGTATTGAAATTGTCTGTGTGTTTGTATCTCCTACTGAATTATAAGTTCCTTGAGAGTTAGAACTGAGCCATTGTATGTACTGTTACAGTGATATGCCTAACTAAGTGTTGAAACTGGATTGTCCCTCAATAAATATTTGATAATGAAAGAATGAGCAAATAAATGAATGGAAAACTACTAGTAACCATTGGATTTGTATAAAAGCAGGTACACAAAAACTCCATCCTGACAGCAACAACAAAATAGGTAAAATGAGTTAAGTGACTACAGATTTAAAGATGATTAAAAATAATAACAGGAATAGGGAACTTACCTTTCAAACAGCATAGACTCATATATGTATAGGACCATTTGTGAATTGCAGCAGTTGTTTCCCCCACATTTGCTTACCTTGAACTGGAAAGGCACTGAGCTGCCACGATTAGGACAGAGCTAACATCCAGAGATTTGTACATAATTCATAGTTTAAGTTCTGCAAGTTTGCATAATAAATAGTTTAAATACTGCAACAACAGAGTTGGAGAGGAAATTAGGATTCTGAATGAAAAAGTTAATTATACCTCCAAGGATTTTTTTTTTTTTGCAGTGCATTGAAAACAAGCTTAGAAGAGGGTAATTTAGGCTAAAAAAGAGATGGAAATGCAGGAGATTATGGGAGTGGTGATAACTGACAAGTTATCTTATTAAGTAGGGCTAATTAGACTAAATTAATTTTAAAATTGTGGCAGTGGATTTTAGATCAACAATAGTGTAAATAATTTCCGGGGCTAATGATCTTGCAGCTGGAGCCATTTCTGTTAGATGGACTCTGTCCCTAATGTTGCTGGTCGTTTTCTTCACTTCCAGCATACTATTCAGATACCCAGGGGGCTATGTTTATAAAACTGGAATCCCCACCCTTTTAATTAGGCTGCCAGAGCAAATTGAAGAGCAAGAAATTCCCATCAAGGGAAAGTGGTTTTTCATGAAAAGATGTCGTGGGACAGTCTTCTTCTCATTGGCATGCCCATCCAGCTACCCATCCAGGGTATGGATACTTAAAATAATAATAATAAATGATAGTATTAATATATAATATGGTACTGTCTAAGCATTTTGCATGCATTACCTTATTTTAAACAATAGCCCTGTGAAATACACACAAAAATTAATTCCAAACTAAGGACTCAAAATGGTGAAGTGACTTGCTCAAGAAAACCGAATTAATATGTGGCAGATCTTAGGCCTGAACCATAGCTGGATGATACCAGAGTGACACTCAAAACCACTACACTGTACTATGCATTTGTACCTGTACCAAGTGTCAAGAACAGAAGCTATAATTTGGAGATTTCATGATCTGGGAAGTAAAAATCTTTAAAGATGAATATTGGAGTGTAGTAAAGAAAAAATAAAAGGTAAGGAAGTAGAGGGCTTGGGCTCTAGTCTTATTTAAACCATGGAATAACTACATAAACTTGAATTCACTATGTCATCATATCTCTAGTCACCGTATCTCAATCCATAAAATGTGAGAGATAAGAGATCTTCTAATTTAGTACCAAGGCATGTCTTCGGTCCTTTCTAAGGAAGACTCTCCCTGCCCACTCTCTGCTGAAAGCACAGCACCTGATAGCCCTGCCTTCCAGTGTGGTGCAAGCTCCCACACCCCATCCCCGTACCTGGGCACCACAATTGCTCATGATGGATTTGCCAATTCATTTGCTAGCCAGTAGGGTGTGAGATAGCTTGGTTTGAAAGGCTCTACTTACAGAATCAGACCTACAGTCTTGAAAATGTATACCGGAAATTCAGATTAAACAGGGTAATTGAAATTTTGACTTCTGACAGCCCACAGCCAAAAGCTAGCATCTCTTCAAAATAGATTCGAAATCTGCCTAACTCTTAACACCTCCTCTGCTACTACCCTCATTATAGACATCAGTATCTCTAATTGAACTTTTATACTTATTCTGCCATCGCCCCAAACAAAGTCTATTTTCAATAAAGCATCCAGAACATCACTCCTCTGGTCAATGGCTTCTCATCTCACTCAGAGTAAACCAATATATTTAAATATTCTGCAAGACTTTACTCAACCTGGATTCCCTCCTACTCACCTCTGCTATTACTGATTTCTGTTTTTATCTCACTCCATCCACTATAACCTCCCTTTTCTACATTGATACACACTAGGCCTTCTTCTCTCTGCTTGTAATGTTCTTCTCTCAGATATTTGCATGACTCATTACATCACCTTCTACAGATCTTCAATCAAAGTTCCCCTTCTCTAGTCACCCTTTTAAAAATTGAAACCACTTACCTCTACCCAGGCCATTTTTCACCTCTCCCCCACACACACACACCGCTGCTTCATTTTTCTCCATTGCACAAGTCAACATCCAATCTAATATGTTTTTACTCCATGGTTTATTCATTGTCTCTCTTAACTAGAATGCAAAGTGTCTGGGTGGAGATTATTGTCTGTCTATGACATTACTGTATCACCAGAATGGCAGTCATTGTTATCACACAGTAAATATTTGTGGACTTTTGGTTGAAAAAGTGAATGAATAAATGAATGCAAGGTGCAATTGGAAGCAAAAAGCCATGCCCTGAAAAGTCATCATCAGGCCACACAGTTGAATAAATAGACTCTAAAAGGCAGAAGCTATAAATTTAGAGAACAGATCTACATTAGGAAATAAGGAATCAGGTGGAGAAAAAAAAAACTGTAACAATTACATGTATCCTGGAGGTCAGAATCACAGATTCTTGTTCTAATTTTCTAAGATCCAAAGAATTAGTTTACACTCCATTTTCAATTAAGCCTAGTCTGCAATAGTTACTATTTTCGTATGCCACTGGCTACACTTAAAACCCTGCTTCTGCCTCAACATTGTACCTTTGATTGTGTCTTTGTTTCTTATGCCCCAAAGAACTCAAACAAACCATTGCTTCTCACCACTACTGATTCCTTTTTTATATTCCAAATGCTTTATTTGACATGTTCACATTTATTATCTCATTCAGTTTTCTTAGAAATTTGCAGCATATGGCGATTTTACAAGAAGCAGAATATCCAAAACATTAAGTCATTCATCAGAGTCAATCATGGTGTTGGAGCAGGCCTGGGACACAAATGCAGGTTTTCTGACTCCAAGACCCGAGCTTTTTTCTCTATACCACACTGCCTCTTCATGGTTTTCTAGGCAGCCTTTTGTTTTCAGGGGAAAGAATTGCATACTTGCCCAGGTGCATCCTATATATGAATTAGATACTCAGGTAATTCAGAGATTCATGTGCCCTCTTTTGATGGTACCACTAAGCTAGGGAAAGATTGACATCTCTGTTTTTCCTTTTATCTTCTGCAGGTGCCATTTTGCCACACCTCCACAACCTGTATGTTATTAGCAGGGTCATGGCTGCCAACATTTCTGAACACTCAGAGCCAATTACACAGGGATGAAACAGACACTTGACAGGCAAGGTAGCTTTATGGCCTTGACCAACAGCTGATCAACAATTAAAAGAATTATTTGTGGCTTACATGGTAGCTACTTGCATCATGAGAACACACACACCCATGCATATAAAACACATCTTTTGAAACTCCTTTGAAACACACAGAAACTGCCCTAGAATTTCTCATTCTTCTTACACATATCAGATAATGTAAATTGTTTGCCTAAGGGCACACAGATAATCAGGTTTCCCGTTATCTGACCTGTTTGATTGATCTTTAGCAGACAGTATGTTGCCTTTCTGCCTTTAAGGATAAAATTCAAAGTCTTCAGCTATATGTCCAAGTCTCCCAACCGCCTGATCTCAATCAATCTCTCCAAAGCCATCCTACCTCGACATTGCAGCTTAAAAGCCATTTCTATGGGGAGTTATTGCTTAAATTGTACAGAGTTTCCATTTTTCTTTTCATGGAAATGGTTTCATAATGGATGGTGGTGATGGTGGCACAACACAGTGAAATTAATTAATAGTACTGAATTATATATTTAAATGTGGCTAAAAGGGGGAAATGTTAGATTGTATTTTTGTTACTAGAATAAAAATGTAAAAAAAAATAAGACTATGCTATACAAACAATGAACCCAATATAAACAGTGGGTTAGAGATAATAGTACAATTATAATAATATTATTTCATCAATTGTAACAAATGTACCGCACTAATGCATGATAATAATAGGGGAGGCATTTTCTACATGATTTTCTTCTTCCATGAAGACTTCCACTCTCTCCACTCTTAGTTAATTCTTCTCTTTCATTAGTTCCTATTGCATTTCAATACCTTATTACAGCAATCAACACAGTCTTGAGGGTTGAAATTATAGGAATGCTTCTCTGACTTCCTGAATCCCAGTGGAAGGAGCCAAAGCTATACAACAAGAGCATTAAATAGAAAAGAATAGAATCCAGAATTTTCACTATCTGACTATAATTCCTTCTATTTCCCAGATTTTCCAGGAGTCATGATCCTCTCAGGATACACTGAATGGTGGACACAACTTATAAGATTCCTGCCAACAATAATTTGCCCTAACTTGCAGAACTAAACAGAAACATAATCTCCTTTTGTAAACTTTTAAGTGTTTAATCCACTAAGCCCCAGGAGGTATTTCCACTAGATTTATCAAGTGAGAGAGATTTAAACATAACAAAACAAAACAAAATAAAATGAAGAAAGAAAAATATATAAAACTAGCAATTATAGTACAGTTCTGAGGGGGACTTTCCGGTTGGCTTTGTTTCCAGCTCTCATTTTATTACCCTTGGTAAAAATTCCAGTTATGGCCACTCTTTGCCCCTGCCTTCATCACCTCCATTCAGACCCAAAGAGCTTTCAATCAGTGGTTTTGCCCCACAGGAGATAAGGCAGTCAGAATCAGTACTAAATAAGTAGAGCTAGAAATTGTGGACCTCAATGCCTTGCCCCCCAAACAAGTGGACTTCAAAATAATTGTTTTTCCCAAAGTCTGAAAACTTCTTTGTGCCCTGAGCATTCATGCTTTCTTTTTCTTTAATCTGCTTTATATTGAACATTTACCATGGTCCAAAGACACTGTGAAGCTTTGATCTGCATTATTTTACTTAACACTTAGGCCAACAACACAGGCGTTGACTAGGAGGTGGTGTGCCTCTTCTGTGAATCAGGTTTTTTCCCTTGAAGTCCATAGCCTTGATCACAAGGATTGGATTGCAGCCCCAACTCCAGCTGGCTTGGCTGAATCCATAGCCTCTGTGTCTACTTTTTATGAACGTGGTTTTCCTCTGTTAGGCTCTGTTCCTGATTCATAGATTCATAGCTGAGTCTCTGTTCCATGGGAAACACTATCTGGAATTTGGAATCTTCCAGCTTCTATCACCTGGACCCCTGATAATGTTCTCCTTCAGAGAAGAATGCAAGCTCCAACAGAGATATAGATAGTAGTGTCCATGTAAGCACTCTGATTTGGACTCCTCCTTTTCTGGTCCCAATGATCAACCCACTCCATGGTCCACATCATGGCCCACATCATGTATTAGTTCTTCCAAGTCTCTATACTATTATATTCCAGCATGGATGTGCTCAAGAAAATTGGTTTGAAAATCTGGGATAGAATACAATATTGTAGTTACTTTTTGGCCAATGATGCCTATACCTTCTCCTCTTCTCATGAGAGTTTAGACTTTTCAGTGGGATGGTGGATAGCATGGCCCTCACTAAAAATGAGAAGGGCTTACCAAAACCAAAGTGGGAATGCAAAACTCATTATACAGAGGCATTTTGCCATAGTGGTTGCAAACATGGGCTCTGGACTCAGACAACCTGGGTTAAAATCAGGCTTCACCATTTACCAGCTGCCTCACCTTACACATACCGTTTCATATTTTTTATTTCCAGAACCTCCACTATGCAGTCAAGATTGAAAGAGTTGCTGTCTCAAAGTGTTGTTGCAAGAATTTAATGAGTTATAACTTGCAAAATGCTTAACATATTTGCTTAAGACATGCAAGCCCTTTAGTATTGTTACTGTGCTTGTTATAGGAACAGATGTGAAAAACCTAGGCCAGCACCAGGGAGCAGAAGGTTGAAGTTATGGGAGTGGAGAGTTGGGGGCTGAGTGTATAAGTGGAGCATGGGAGACTGTTATTACTGAGTTGTACTCTGTTTAATTCTCACAAGATATATGGAAGAGTTGACTTCATTTAATTGGCCAGAATGTTGATCTAATAATAAAAACCAAACAGAAACTGAATAATTCAGAATATTGAGAAAATGAGGTTATGGAGAGAAGGATATTCTCAATCACTGGCTTGCTTATAGTTTAATAGGAATGGATTTCCAAAATTAAATATTTGCAGGAAAACAGGTTTTATTTTTAATAATGAGTTATTTGACCCATACAAAGGAAGATATAAAGTATATGTAGGGAAGATGATGTGGCTCAACCACTTTGGTACCCACCTACCACATGGGAGGTCTTGGGTTCGGTTCCTGGTGCCTCCTGGAGAAGGCGAGCAAACAATGAGTAGACAGACGAGAGAACCATCTGGGGGAGGGGAGGAATGAGTGAAAAAATAAAAAGTAAATAAATCAATCTTTTTTTAAAAAGTATATGTAAGTTAGGAAGCATAATAATAAAATAAACTCTTGTCAATTTACTGCCTAACTTAAAATCTAGGTAGCATAAGTAGTATCATTGAAGTACTTAAGTATTTGCCATTCTCTTCCTTTCTCCTTGCCTCTTCCCTCTATCCTTAACTTTGTGCTTATGAATTTCTTGCATTTCTGAAACATAGTTTTACCATATACGTATAAATCCCTAAACATATTATTTAGTTTTTCTTAATTTTAAGTTTATTAAATATGGTATTGTATTTTAGGTAGTCTTCTGCAACTTGCTTTTATTTTTATTCAACATCTTATATTTAAAAATCATTAAGTCATGGAATATAGCTATAATTCATTCATTTTTCACTATGATATAATATTCTACTGTAGGGAACCATCTGAAAGAATATTCACAGCAATATGGCTTTTAATAAGATTCTGTTTCTTCATCTCACCCAAATTCTTGACTAATATTTAGTAATTTTTTTCACTTCCAAACTCCCCCACCACTAAACAACTTTCATAATTGACATCAGAGTCCTCTTACTGAATGCAGAAAATTCCCTCAATTTAAAGTCTCAGCAGATTCTTTCTGCTCTCAAGATAGAATTCAAGCTTCTGGGTCTTTCATTCTGGCCTATTACAGCCCAACCCCAATATTCCTTTGTAGGATCATCTACAACTATAAATTACCCCAACTTCACCACCTTTTTACTCACCTTTTCTTTGACCAATCAGGAGCTCCATCACTCCCTAGAAATCACCTACATTTCTTTTGTACCTTTGCCCATGAAGTTTCTTTTGCCAAGAATGCCTTTTCCTTTCTTTCTTGGAACAATGAAATACTAGGCATCGTTCAAGATCCAGCATAAGACTCATTTCTTCGGTGAAGCTTCCCATACTCTTGAAAAAGGAAAAGTAATTATTACTTACACAGTGTATCCATAATAATTAATGAATAGCTTTTGCATTTCTTGGTTTCTGTTCTTTTTGCAAATAGACACATCACACACAGCTTGTGGACAGAAACCCTGAAGTCAAACATCATGTCATTTATATCATTGCATTCTCCCTCCATACAAACACCACCTCCTTCTCAGTAGCAAGAATTATGAGCCTTGTACACAGGAAGGGCCTAGCAGATGTTTGCCAAAATGTAGAAGAAAGAACCTTGAAACTCCCTCATGAGGGCTGTGTTTAGAAATCGCTATGATCTTTTCTGATGACTGCATAGCAAATTGGATTTACCTTTTCAATTTTGCATTATTCTTATGGTATTAGGATTATGATAAATAATAAGATAATAACAGCAATTAGCCTCTGTATGACTAATGGTCTCTTAAATTGATTTTGAACAATCAATTTGAACATCTTCCCGTGGCAAAATTAGAATAAGGTGGGCCAGATAGTGTTTCTTAAATATTCCTAAGAATGGAAATGGCAAAACATTTCCAATGAACACAGAGGTTGTTGTGAAAACTCCCTAGGGTTTGGAATTAGTGGTGGTAGATAATTTAACAATTTAAGAACATCTTCTGACAAGCCACAATCTAAATGATTAATGGAGTTTGTTCCAGAAGTTTGTAGGTTGGTTCTTTGAAACTTGGAAGTTATATCAACATGGAACTAATATAGTACACTGTGTTTAGGGTTAACCCCAGATCACCAAAATCTATTGAACTCATAGTGAGCCTGAAGTATAACATCTGATCCTGGCCATAGTTTATTAAACAGAGTCACTGAGGGGACGTGCCTTCAAAATTCTTTTTGGTCCTCTACGTAAACACTATCTCCCTACTGCAGCGGTATCTGAGACTCCGCAATGACTATTCTGTCACCACAGAAGTGGGTCTCATCCACATCCAGGTAACTGGGGATGGAACCTTTGACTATTGTTGAGCATTCTAGTAGGATGAAGTAAGAGTAGAGAGGTAGAAGAAAGAAAAGGTATGTGTTGGGGGAGCAGGGGAACACTACTGATTGAGCATAGGGAGCTGTGATGGAGGGCTTGGCTTCCTGCTGGTAAAATCTCTAGGTTCATCTTTTGGATCCACCAGTTTTGGGTAAGACTTTTACTTTTTTCTGAAGATGGGAGATTTCTGCACAGGCTTCCAATTTCTGACATTATCTGCTGCTTCTCCTAGATCTTTTTCTTTTTCTTATCCTGTGCCAATGCAGAGTTATGCAACCTTTTATTAGGAAGCAAAGGGGAAAGTGATATTATCAATAGTTTTAATTCCTTGCACATAACATGGGAGTAAGTTCTGGAGGAACATTAACAAATAAGTATAGCATGAGGAAGACAAGTATAAACATTAAAACTCCATAATGACAAGTTCTGTATAAGCAAAGGCGTGAGAGTATCTAAAGTAGTAATTATTTTTTTCTTGTAAGATATTTGAAGAAGACTCTGTAGAGGAGAAGACATTTAATCTGAGTTCTGAGGAGTGAAAACTCAGTTCTTAATGGAGTCTCCCTGGCCCTTGAGATTTAAAAAAGACTAGTTCAGATCCCAAATTTTATGCCCAGTGGGATTCTTAATATTTCTGTAAGTTTCTGAGCAGGGCTATAATTTTATAGTTGGAATTCATGCTTTCCTCCATTTATGAGTCACCCCGACATCATATGCATGGTACCTCATACTGGAGACTGCTCTGAGCTGTGTCAACCTCGGCAGTAGTCTTTGTCCTTCTGTCATTTACACACACACACAAACACACAAACACACATGCTTTAACATATAACCACTTCTATGTGTGGAATGTTTTAGAGAAAATTTTTAGGAACCAAGAGAGGAGTTTTACATCACAAAAATGCAAACCACCTCAAACTGAATATTAGATTAGATACTCTAGGTTGTAAAAGTCTCTTTGTTGTTCAATGGAGGACTTTTCATGGCTGTTTCATCCTATTAGGTATCCAACCCTCACACCAGCATAGGGTTCCCCTCTTTTCTTTCCTCATCCATCCCCCTCCAGACCAATCCCTCGCAGATGTCTTCAGAAACTTCCAACATACATTTATTTTATTTTGAAAGATAATTCAATGCTTCTAAGACCCTTATCCTAGACTTAGGGTCATGCCCACCTTCATCCATCCAAGCTCATTATGCAATATCTGCCCTGCTTAGAATGCATTTATGACTTAAAGATTAATTACCATTTCACTGGTTTTACTAGACTAAAAAAAAAAAAAATACCCAATTATAAAATAGTGTGAATAAAAAATGCTTAAAAGTTTTAATTAATGTGCTTGTCACCTAGCAATATACCCATCAAATTTCTTCCCTTAGATCCTGTGCTGGGATTCTCCCCCCAGCACAGATTCTTTGCTATAAGTCCACTCCTATCTTGAGTAAAATGTGACACTGTATTTCCAGAAAGCAAAGGTATAAGGTGATTAAGATTTAAGAAAATAAAAAATACATACATTAATATTGAGGCCCACCATCATCACCACCTAAGAGTAGATGAGATTCCGTAGGTTGGGGCAGGGGAAAAAGAAGGGACTTTCAGGTATTTTCATCGTAAAGAAATTTCCTCGATCGGCTTGAGCATAGAGCATCAGTTCAAGCAGTTGTGTGGATGACAGACCATCCCATCTGTGGTACTGAGCATCACATATCACCTATGGTGAGGAGGAGCTCTGCAAGAGTACTTGCAGTTGCCATCAATAACTCTTATAATGTTCAGCTAGCAAATGAGACTACTGCTTGTTCTATGATATTTTAACCCTTCTCTCTTTGACCTGTAAGGACAACTATCTTCCAACAGCAGGATAATTACAAACTTTGAGAATAGATGTGAAAACTCCAGGCACTGAGTATTGTGATATGCAAGAAAAAGACTCCGTAGCACCATCCTTGTCCCCCAAAGCACACACTGAGTTGATAGTGGTAGAACATCCCACCCCCATTGTATGTTGCAGTTGGAGGGGTTAGAAGAGGAGAAAAGGCAGAGAGAGAGATCAGACATATGCTTGCAGGTCCTAGACATGACATCACAAAGGTGATTTGGGAACTAAATATCTAGAGCTAAAGAGAATGACACAGCCCCTGGAGTGGATCGAGGAAATGGGATGAGTGGGCTGTTGATGAAAAGGACAGGGCCAGGGTGATAAGATCTATCAGCAACAGCTGTAGGAAAGAAAACTGAACTATCCAAGGATGAATGACCTTCATCTCCTCCTTCGCTTTTCTTTGGCTTCCAGCATTCTTAGCAACTTCATCACACATGCATTGGTCTCAGCAGATGTCACCTTTAAAGTGTTTATTTTAGTGGGTTAATGTCTATTATGTGCCAGGATATACTCTGTGCTTTGGGGTGCATTTTCATATATCTCATTTGATCTTTATATTGACTATAGGACATTGATATTTTATTCCCATTTTTCAGATTTATAAACAAAAAGCAGTTTCAAAGATATCATTGATTTTCTTAAATTCACAAAAGTAATAAATATCAGACCAGAATTTAAACTTGGTCTTCTATGCCAAGTTCATGATTCTTTCCATAGCAGCAATATATTCTGAAAATATTAGATCCAAAGTGGATGTTAGAGATTATTTAGTCCAAGAGAACAGATACATTCTAATTTATGTGCAACTCTAATCATTTGAGGCTGCCTGGAGCGTGTGCTGAGAAGAACACGGAGATGTGTCGCAGGCTCAGTGGGAAAAAGGACCATGATTGATTCTTGATGTCTGTCTCAGGCACCTATGCCAGATACTTTCCAACCTTCGTTTAGTTTTCTACACCCATATTTACAGATGGGAAAATTGAAGCTGAGGTTGAAAATGAATTGCCCAAGGGCTCACAGCATGGTGTTGGCAAAGCTGCAGGAGGACTCCACCTTCTCCTGGCTCCATACCTGGTACTTTTCGGAATAGCACAGGTCCTTCTCCTGGAGCTCTCGTGGGAAACCAGCCAAATCACTCATTCCCTCTGAATCTGTTTCTGACCTTCTTTTGCTCTCTTATATCAGATATGTACATCATCTGAATAAAGTGCTTTGAAGAGGAGTCCCTTGTGAAATACTAGTTTGCTATTGTCAATAAGTTTCTTCACTCAAGGTTTTTGTTGAAGAACTGCTGAGAGGGACTTGTTACAAATGATTGATGGCCACCAAGTACTGGTGCTGGGATTGGATGAGCAAATACAGAGCGGTCAAGTTATAACTAGACCCGGCTCAGCATTTAGGAACCTACTGGTGCTAAATTTTCCTGAACTATTTTTATTTTATTTATTTTTTTTATTTATTTTATTTTTTTTATTTTTTATTTTTTTTTATTATGGGTAAAAATCAAAATTCTCACAATACATACAAACATTTGCAAAATGATATATAAATATATATGCATATATGTGTATTTGCTTACAAAAATGTTATTTATATATATATATATACATATACATATATTTTAAGAGGTGCTTAGATTACCCAAAATATTACACGGAACCCACTGGGATTCCCATGTTGCCCACCTCGCACACCTCCCACCACATCCCACACAAACATCTCCCACAGTGTGGCCCACCACCCTCAATGAACTTACACATCCTGGAGCCTTGCCACCAACCATAGACCACAGTTCAAACTGTAGACCACACTCTCTCCCACTCAGTTCTGAGTGGTGTGTGCTGATTTAAAATGGCCTACATCTGTTGCCACAACAGTACTCAGGACAACCTCCAACTCCCAAAGAAGCCACTGTATTTCAACTGCTCATCCCCTCCCTACCCCAAAAGTGTCAAGTGGCCACTGGTTCCACCTCATTGTTATAATTTCTTGCATTGCTAGAATCACCTTATGTGAACAAGAGAATACCATCAAGTCCACTCTAGTCCATAGTTCTTCCCCCAATCCTGAGGGGACTGGGATCGTGATGTCCACTCCAACTCCAAATGAGAGAGGGCTTATATCCCATGGATATGGTGGGTGGGATGATCCTGCCTGCAGATGCAGGCCCTCTCCATTCCCTGGGATGGCCATTGCCCATCGTTGTCTCCTCACCAGGTGACTTGGATGAGTCCATTGAGCTGTAGGGTAGGAGTTGCAGCTCCACCTAGATTTCATGCACACCTGGCACATAGGTAGGCGGGAGGCTCCAGTCTCTGGAAGTATACCTAAAAACTCCAGCATCACATATAGGTTTGAATAGAAGGGACTGGTGAACCATGTGCAAGGAGGACTTATTTGAGTCTAATTCTGTCACTCTCAGGAGCACAGATTCCAAAATAGAACGCACTGATAAGGCATCAGTCTCTGGGGCTATCCCCCCTTATATAGGACCAGGGTGTCTCCGGAGCTCTCAGGAACCCCACTGAGTGGGGTGATAGGCACTTAGATGTTCTATGAGCTCCTACTGAGGTGTGCGTAAGAGTTGCCTCTGGGATGATTCCTGAACTATTTTGATCTGATCAGCTCAAAGCACTATGGAATGGTTCATTGGTGCAAGGAAAATAATTGAAGGATTGTGTTTAAATTTAGGAGAAATGGACTCAGGGCCATAGAAATTTAGTGATGGAGAGATAGTGCATACATATAAAATGTAGGGAAAATTTGAAGAGTCTATCCAGATAACAGACAGAAAACTATTGTATAGCAGTACCTAATTCATGGGATGTTGTAAAATTAAATGAGACCATCTTCATAAATTATTTAGTTGGTGCCTGACAAACAATAATTGCTCAAAGAACAATAGATAATTTTTTAAAATGCAGAAAGATTGTATTTGTGTGTGTGCTAATGCATACGTCTCTGCATGTGTGTTTCCCTCCTTGAATCATCTGCTTGACTAACTCAATTATCACTGTGTTGTGGACACAATCTTTCTAATTGTCTCTTTATCTGCAAATAGAGAACAAACTGTCTATGACCTAGAATGCTTGCATATTTTTTTAACTGGCCAAAGGCTTCTTATTAAATCTTCTGGTGTTCATGAAATGAGATATGGCTAAAAAGCATTATTAAACTAGAGTTGTTTTTTCATGAAACTGAGCCACAGAGAGGTTATGTGATTAGCCCCAAGACACACAGCTATTGAACACCTGGGCAATGATGAGGAACAGTGTCTCTTTATTCTAAATTCCAATTGCTGTGCACTATCTCCCCTTTTTATTAGGATCAAAAATGTCTCTGCTTCTCCCACCTCATTTTCCCCCTTCATCTTTGTTCCCTATATCTTTTTTATTTCTTTTCTATTTCTTACTCAAATTCAAATAAATAACTATTTATGAAATTTATTTTATTCTGTTTATTACTAGACCATGACTAAGTTTTGGTCCATATCAGTGACAAATGTTGGTGGTTGCTGGTATCCCACTTTTCTCATTGACAGAGCCAGATTTGTTCAAATCATCATCGCTACCTTGCATAACTTAGGTAAGGCAAAATAAAGGGTATTTTTTTCCTTGCCTGGAATGTATTTAGTGGGGGGTGGGGCAAGGGCTGTGACCCAATTCTGGGCAATGGGCAGAAGTCCACTTGGGACCTCTGGGAAAGATTTCTTTGCCAAGAAGATGTCAGAACAGTTACTTTATTCAACGCATTTTGCTGTGTCTGGATGGAAAGCTAAAATCTCAGCTGCATTGTTCCCAGACAGAGATAACCTAAGGGAAAGGGAAGAGTCAAGAGAATCACAGAGAAGGGAAGGTGGATCTCTGGCATTCCAAGGTGAGAGCAGCCTTATCTCTGGGCTTCCTGATATGTGAAGTAATTTCTCATTTTAGTTAGGCTGTTTTCTAACTAGTAGCTGGAAGCATCTTTTTTTTTTTTTTAAGTTTTATTTATTTATTTCTCCCTCTCCCACCTCGTTTTTGCTCTGGCTGCCTGCTCTATGTGTGTTCTTCCATGTCTGTTTGTCTTTTCTTTACGCGGCACCAGGATCCTATCCTGGGACCTTCCGGAGTGGAGGGAGGTGCTCAATGTCTTGCATCACCTCAGCTCCCTAGTCTGCTGTGTCTCTTATTGTCTCTCTTCTGTGTCTCTTTTTGTTGTGTCATCTTGCTGTGCCAGCTGTCCGCGCGGGCCAGCACTCCGTGGAGCCCAGCACTCCTGCATGGGCCAGCACACCAAGTGGGCCAGCTTGTTTTTCACCAGAAGCCCTGGGAATCGAACCCTAGACCTTCTATATGGTAGATGGGAGCTCAATTGCTTAAGCCATATCTGCTTTCCTGGGAGCACCTTAATTGATAAAGTGTCCTAAAGAATTGTTACAGTTCTTATATTTATGATATAGTATACAGTTACTGTAGGGTCAGAGGCAAAATAGAATATTGATTCTGCCCCTTGCTGGCTGTGCAATGCTTGGCAAGTTACTTAATTTCTCTGTGCTTTGGGTTTCTCCTTCTCCTTCTCTGCTTCATTTTCCTGACGGCACATATCATCCTCTAACATACTATTCATTTTACTGATATATTTGTTTTTGTCTTTCCTTCTTTGATACAAGTTCCATAAAGGCAAGGTTTTTTAAATCTGTTTTGTTCACTTATGAATTCACAGAGCTTGGCACACTATAAGAGGATTAATAAATAGTTGTTTAATAAATGAATGAATGAGATAAAATGGGGTTGACAGTTATCTCATGAAATGTTGTAATGATAAAATTAGATAACTTATGTAAATATTTAAAACAGTGCCTGGAATTTTATTAAAATGAATAAAGACAACCACTTTTCTAAGTATTGGCATGATACCAATTTGTAGTTCAATTGCAAATGTTTATTGAAGTCATCTGTCATGTCAACTACCCTCCAATAGTAATAAATGCATGCTGTTTTATACTGCAAAGTTGTGGGGTAATTTGCTATGCAGCATTGATAACTAATATACTTCTTATACCCTCTACCCACATCATCCTTTTCTCCATGCCCTGAGCTCACTTTTATCATCTCAGTTTCATTGACCTAAATAATTATTTTCACTCAACATATTTTTTTGAGTTACCTATACGGAAGGATTGGTGTTAGCCATTGACAGAGCGTGAGTAATGGTGCTATGCAAGTCATGTCAAATCCCACTTGCTTCGGGATGCCTCTCTGGATTTTGTGAACCATGATTTTCTCCTGGATTTCCACAACACTTTCTGCCTCAACTTTCTAGCTTAGCATTAAATTCTAAGCTTCCCTTTCTGAAGTCTGGTTGTTTCAACAATCAGGAAGAAGAGGTGAAGTTTCTAGTACTCATGTATCTCTCCAAACAGTGTGGAATTTCCAAACTGCCTGAGGGGGGTGGTAATATTTCCACATGGACCTATTTATTTATGTCCAAGCTCATTTTCCTATTGCCCATAATCACATGTGTTTGAATGTTTACTTTATATAAATCCTTTAAAACGTCTCAGTGGCCCAATATGGAAGACATTATCCTTATAACCATTTTATAGAAAGGGAAAGAGAAGCTTAAATAACTAAATAATTTAGGAATAGGTGGAACTGGAAACTGAACTTCAACAGTCAGATACTAAAATTTGCATGCTTAGCCATATCGCCATGCACTCCAGTACTCTCTGTGTTGGAAATCATTCGGTAGTACAAGAGGATCAGACTGGGATTGTGGAAATGGAGAGCCGAATCTTAGATTCTTCTTTAGTATCTGTGTGAATTGGGCCAAATCTCTTAATTCGCTGGGTCTCAGCTGTTTTATTTTTAAAATGGAAAAATATCCACCTTGTAACTGCCTACATTTGTTTCTGAGGTTCAACATGGATGAGACATGTGAAAGAACTTTAGAAACTATAATTCATGACACAAAAGTGAAGTATTTATTCATTAAATCAGAATATATTTGACACCCTTGCTGGGTGTAGACACTATTGCAGAACAACCGGGGGCTGAGTGCTTAGACGTTGCCTGCACCAGAGGAACTTATATTCTGGTAGGGCAATATAGACTATAAATAAACAAATAAATATTTTACGTGACAGTGCTAGAAAGTGATTTGCATTATAAAAAAAAACAACACCATAACGGAGGGGTATAGAGGATGCAGTGGGGAGGGTGATGCAATCTTAAGCATGCTGTTCAGGGAACTTCCAAATGGGAAGGTAGTATCTGAGCACAGAGCTGAAGAATGTGATGGAGGAAGCCTTTAAGATAAATGGGGAATCATTCTTGCAGGTTTAAAAAAAAGCCCATTCAGATGTCCTGGGGTGAGAGTGTGTCTGGTGTTTTCTAGAATAGTAATTAGCCAGTAAGACTGAGAGTGAGCCTGATGTTGGAGGTAATATCAGAGTAGGGGAAAGAGACAGGGAAAGACCCTGTAAGTCCATGGAAGGAGTTTGGCTTTTATTCTGAGTGAAATGGGTGTCCTCTGAAGGAGTGACATTATCTTACTCCCATTTTGAAAAGAATTCTCTGGACACTGTGTCAAAAGATGATAGTACTGTGGGAAGAGGTGAGGAGTGGTCAGGTCAAGATAGCATGATCTGGATTTGCTGACAGATTAGATGTGAAATGTGAAAGAGTATTCGAAGATTGCACAGATATTTGGCCTGAGCAACTGAAAGGACGGAGTTTGCATTTACAGATAAGGGGGCTGTGGGGAGCAGGTGTGCTAGGGGAGAGACTGGGGTGCAGTTTAAGTTTGAGATGACTGTTAGACATGCAAGAGGAGATGCCAGTTCAAGAGGTGGAGCTCAGGAGAGACATATCACTGCTGATGTAGATTTAAGAGTCATTAGTGTGAAGATGGTATTTAAACTCAGGGACTGATTGATATCAGCAAGGCAGCGAATGTAGCTAGAGGAAAATTGGAGCCCTGGAGCATTCCATTTAGAATTGGGAAGATAGAGGACCCAGAAAGGAGACTAAGAGTGTCCAGTGAGGTCAGAAGAAAAAAAGAGTATATATCATCAAATCAAGCGAAGAAAATGTGCTTCTACAATGAGCAAATGATGAATGAGTAAAATCTTGCTATTGAGTCAATTAAGGTAAGGATTACAAATGGTAATTTAGATTTGGCAACAGGGAGTTTAAGGCGAAACTGAAGAGAGGCAATGTTTTCAATAATATTGAACTTAATGAATGGAGAGAATGCTGCATTTGGAGTCTGGAAACTTGGATTCAAATAAGAAAGGGAAGAGCTAAAAACACCAGTATTTCCTCAGAGGGTGCTTCCAGACCTTCCGAAGCGATTCAGCTTACCATGCTCTGGGAAACACGAGGGGATATGCAAGGGTCAACTCAACAGCATCGGCACCATGGGTCTTGTGTGATCACTAAGTCTCAGTAACCAGGATCATGCTCCCAAAGACTCCTGCTCAGACGCACACCCGCCCCCACCCCTGCCACACACACACACACACACACACACACACAGTACACAGGTTCTCTCAATAATGCTAGAGACTGAATATGTATCATGAAGCTCTAGAAGGTTTAGGAGTTAAGCCGGCCTGTTGCAACTCTGGTGCCGCTGACATTACCAGGCAGCATTAATTTAATTCCACACAGTTATGCTTTTAAATTTGATTTGAGAAATGTGTCATAAAAAGCTATTGAGAAGTGCAGTGCCGCATTTCTAAGCAGGCTGGGAGCCGGTGTCTGTTCTGGGAATCCTTGAGGGAAATGGGTGGAGTTCATGTTACGCCTGTGACTTTAGGAGGTTTACTCTGTGCTGGACTCTGATGACAGGTTTGCTGTTACCATATTGCCCACTGTTGAGATCAGAAGCAAACCATAAATCCCTAAGGAATAAGGAAAGGAATTACAAAGTCTAAATGAAGGCATATGAAAAATTATAATTTTAACAAATAAGAATAGTTTAAAAGATATTGCATATATATGAAACCAGGTTTCTTTTAAAGTCTTTTATCTCAGTTGTTATATTAGGTCATCAGTATTAATTTCTCATTTCCCTCCTCCGACCTCAGTTTCTCTATGAGTTAAACTGAAAGTGATAAACCAGATCGATGGTCTCTAAAGTGAGGCAAAATTTCTTCAAAGTGAGTATGCCATAATCGGTAGGGATGGGGAAAGACAACTCTAGGGCTTTTATTTTCTTTTATTTTTCAGTGCATCTTTAAAAATGGATGTGTTTTGTGTATGTTTTTGTAGTGAACATAATATAAATAACAAGTAAATAAATAAATAAACAAGTCTATATTGGATTGTATCCTTTATATATCTGCCTCTTTTTACTCATTGACTATTTGATTTATTTAAATATTCTGTAGATATGTGTAATTAAAGTAATCTAAAGAACACTTGCTTGAATGATATCTTAGAGCTTTATATAGATTTAGTTTTTTAAATGATCTTATGGTCCTGAAATGGGTTATTCTAATTATTGTATTTACCTTTTTTAAAAAAGTGAAATAGTATGGTTATTGAATTCATTTGTTCACTTTTTGGCTTTTTGATGATATAAATAAATATACATATATAATTAATTCTCTTCTCCACTAATGATGTAGTAAAGTCAAGAAAGGCTTTCTTCGTTTCCATATTTTAAAAATATCTGAAGTGATTCCTTACATGAAATGTAAGGCACATGCTGCATGGCAGTGCTACCTCTGCCACTGATGTCCTGTGTGGGGTTGGACAAGCTGCTCCACTTCTTTGGGCCTCATGGTCCAATCTTCAGCTTTAGATGTTGGAATTTCTCCTGATGCAGACCTCAGCTCAAAGTGTTCTTCCTCAGCTAGGTCTTCCCTGGCTCCTCCTTCTAAGGAGCTGCCCCTTCCCTTGCCTAGAGTAGCTCTTTATCATATGTACTAGCTCAGTGTCTTCATAGAACAATAACTATCTCAAATTGTCTATGTATTATTTTGTTAAGTATTGTCTCCTTTAGCTAAAATGAGAACTCCATGGAAACTGTAGGGAGCAGAGGCAGATGTACCAGGAAGCAAATGAAGTTTAAGTCTGGAAGTCTGGAGTTTGTCCTATGCAGAATCTTCAAATGGAAATTCTTCTGTAATATAATAGGTTAAGACCATGACCCCTTTTTACTCTGGCTTTCCCTCCATTTCACTTTACTTGTGTCCATTGGTATGAGTGCCCATGGGTCTTTTGGGATTCAACCAAAGGAAATTTGAATTGGGGGTATTAATTAGTGAGATTCAGTGGTGTGTGTTTTTGTATTGTTGGTCATCACTTTGGTGTCTAGTTAAGTTATTTTAACAAGATTTCACAGATTAGTAATGGGCAGAGGCAGGATTCAAACGGATATGTGCCTGCCTCGACATGCTAATGATCTTAATATTGCACAATATTGCCTTTTCTAAGCTTAGTGATAAATCAACAAGTCTGTTTCCAAAATTTAGAGATATGATAAAATGTCTTTAGCCACTTGCCAGTATTTGACACTAGCTCCTGACCTCCCTTCCTGGCTCCAAGACACACTTCTAGTTTCATGACCTACTGTGGCCCTGCTGGTTCACTACTCCCTAGCTGAATTGCCTTTTTGACTCTGTTAGACTATGCCTTTGTTTACCTCGACATTGGTCAAAGGGCCTCACCCAGTCACATCTTATTGTGTTCTTATTCAGTTCTCAGTGACTTGACATGAAGGACAGATATTAACAAAGTTAGATTAAAAGTCATAATACACCAGGACAATGTGTACATTGATCACAAACTGGCTAACAAGTACTGTCAGTTCAAAGAATTTTAATATACATCACCGCACAAGAAAGCTTGACATTCTCTGAAAGAAATTTGATGCAATTTTCTCATAATGACATCAATGGTAAATATTTATTTACCAATTATCAATAATGAGTTGTAATCCAAAATGAATTCAAAGTGTCAAAAAAAATCTCACTAGAGGTAAAAACAGTTAATTTTCTCATCTCTCTATAATAGATCTATAAAATTGTCATAAGCTAAAAAGTATGGAGGTAACATATAGACAGATTAATATTATAGTAGTATGTTATGCAGGATGTAAGTAAAAAATTATGTTCGTGTTCTGGATTTTGTGATATTTGTGGTATTTGCCAACATTTTAAAATTTGTAATTTGTTATGATCTTTCACTTTTAAATATTCCTATCCATGTCTAAATTTTTATTTGTTGTTTCTATCTTATTTTTCCTTAAAGAGGGTCCCAATATTATATAAGTTACAGGTCCCACAAAAAATGGGCCCACCCTACAAGGACCCTGTGCTTCTCCTGAGAGCCTATATTATCATCTCCTAGAAAGAAGATACAGTCAATAAATATTTGGATGAATCACAAGATATTCTCTAAGAATCCTTTTTCAGCCTGATTTGCCATTTCTCTTGTGAACCGTATGATAGAAACTTTGATCTTTATTTTTTAGTGGCCACTAAGACTTGTTCCAAGGAAATTTACTCCTGATGAGAATTCTAGAACTGACTTTTAAAAAATTTTTTTTAATTTTTAAAAAAGCTTTAGATTACATAAACATTACATCAAAAATAGTGGGGTTTCCCACTTGAGTTATGTCTGCTCCCATAAACCCCATCCCTTACTCCTCCCACACTTTCTCCCATTAACAACATCTTTCATTAGTATGGTGCATTTGTTATAATTGATGAACACACATTGAAGCATTGCTACTAATCATGGGTTATAATTTACATTATAGTTTGCACTTTCCACCATACAATTTTATAGGATTTGACAAAATGTACAATGGCCTGTATCTGTCATTGCAATGTCATGCAGAACAATTCCGATGTCCCCAAAATGCCCCATGTTATGCCTGTTCTTTCCTCTACCTCCCCTCAGAACCTCTGGTGGTCACTCCTTTATATCAATGATTCAAGATCTTTCATTGCTAGAATAATAATTCTACTTTAGTCTATAGTTGCATTCCCCCTTGTGTTTGTTCATTCCTCAATCTTGAGGACTTTGAGATAGTGATAGCCACTATGTTTCTGATTGAGAGGGGGCTTAGATCCCATGGGGCAGATGGATAGAACTATCTTTCTTGTAGTTGTGGATACTCTCTATTTTGGGGGATGGGTAATGTCCATCATCATCCTTTTGTTAGTTGTCTTGGGCAAGTCCAATGAATTGGAGAGTAAGTGTTGTAACTCTGCTGAGATTCAGGGCTCAACCTTGTGTAGAGTCCAGTGAGGTCTTTTGTGGGTAACATTTGCATAAGGTCCTGACTTCCAGCAGTCAAGCAGTTCATATATAGTTTCCCTACAGCCATGGCACTGCCCACCCCAGAGTCAGACTCATCCTGTTGCCCAGTTAAACATTTATTACGAACTTCTCTTCCTGGGTTGATTGTCTTTATCCAGTATACAAGGACATGTTACACCAATAATCAACATTTAAATTGGGAAATCCATGAAGGCAGATTCTTCCATTCCTCTGCAGGTACAACAATGACATCTAAAGCAAACCAAAATACTTTTTTTTTTCTCTTCATTCCTTTCAAAATAAAGCTCACACTCCAATCCTGCAAATCAAGTTTCTTCTTAATATGGCTCCAACTACCCATCCTGCTGGACTTTAATTTATGAAGATGTAATGCTGAGGCTGGTAAATCATCTTGTAGCCATCATAATAATGTTTGGGACCGCTGGGTATGAGGAAGGTCCAGTTCACATGCATATTGAGTACTAGTACTAGACTTAGTGTGATTATCCTCTGAATTCCATATAATGAAAATTATATGTATTTTCCCATTTCTCAGTATTTGTGTTCATTTAAACATATGTCATAGTTCCAGCAAGAACAGGAGCCAAATCTCCTTGATCTGTGTTAACCACCAGGATTAAAAAGAGCACTGTACACAGTAAATATTCATTGAGAGCCTAGTGATTTAAATATGTGATCAGTTAGGCACCACCCAGATTTAGCAAAATCATGTCCAGATTTAGCAAAATAATTTCTGTGCCTAAAACAGTATTTGGTACTTGGTAGAAGATAATGGAAAAGAGTAAATGGACATTAATTATACATTAAGGAAATTCATCATCTTTGTATTCATTTATTTCAAGAATATCCCAAACAACATCATCATCATCAATTTTCATCATCCTGATATTTGTAGAGGTTTTTTTGAGGTATGGATTGTGCTAAACACTTTTAAGTGTATTACCTTATCTTAAAAAGGTAGATTGTTTTATTATCTCCATTTTACAGATAACAAACCTGATGTTTAAAGAGGTTACGTAAAAACCCAAAATCCACACAATTAATATGGAGCCAGAGTCAGGATTCGAACCCAAAGTTGACCAATTCTAGAGCTCGTGTGCCTTATCGCTGTGTCACAGGATCTCATTTAATTAAGAAAATCAGGGTAATTAAGTTTATGTGATTTGTATTTGTATTTTTCTTTTGCTTCTCAAAAATCACCATCTCTGCATATATATGCCACAGATACTATCCTCATCATACTATCTGAGAACTAGTTAAGAATTCTTTGCAGTTAATTTATTTTTTTCTCTCTTTCTCTCCACATCTGTCCTGATACCAGTGGACTTGCATGTTCCATATAGTTTCCAATCTCCACTAGTAAAGAATAAGGCTCTCTACTCTGCAGGCCGACAAACTAACCTTGGCATAATGAATGACCTGCAGCTTCAGAATGCTTCTGGAATGCCAAATGATTTCAGCTCCACACCTCTGGAATGTGGAATGGCCCCCACATTGGCCAGGTGACCCACAGCTGCACGCTGCTGGAATGAGAAATAGATTCAGGCCCCTTGAATACCAAGTGCATGCTAGGGAAAAAAAAAAAACAAAACAATAAGCCTTCTTGCTGAGAAAGTGATTGACTTTGCTACTGTAAGATAACTGTCTGTTAATGCTAATAACACCTGAGTTAGCCAGGGTAACTTTTTGGAACTGCCTGCTGAAAAATTTCTGACCCTCTCAAAATCATAGAAGAAGATCCCTTCCCATAGGTAGAAATATGCTCCCCTAATTTCCTGCTTCCTATACTTTGCCTAAAAGGAGAAACAGAAACCTTGTTTCCAAAATTCATTTTCCCAGTGCATTAATTTGGACTTACAAAGCTTTGTAATCCCTTTAGACAGTGTCGGCAGCTATAAAGTCCTTTTCAGAGAACGCAAGTCCCTGGTGAGGGAGCCTGAACCCTCCATGGAAGTTGCCAGCAAAGGAAAAAAGGTGTGAAGATATTTGCATCAATCATACTCAGTAACTGGGATTTTAATGAATCTCGCTCCTCCTTTATTCTTCATCGCACATTTTTTTTTTGCAGTGCCATTCCTCTGTGACTATTTCTTTTTTTCCTCTCTCTTTTCCATTACATTTCAATGCATTGGTTTTAAAAGGAGGATTTGCAAACTGAGTATTAAAACTCCAGGGCACTACATCTTCAAAATCTATAAGATGATAAGAAGATAAGAGGCCAAACCCGATGAAAGCTTCTCTCTTGGTGTCTGTGGGACTTGCCGGCTCATGTATAATACCCCTAAGCCAAAGCAATCTGCCCACCCACCCACCCCATCCTGCCTGCCTAACACAGGCAGATAAACTTAGCATTAAAATTCCTCACACTTTGGCAAATGAGTACCCAGGAGGCTGCTGACTCAATCAGGGCTTGTTTTACTTACAGTGTAGTACTGAGAAAAGGCCATAAACTCGTGCCTGACAGATCTGTAATGCTCATTTCAATATGCTTTCCCTGTGTGCGGGCTTGCTGATGAACTTTCATATTCCGCCAACAAAATATAACAAACATATTAACGACGTGTGGTAAATTGCCATTGGATATACTGGGTCCTGAAGACAGAAGTAGTTGTGGATAATGAGATTGTGTGAATGCCTGATGCCACTTTGCGGGGCCAGGAAGATGTACTGTTCTAGAGGGAAGCTAGCAGGAAGGGCGGCGATTCAGCTACGAACTAACCCAGATACCCTTACCCAGGGCAGATGGGGTATTTGGAACCATCTACAACAGAATGTCAGAGCTAGGAAAGACAATGGCTATCCTCTTGTTAAGTGTACTAATCTGAGGCCTACTGAAATTGAGACCCAGAGAGGGGATATGAGAAGCCCAGAGTCACATAGGAAGTTTATGGGATTCTGGGATCCTAGCCTGGTGCTCTTTCCGGTTGGTAAAACTGATTCTTACCTGAACCTGTTGTAAGAGAGCAGTTAGACAGAAAGAACATAAAAAAATGTTCCTGTGACTCAAATCAGCCCTATATCTTGCATTTATCAGTAGTAAAATGCACTGCTGGGACTGAATTTCCCTGAAGCTGCAGCACTCAGCCTTTTTACTGGGTGCCCTAAAGGATGTTAAAGGATGATCTGAGTGAGTCTGTGGTCGTTTTTCCTGCTGCGATACCTAAAGGACAGGCACAGCTTCCTTATAATTGCTATAGATTACTGATGATACATTAGCAATATAAAATCTATTAGTTCTTTATTTTACAGATTAAATGTAGGCAATAAGACCAAATATGTACAGGTTCAGATTGACCCAGTTCCAAATCAGCTCTAAGTAGGTTGGATGTACATTAAGACCTCCTCTAACTTCCTCCCTCCTTCCCTCCCTCCTTTCCTCTCTTATTTTGCTCTTTCCCTTTTTACCTCATTCTCTTATATCCTTCCTTCTTTTCTTATGCTTTTTTTCCCTTTTGCTCCCTCACTTCCTCCCTCCTTCCCTCAATTTCATTTTCTTTTTTCCTACCTCTCTCCCTCCCTCCCTTCCTTCCCTCCCTCCGTTCCTCCCTCCCTCCCTCCCTCCCTCCCTCCCTCCCTCCCTTCCTTCCTTCCTTCCTTCCTCTCTTCTTTCTTTCTCCAATAAATATCTACTTATTATTAGGCACTCAGTAGTAAAACAAAGCAGATGTGATTCCTAACCTTTCGTCATAGAATCCTAACACAGTGTGAAAGATCCACTTTTGGGGAAGTAAAGGTTATTACGGGAGTCCAGGCAAGGGCCATCTTGTATATGGCCTGAGTGGAGGGAATACTGAACCAGCTTCCCTGAGACAGTGACATCTGGGCTGAAACCTGAAACATTTTCAGGAGAAAGCCATATTGGAGGGAAAGTAGGATTGGAGGATGCTCCAAGAAAGAGGTGCTCGGTTTGAAATAGCAATTCAGTGTAAGGAACATTGACTGTGAGCTGTGAAATGAAGGAAGAATAATGAGCCCAGAGAGGTAAAAAGGGCTATGACATGAAACTATATGAGGGGTTTGGAATTTATTCTAAGGTCAAGGGCAAATGAGAGTCATTGAAAAGAGTGACACAATTGAATTTACCTTTTGGGGAGAAAATGTGACCTGGCAACAATCGTGAGGGACATTGATAATCACAATATTTTATTAATCTCACTGTGTTTTTTAAAAAATAATTAAGTAGATAAATGAAACACTGGAAAGTGAAGCAGCTTCAAGGATACTTTTTAAGAGTATTTCTCAAAATCTAAAATGAATCACCTTAGTGGAAATATAAGGAGAATTGAAAAAGTACGGTGGAATGGAAGATGGTCGATTTTGATGGGGATTCAAATCTTTGCACATAGTAGTGACACAGCATCTGTTTAGGATCACTGACATACTTTACACCAATTCAGCATTCTGTAAATGTAGAACTTAGTGCTAGCTGCAGTCTCTTACTTCATAATGTTTTTATCTTGTGGTGAAAAAACAATAACTTGAGAGAAAGAAGCATAAGTGATATGGACTTTCTGCACATTCAAAATGGCTTGGAAACCTACAGAGACAAAGAATTCTCTGTTAATACCCAAATTGTGAGTAATGTCAATGTTTAAAACAGGCAGAAAGGTTTGGATTGATGTGAAATCTCAGGACAAAATGAAAGAACTGGATCATTAGCTGGGCTAGAGAGTATCCACTACACATTTAAGTACTAAGAATGAGTGATCTATGCTGCTATTCCTTTAGAAGTAAGCATTTTATAACTGTTACAATACTTCCAAAGTTTATCATTAGGCTGGCCCCATGGACTGGTGTTAGTGGAGGTTTGAGTTTAACTGTGGTATGGGAATAGGGCTAGTTAAAGAGTTGGAAAGTTCATGCTGGAGTGGAATGTGGGTAAAAAGGAACAAACATAGCTGTTAAAAGATGGGACTACAATATCATGACAGGTGAAAGAGGGTTTCTTGGGGGGTCAGGCAGGAGCATGTTTTATTGTTGTTTAAAAAGATGAAAAAACTTTGGGTCATGATTTATTCATCAGTCACTGATTCAGTCATTTAGCAAGTTAAAAACGTTTACTAACCACATAATATGTGCCTGAAGAAAATTTTAGGCAGGAAGATGAACACCCTTCTTACTTTCATGGAGTTTTCAGCCTAGGGGGGGAGACAAAGAATAAAAGCAGAAATACTAATTGCAGACAGTGTTAGGAAGAAAATAAAGTCAAGGAATAGGATGGAGATGGAAGAAGGAGGGAGCCATGAAAATGCATTGTTCAGATAACCCAGTGTGAAAAGCTGCTGTCCTATGATATTCATCCTCCAGTTTGCACCAAGGCCACACTGCCTGGGGACTATTCCCAGCCACTGTCTGAACTCAACAGGGATTCTGAGGCAGTCTCATTCTTGGGAAGCATTTGAATCCTCTGACAGACAACTTTGGCCTAAGGAATCCCCTATGACCATGCTGAACTTTCCTTAGAATTACAGTACAGCTTAGGCTGCTTCCAACAACCTTCTTTCTTTCCTTCAGGGTTCAGAACTGAATTGCTATCTGACTGTGTGCCCAGCCTGTCCTGGCTCCTTTGCTCATGTTTTCTAGCAGGCATGTCCCCTGATAAATTCTTTGCATCCTTAGTTCTGTCTTGGCATCTGCTTCTTAGAGGACCTGGTCTAATGCAGAATACTTCAGCCAAGGTGGACATGAGATCTCTCTGAAGAGGTGATATTTACACTAAAGCTTAAATGATGAAAAGGAAGCTGTACAAGGTCTAGGAGCAAAGCAGGGGGAAGGGTCAGTGTAAATTCCCTGATTGAATATGCTCCAGTAGTGGGAAGGAGGCAAGTGGGACTGGAACATAGTGGGAAAGGGGTGGGGGGATGGAAGGAGATGAAAGTGACTCTAGGAGCTATAATTCAACAGAAGGTTGCACCATCTTCATTCCTGGTGAAAGAGCATATAAAGTCTATCTGAAAATAAATTCCTGTCTGGAGTCAGATGCCTGTTCTTATTTATTTTTAGCTTTAAAATTTGAGAATTCTAAGAATGACAGTGTGAGCCAGAAGAAAAGAAGTCGGCTAACAAATCATCGGAATAACTAATTCAGGGGCTGTGGTCAAGCTTGAGGTTGGAACTCCTACCTGCAGCTGGAGGGAGTCCCAGGGTATTTTAAATTCATTGGCTCTCCTTTGACTATCCTTATCCCTCTGTTCACTAATTGCAAAGCAGAGTTTCACCTCTGGGGCTACCATCTCAGTGTAGCTGTTCCTCTCTACCCACCATAGTCTGTCATTTATCCAGCCTTTGATTAATACAAGGAACTGGAGGCTGCCACAATCATAGGACAAAGCTATAATTTCAGGACTCTATATGCATCACAAGGTAGATAAATAAGCAGAGGATCTGTTTCCTCCTCTACATGTTCTGGGTCTTAATTGATTGAGCATCATATACAGATGCTGGAGGATCAGTCAGGGAAATTAAGTGTAATGGAGTATGTACCTGCACATATATATTTGATTACACACAGGCCTTTATATTTTTGCAATAGGCAAACCTCTTTCACTCATTATATTCAAGATTTGGTTTTCTCTTTTGTAAAAAGAAGCAGTAATGCCTGCCATACTTGTCTCACAACAAGATTTCTAGGATATTTGATGAAGCTTAAGTGAGAGATTAAACTGTAAATGCTTAAAATCTCCTTTTCCTTAACACCAAAAGAAAAATCTGTCTTTACCTACTCGGTTTCTTCCATTTTCCACCCCCTAAGGTGAACTTTGTCATTGGCAATGCATTTCTCCCTATTCGTTCTGGTATTATTCCCTGGCATTATGATAAATTTGCATTGGAATTGGTTAAGATTTACCCAGACAAGGGTAAAATAGTGGGAGGAAAAGGAGAAGGGCAAGAAACCTAAGCCTTGAGCATGCTGGAAGAAAGAATATTCCCTTTAATCTTCTTTGAGGTCCGTCAGGGAATGTATAAAATTGTATAATTATCTATTGTTTCTTCACTACATTTCTTTTAAGCACAATGCTATGCCAAAATTATGTCATGTAAATTCAGGTTTCATGGCTTACAAGTAAAATTATAAAACATACGGGAAATTATTTTGCTATTATTAAAATGAAAGCCATTGCTATCTTGGGGAGGCAGCTTATTTGATGATAAATTTTGGACTTGGAATCAGATAACTTAAGTTCAAATCCGTGCTCTTCCACTTAATCTTTCTAGGAACCCGGACAGTCAATTAACTACGTTTCCTTATGAAAGAGCAAATAACACAAAATGTTCCTACTTTTCAGATTTGTTTTGAGGATCAAGTAATGTTTAATAGTATTTAATATGGGAGTTGCTTGAAACCCTAAATCATCCTGCTGGTGCGAGCTTATGTATTCAGAAACATACATAAAACCTTTGAAATAATCTTACTCTTCACACATTCCTTAAAGAGTAGAAGAATGTTTGGTGTTTTCCTATGATAGTTTTATTTATTTATTTTTATTTCTTTCCTTTGCTATAGAAACAAAACTTCATGTGAGGTGGACTATATGTGTGTGTGTGTGTATTTATATTTCCATAGTCTAAAAACGGTTTTAGCATGTCTATGGTAAAAGTTAGGTGCTCACTAACTTTGAATTTTGGAATGGAAAGAAATGTGTATTAATGACCATAAAATTAATAAAACTTACAGATTAGTGGTCATATAGAGGAGATGGGATGGTTGCTGGCTCACCTCTTACGCACACACATACACACATTTACACAGAGCTGTAACTACTATTCACCTGCCTAGGGTCTTCTATTGTGTAACTAGGTGAGGAAAAATAGCAATTCAGTGAGGAAAGGGGCTGAAGAGATCTATGAAAAGGAAAGCATGGAAAGTGAGGGAAAGATGGATGTATCCCACAATTGAGTAACCCTGGGAATAAAGTTTAATGCTTTGAATACCAGGAACCAAAAGTGTGGTGCAGAACTTGGGAAGAGGACTTTGTCCTCCTCTCCTTGCCCTTCAACATCTGTTCTCCACTTAGTTCTATATAGAAAAACAATATTCTGTCAGTGTGATGGTTACTTTCCTGTGTCACCTTGGGTACGGTATGTTGTCCAGTTGTTCAGTCAAGCAAGCACTGGCCTGATTGTTACTATGAGGGTATTTTGTAGATGGATTTAATCCTTAGCCAGTTGATTACATCTATGGCTGATTAGATCTACAATCAGCAAAGGAGATTGCTTTCAGCAATGGGAAGACTGTCCTTATCCAATCAGTTGGAGACCTTAAAGGGATAACTGAGGATTTCAGCAGTCAGAAAGGATTTCTATCTCTACTTCAACCAGCCAGTTTCTTCTGCAGAATTCCACATCACCCTCATGGAGTTTCCGGCTTGCAGCCTGACCTACAGAATTCAGACTTGTCAACTTCTCCCACTCCTCACCCCGATAGTGTGAGTCATTTCCTGTAGTAAATCTCTTAATATTTACATGTATATTTATCCTGTCAGTTCTGTTTCTCTGGAGAATTCTGACTGATGCAGGCAGCACCACAAAGATTGGTAGGTTTGGGAACCTGGGGAGACATCACTCTTAGCAACAATATTGGCGCTATTGTGGTGAGAGTGGCAGCAAGATGCAAGTCTTCTTCTAGTGCAAGTAAAGGTAGAGACAACAGAAGCGGCAGATCAGGAAAGAAAGTCCATGGAAGGTGACATGGGGTGAGTGCATTTCCCTGACAACTCTGTGGGCACATGCAAGGAAATCCATTGAGGACCCATTTCAAGGGTAGGGTCTTAATGTTAATACTGCTTGGTGATGTTTATTAATCCCATAGACATCAGGGCTACACTAAAATATAATGCAGATGAGAAATGGTGCACATAAAAGAGAGAGAGGATGAAAATGAAGGAAATAAAAAAGTAAAAGCAAGCATTCAGCATTTATTATGTCACACACTGTTTTAAGTTATAATATATGAATATGTATATGTTGTACACACAGACATACATGTTCGCACACACATAAAATCATTTACTTCTCATAACATCTCAGAGGTAGGTAGAATTATTATCTATGTGATATCCTGCCTACAGAAGATCAAGGCTAATGAGTAAGGGAGCTGGGATTTAAATTCCAGAAATCTATCTTTTAGGTTCATGCTGGCATTCATTCCATTCTTCTTCCTAGGCTCAAAAGGAAGTTTTTAATAACTGGGCCTTAAAATATGGGAACTGTAGTGATAAGAAGGGATGGGGTTCATCAAGCAGAAGAAACGCCTAGGGCAGAAGTATGGAGATGGGCAGTTCAGTGCTGATAATAAAATGGTGGAAAATAATGATAAATGGTTATTTATAGGCTTTGCAGGACAAACTGCAGGATTGTTTTCCTCAGCCTGTCACCCAAGGCTTATGGAGTACAATGCCACTTGGTCATAGGGTAGCAGAAATTGTAATGATGGCAAATTTCATCAGCTCCTAATTTAATTACAAATGATGAGTTTGGGAGCCACAGGGACTTACAATGGAAATAATCATCTATGGTAGTTATTGCTCCAAAGTTGTACCTTCTCACATTTGATGGCCCCATGGCAGTGACTCCAGACAAGTTTGGATGGCCTAGACAGTATGGGTACCTTCCAATGTCTGAGATTTCCTGGGAGATCCAAGTCTTGTCTAGCATCACCTCTACTCTGCCTGCTGCTCTGAGGATCCCTGCAATCATTTGTCCTTGCATGGAGGTTATATCATTCTTTTCCCTCATTCTCCAAGCACAGGGACCAGATCTGTGGGACAAGATGACAGCTTGTGAGTCACCAATGTTCCAAGTGCCCCCTCTCTGTGGACTCCTTGTTTTCATACTTTCTGGGCTGGAAATGTATCTCCATGGCAAGGGCAGATGCCAAAGACTCAATTTCCTACTGACTTGGTTAACAAGCACTTATTGATCACTTACTGAGTATAGAATGCCAAATAAATAGTATTGGAAGACACAAAAGAAATTTTTAAAAGTATAAACACCAATGTGGGTAGAAATCACTCAAAACAAAAACAGGGTGATTATGATTTAACAAGATGCAAGTGAAAAATGATTTATTATAGTCTGTTACAATTCTAAACCATTTCTAATGATGGGACCAAAGGGAATTGTGATAATTAATGATTCCTGAATTCTTCTCTTGGGATAGTAAACATTCAAGACAGAGCAAATGAAGCCAAGAGCATAACATGACCTGTGGTAAAACCAGTGATGGCTTGATTAGAGCAGGCACACGTGTACTTCCCTGAACTGTGGGGAGAGACAATTGTTCCCATATCACCTGTGGCTCAGACCTTAAACTTAATGATTCCTGATGCAAGACTTCAAGGAAGAAAAAAATATTCCTTTCTTTTACAAAATGGGGATTGGGAGAAATTAGGCGACGTCTAAAATGTTTAGGGAGGTGTTTTTGTGGAACAACGCAGTATATGAGTGATAAGGGAAGCATTGATCAAGGGCAGATTCTTGGAAAAAGTGTGCTTTGAGCTCCATTTTTAAGTCATTAAGGAAACACAATAACACAAAAAATCAGAGAACATTCCAGGAAACATTCCAGAAAACCTTGGACTCCCTTCAGGCTGATTTGACTATCAGACAGAGTTAGCAGGTTTAAAAGTGGAGGCAATAAAATTATCTATAAAGGATGTGAAATTGGCAGTTGAAGGAAGGCTTGCATGTTTAGATGATATTTCTCAATTAATAATATTTACAAAACTAGATAGTTATTCAGAAATTAACTCTAGTTCCAAAATGTATTAGAATGACAAAGTAAAGCTACATTTAATTAATAGCTTTGAAATTATTCTGATTTCTTCTTAGAGAACAGAGAATGGAGAGAGAGAGACAGAGAGAGAAATGGAGAAAGACAAAGAGTGTTTACACATAGCCAAAAATAATTTATTGTATTTTTTGTTTGTTTGTTTGAAACAGAGGAATCAGACCCCAAGTTAAAGAAAGAGAGGTGAGTGAGACAAAAAGATGGAGGAGAGAAATGGAAAATGGAGTTATAGAGAGGAGGAGTTTACAAGAAGACAGAAATGGAAGAGAAGAAGAAAAGGAAGAAGAGAGTAAAATGGAACAGGGGTAAGGACATGTAGCTAGACATATCCTTTGGACTAGTCTGAGAAAAATCCTTATTCCAAGAACTTTTCAGTAATCTGAGCTATTTTGTCTGGAGGAATCACATATGGCATTTTGGAGATGGAGAACACAGAATCTCTGAAATTGAAAGACTGGCTCAGCAATACATAATTCTGTTTCTCCTCTCAAGCTCACCAATCAGATAATCCATTCCTCCTGTCAGGAGAATGAGGGGCTGAATGATTTGGTAATAGTGGAAGCACCTCCTTGGAGAGACCCCAAATGAGGAAAATGGAAACTCTCCACTAGCAATTCTGCCTCTGGAAGGGTCCTCCAAGGGTTGATCACTTTCATTCATCATCTGCTCTATTGGTTTGAGATGGAGGAGAATGGGAACCAAGACCAAACTCCTAGAAGTTCCGGCATCATGTACTCTGGTGAAATTAGAAGTTAAAATGAAAGGTGGGATGCAAGAAAATTTAATTTTACCACTACTTTTGTCCTAAGTACATACCATGCCTTTTTCTTCCAGAAGGCATGGTTAATGAAGTGTGTGTTACAGAATCTCATCATAGAGACAGGGAACACGGAATCTACATTCTGTGGCATGTCAAGGGATCTATCTTGAGAACTCAGCACCATCCTTGACTTCCCCCTCCCACATCTGATCAGTTCCCCAGGTTTATCCTACTTACAAAATATTTTGAATCTGTTCAATTATCTCCATCCTTAATAGTTCTTTTCTTGTCCACTCCATCATTATCATTCATCAGATCACTGCAATTATCTCCTAAATGGTCTCTTTACCTCTATTATCAATTCCCAACCCCACCCTTGATTTGTTCTGCAGTCAAAAGAATCTTCCAAAATATAAATCTGATCATACAATCCTCCTACTTTGAAAACCAGCCAGTGGTTCTCCATTTCCCTCTAAGTAAACTGCAAGTACTTTATAAGAGTCCTGCAAAACCTGTCTCTGGTCAGTTCTCCAGTCTTAATTCTAATAACATTCTTCCTTACAATCTGTGCTTCAGTCATTTTAAACCTCTCTTATTTCCTTAAATTTACAAGACTTTGTTTTCCCTTTGGGCTTTTGCACATTCCTCTTGGGCTACTTGGAACACGCTCCCCCTTTTCTCTCCCCATCTCATCTGTCTTGCTCTTATTTATTGCCATCATTTTCCTCCAAAAATCTCCCTTTTCTCAGGGCCAGGTCAAATGTCTGTGTAGTGCTTTCACATTTTGCCCTGTCACTTCTTCTCTTAGTTTTGTCTCTCTTGTCTATGTGTTCATATCCTTCAGTGAGTTCCAGTATGTTTTCCCTATTCATAGTTATGTGGCAGAATATAGCACAGTGTCAAGCACAAAATAAAAAGTAACACTTATACATGGATTTAATGTATTTCATGCAAGCATTTAATAAAATTTCTAACTTTATGTCTTAAAGCAAGGATTTTTTGTCCAGATTAATAGTTAGTTGAGTTAATATTTTTTTAGAAAAGAACTCTCCAGAAAAACAAACAAACCAAAAAAAAAAAAAAAAAAAAAAGAAAAGAAACAAAGTAAAACATTGGACTTTCAAATGCCAAAGACCATTGCAAATGATTGTTATTCCAAACATGTAGGCTGTCATTATATTATAGAGTTAATGACCTGTAGTTTATAGCACAGTTCAAATATCATGTTACCTGTGGGGGATGGAAGAAGACTTATGTAACAATATAGAAAGAAGCTTTAATTTATCATTTATCTCATTACCATGAGAATCAAACTATATATAAAAAAAAAAAATTCGAGAGCTTAAACTCTGGAGTCACACTATGTTTGGTACATAGCCCTGGGACTACCTCAGTTAAGTTGTCTAAACTTGCTCAGCCTCAGTTTCCCCAAAATGAGACTGAAAATATATCCTACAGAATTTGAGAAAATGTCTGTATCACCGAAAAAAGTACTGGGCATATAGAAGTTTTAAAGTAAATAAGAATTCTAAATGGAACTGGGGTGAGTGATGGGACAAAGCTTATTTTAATCTTTCACCACATATTTCTCATGTTCATATTATGTGATAAGCAGTTGACTCATGTGGAATACAAAAATGACTATGTAATCCCAACCTCAGGGAGAACTGGCTAAAATGATGATAACATGAAGTGCTGCATGTCATAATATGAAAGTGCTTTGAAAAAATTAGAAAACTCAATAATGACAAATGTTGACAGGGATGCTCATGGTAGGATAGATGGGTATAGGCATTCTGGAAAACATTCCAGTCAAATTAAGTATATAAATAGCCTCTTCCATAAGTCTTCCATAAGTCTTCTCTGGGTACATAAGGAACAAAGAGTTTTTCTTGGGGTGAAGGGAATGACATAGACCAGTATTCAGTCATTTCACAAATATTTATTTTGCACCTACTATGTGCCAAGAACTATTAAGCAGGAAAAGACAATGAACAAAATAATCCACATCCCTGCCCTCATGGGATTAGTATATTTTACCAGTTGGGGAGAAAGACTATAAAGATAAATACACACTATGATTTCACAGGGCAGGAATGCTATGAATAAAGATAAACCAG
Organism: Tolypeutes matacus; assembly: GCA_026826555.1. Lineage (NCBI taxonomy): Eukaryota > Metazoa > Chordata > Mammalia > Cingulata > Chlamyphoridae > Tolypeutes > Tolypeutes matacus. The sequence goes on along the minus strand of JAKSZT010017719.1, from coordinate 14,220,469 downwards.
GGTAAATAACTCATGCAGATATGGGAGGATGAAGGAACTCTAAACAGAGACCAGGGAAGGTCTGTCTGACAAGGTGATATTTGAGCAGAAATATAAATAAAGTCATGGAGAGATTCAACCAAAAGTCCAGGTTGAGGGAATGAGAGGGACAAGGTTCCTGAGGCAGCAATGGGTGAGTAATGAGTGAGCCTAAGTTCTAGAGATAGCAAGAAGTCCAAAGTGGGTGAAGTGAAGAAACAAGAAGAAACATGTGACAGGTGAGGTCAGACTGAAAGCTATAAACCAGACCAGGTAGGGCCCCAGCCATCAAAGTAAGGGATTTGGATATTATTCTGAGTACCATGGAAAGCCAGTCATAAGGGTTTGAGCTAGGCAGTGACATGTCTAATTTGCTTTATTAAAAGATTCTTTTTGGCTGCGGTTGGAGACCCTACTAGGAAGGTGAGATTAAGAGTAGAAGCAGAAATATCAACAGGAGACTATTCCAATCATCTAGGCAGGGGAGGATGGTTTAGATGCTCTTGTTCTCAATGGAATATTCACTGCTTTTATGAGGAGACTCCCAGGAAAGTATGTTTAAGACAAGGGGCGTGACTCAGAAATGTGGATTTGCCAGGGAATTTAGAGCATAAGGTTCATGAAGGAGGGAAGAAACTACAGAAGCAAAAAAGACTAAGACCAGTTTAGGAAGGGATAAATTGACAAACTAGGTTGCTTGTACTGTTTTCTGCAGAAAATGGAACCATCAATGGCTTGATGGAACTTCAGCTTTTATAAGATAATTCTGGGAACCTTGTAAATGATGGTTTGGAAGGTATAGAAGGCAAGAGATGAATAAAACCTAAAACTAAAATCAAACAAGTTTGTGAGGACAAGAAAAGGGATTTTGTGTAATTATTTAATATACTTAAATGTTTTATATATTGTGTATGATAATTGTACCTACTACATTTATTTGTTGTATGATTATATGAATTATATGAGTTAGTGCATTAAAGGTCCTTAGAATAGAATATGACACATGGTAACCTTCAACAATTATTAGCTATTATTTATATATCATAATGTTATTTCTGCATACTGCTATAGTTACTAGCACTGTTTCTATGTACTGAGCCTACAGAAGCTACATAGAAAAAGAAATAAAATACCTGTCATCTGCTTGGATCAGAAATTATTGAAGGAGCTAGAGTCCCAAATACTATACCTCATAGCAAACTAAATATATAATACAGGCACATGTATGTACATGGTGCTTTGGGATAGTCTGGAAAGAAAAGAGTAATTTAAAATAGGTTATATAGAATGTTTTCTTGGGAGGACATTTGAGGAGCTGACTCAATGGACAGGAACTTTCAAGGACAAAGATGTGAGATTCTAAGAAGTTAAAAATTTGTACTTTGAAATCACCTGATTTTGAGAATGAATCCTGGCTCTGCCACATCCTAGCTTCATGATTTTTTGCATGTTCTGCCCTCTGATCCTCAGTTTCCTCATTTTGAAAATGATATTGAAAATCTTACTTATCCTGTGAAGCTTCTGTGATGAAAATTGAACATAATGCAGTGAAAACTTAGCATAGTGTGGCAGTTTGATATTGCTTATTAATTCTAAAAATAGATATTAGATTATGTTTGTAAACTGGTCTGTCCCTCTGGGCCTATTAGATTATATTGGATTCAGAGGTTTCATTTTTTAAATAATGATTAAGGCTTTGATAGGGCCACATCAGTAGGATGTTTCGTCACTACTCCCTTGGTGGGTCGGGAGTCACAGAGAAATGACATGGCAAAAGACAAGAATAGAGAGTTTTTTGAGTTGGATCCCAGGAAGTAAACACATGGGAATTGCAGAGCAACTGAACTCCGAGAGAACTTAGCCCTGGGGAGAGAGAGCGAGCCGTTTGCCTGAGTGTCTACAGCTGGCCTTGTGGAGAGAGCACAGCAGCTGAGCCTGGAAAGAAACAAGCCCCAGGAAGAGAGGAACCCAGGAAGCCTGAACTCTTGGCAGACGTCAGCAGCCATCTTGCTCCAACACATGGCAACAGACTTTGATGAGGGAAGTAACTTATGCTTTGTGGCCTGGTAACTGTAAGCTTCTACCCCAAATAAATACCCTTTGTAAAACACAACAGATTTCTGGTATTTTGCATCAGCACCCCTTTGGCTGACTAATACACATGGTGCTTTGTACACCTTAAGAGATCAAGTGGTATTTCTATTATATTGTCCTTATGTTTATGATTCAGCCAACTCATAATGAGAACAGTGCCAGGTTCCACCCACTGATTTCTGTCTTCCTTTGAATTCTAAGTCTTTCATCCTGTGTGAAGGGCAAATCCTGGCCTGACATTTGCATTTTGTTTCCTTGATTCCCCTTGTCTTTGCCTAAATATCAAGGAAATCTCCCTTTCAAATTAAAGAGAGATTTAATGTTCTCAAGTATAGCTGCCCCCTCTTGCCTTAGAAGTGTGGCATTTTAAAGTGATTTGCACAGACTTCCAGGATAAAAGACCCTCTATAGAGTTAGTACAACATATAGTGTCAATGGGGCAATGAATCAGTGTCAATATCCCAACCCAATAATGAGTCAGGACATCAGCTGCATATATTGGGCTGTTCAGAAATTTGATGACAAACAACAAATCAGCTTCCCTGGTCTTCTTTCCCCATGCCACTGTCTTCTCACATTAAGAGAACATTAATGGTTGCTCTTTCTTTCCAGCCAATTCAGAGGTGCCTGAGATCTGGTTGGAGTGGTTAAGCTGGAGGCAAAAAGGTACTAGAAGATGGCAACATCTTCAACATAGCAACATAAGACATCCCCTGTGAGTTAGTCAACCAAAGGGGTGCTGATGCAAAATACCAGAAATCTGTTGGTTTTTATAAAGGGTATTTATTTGGGGTAGAAGCTTGCAGTTACCAGACCTTAAAGTATAAGTTACTTCCCTCACCAAAGTCTATTGCCACGTATTGGAGAAGATGGCTGCTGACATCTGCAAGGCTTCAGGCTTCCTGGGTTTCTATCTTCCCAGGGCTTGCCTCTCTCTGGGCTCAGATGCCCTGCTTTCTGCATAAGTCCAGCTGTAGACTATCAGGCGAATAGCTCATCTCTCTTCCCAGTGCCTCTGCAGGGTCTAATCATGTCTTCTCTCTCCTCCTCTGTGTGCTTACTTCCTGGGCTCCAGCATAAAAACTCCAAATTCCCTTCTCAGCTGTGCAGTTTCTCTGTGTGTCCCTATCTACCAAGGGGGCAAAAATGCAACAAAGCCTTAATCATTATCTAATCAAGTAAAAATGAAACCTCTGAATCCAATGTAATCTAATATGCCCAGAAGGACAGACCAGTTTACAAACATAATCCAATATCTATTTTTGGAATTCATAAACAATATCAAACTGCCACACTCCACCCTCTGAATTCCAAAAAGACATTACACTATTCAACAAACCTTATTTCATTAACAATATGAAGTACTAAATCATATCATAATCAGTTTAAAGAAATACAGTTTGTCTTGGGGCAAAGTCTTGTCTGCTGTAGACCTCTGAAACTTACAAAAGCATTTATTTGTTTCCAATACACAAATGGACAGACAAAGGCTAAACATTTTCATTATCATATAAAGAAATTGGGAAGGAAACATGAGTCATGGGTCCTCTAGAGTTCAATAAATCTGCAGGACATACTTCATTAGATGTCAAGGTCTGAGAGTCATTCTTAAGATGATGGATTCTTCTCCCTTGGGCCTCTTGAGGACCCACGTTTTCCACAGGCTTGCTCAATAGCCATTTTATGGGTTCCACCCTCATCAAGCATCTGAGTGGCGACCAAGCTCCAGACCTCATCCCCAAGAGTATTGGGGTGATTGACACACTTTACCCAATCTTTGGGTTAGAGTCTTAAAACCCCTAGTACAGTGAAGTGAAGACAACATCCTCCCTAATCTTTGGCATACAAGCTCAACCCTCTCAGAGGAACAAGTTGACCACCTGGCGTTCCCTAATCCATGGGGGACAGGTGCACCCCTCTCAGACCTATGGGGTGGTGACTTTAACTTCCTTAATCCTTGGGTAATGTGCCTCACCCTCTCTGTACCCTGGGGTGGCAAAACTCTCCCCAAACATCGGATGGGAACACCCACCCTCTTCAAATGCTGGGGTAAATTCACCCTCCTTGTACACATGGGTTGAGTTCATCTCTTGGCCCAAGGTGATGTCTTTATTCCAGATCTCAGCTTCCATGATATTCCTCTTAAAGTTGTTTCCCTTTCCATCTCTTCCACTGAAGTACTTTTTTTGTCCATGCTGACAGTGGTTTTGTTCATACAGCTCTCTCAAAAAGTTTGTTGATTTAGCATGCAGGAAGCAGAGGTCCAAGCCATCAGACAGTAAGACTTTCCACAAGTCTTTCTTGGACAACTGCATTTCTGATCCTGATTTACAAGTTCTATGTTTAGTCAATTCCTCAAATGAGGCACTATTGTCTGGAAGCTTGATTTCCAGAGGCGTGGAATTTCTGGAATCAGTTTTCTTTGTGCCCAACAGTTCAGTCTTCAGCTTACCTCTCTTGTCTATCATTTTGCTGTAAGCTGCAAGGGACATTCTCCAGCTCTACTTTGTAAAGTTCTTCAGCTAAATGCCCAGGCTTGTCATTTTTCATATTCTGCCTTCCATAAAAAATCAGGAGTCAGCCTTGCTAGGTTCTCTGCAACTTTAAAACACAGATTACCTTTCCTCCAGTTTCTAATAATAGTTTCATCATTTACTTCTAAGGCCTCATAAAAAGTCTCTTTAGAGTCCATGTTACTAACAACAGTCTCTTCAAAGCAATCTAGGCTTTTTCCATCAAGCACCTCACAATTCCTCCAAAAAAATACCCCTTACCCATTTATAAAACAATTCCAACATTTTGGTAATTGCAAAAGCACAACCCCACTCCTCAGTACCAGATTATGTATTAGTCAGCCAAAGGGATACTGATGTAAAATACCAGAAATTTGTTGGCTTTTTTAAAGGGTATTTATTTGGGGTAGAAGCTTACAGTTACTTATCCATAGGCATGTTACTTCCTTCACCGAAGTCTATTGCCATGTGTTGGAGCAAGATGGCTGCCAACATCTGTGAGGCTTCAGGCTTCCTGGGTTCTTCTCTTCCTGGGGCTTGCCTCTCTCCAGATTCAGCAGCTCTGCTATATGCACAAGGCTAGATGTAGACTCTCAGGTGAATGGCTCGTCTTTCTTCCCGGGGCCTCTGCCTTGTCTAATTGAGCCTTCTCTCTGCTCCTCTGTGTGTTTACTTCCTGGGCTCCAGCATTAAAACTCCAAACTCCTTTCTCTGCAGTGCGGTTTCTCTCCCAACAAGAGGGGGGAAGGATGCAACTTCCTATTGATGTGACCTAATCAAAGCCTTAATCATGATTTAATCAAGAAAATGTGAAACCTCTGAATCCAATATAATCTAAAAAGCTGAGCGAAACAGACCAGTTTACAAACATAATCCAATATCTATTTTTGGAATTCATAAACAATATCAAACTGCCACACCCCAAATAAACCTCTCCAGAGTTTCAGTGAATAAAAGGACAAATCCCACTGATTAGAACTCTGGAGGATGGTAGAGTCTGGAGAAGGACTCCACAAATGCTGAATCAAAGAAAGAGAAAAATACCAGGTAGGAAACTTCTGTACCAACCTTCAGATCCTCTTCCCTCCTCCTCCTCTCTTGCTTCCATGCATCTTGGGAGTTGCTCGGATGCAGTGGCCTGGATCCCTCCCTCTTACTTGGGACACAGACTATAAAACCACTTACAGCAATGAATTCGAGCCCTATACATTTCCAGGCACCTGGACCCAAGTCCAAAGAGACCCAGAGCTGACCACGAGCTGCTGAGGAGTGTGCATACAAAGGGGCCCCTGGAGGAAGGGAGGAAAAGAGAGAGGCAGTGGCAGCTGCCAAGTAAGGCATTCACTCAATCCAATTTCTATCAGCTGAACCATTAAAATGCAACAGGGTTACAGAAAAGTCATATACAGAATATAGGGGATAGAGAAGACTTACTGTTATTCTACTATAGACTTACTGTTATTCTAGCAATGGAAAAACTTTTATCATTGATGTGGAGGCAGTGGTCCCTGGAAGTTCTGTGGGAGGGAGAGGGAAAAACTGGTGTAATATGGAGGCATTTTGGGGACATTGGATTTTTCCTGAATGATGTTGCAGGCCATTATATATTTTATCATAACTTACAAAATTATGCAGGACAGAGTGTAAACTATAATGTATACTTTAATACATGCTTAGTGACAATGCTTAAATATGGGTTCATCAATTGTAACAAATGTACCACACTAATGAAGGATGTGGTTAATGTGGGAAAGTGTGGGAGGGGTAAGTAGTGGGGCATATGGGAATCCCCTATATTTTTTATGTAACATTTATGTAATCTAAATTATCTTTTAAAAGTTTTATTTTTTAAAGTATTTAAAGAAATGCAACAGGGACTTTTCTGGAGTATCCCACCTTTCTGGACTGACATCATCTGGGCCCTCTGGGGGGAGCTACACTAACAGGGAAGAAACCAGAGGCAGAAAAGTCTCACACAGAAAAAAAAAAAAAAAAAAAGAGGGGAGAGGATGGCAAACTGAACTGCTATAAGACTTAAGTGTCCCAGAACTGAAAAGTGTAAGGAAAATTTGGCACTGAGTGAGGGAGAGAATTTAAACAAATCACAGGAGCTTTGGTGAAAATTCTGCACAAAAACAGATCAATACTCCCAAGAAGGTACAGAGGAAAGGAAACTTTCTTTTGGAGTCGAAACAATTACATAAATAGTGCAATCATATAAATTGTACTGCATATCCAGGGAAAGAATCAGATGAACAAAAGCAGAGAAAATCTGATCATTTAAATTTGGGCTATTCTAAATGTCCAGAATAAGTTGGACCAAGTGTCAAAGAAGAGCCTTAACAAAGCAAATCAACAATAAAACCCTAGACCAGAGGCAGAAACTGACCTTCAGAGTTGCCTAACCAAGATAATCAGATGCCTAGACATCAGCAAAAAATTAGAAACCATTTTAAAAAACAGGAAGATATAGCTCAGTCAAGAGAACAATTAAAACCTCAGAGGAGATGCAGAATTTGGAACAACTAATCAAAGAAGCTCAAACAAATCTCCTAAATCAATTCAAGGAGATGAAGGAAAATATGCATAAAGAGATAAAAGATATTAAAAAGACAATGTGTGAGTATAAGGAAGATTTTGAAATTATTTTTTAAAAAGATAGAAATTATGGGGATGAAAGCCGCAATAGTAGAGATTAAAAATATACTAGAAGCATACATTTTGAACAGGCAGAAGAAAGACATATTCACAAATATATGGAGGATAAACAACACACTCAAACAATCAGTGGATCAAAGAAGAAATTACAAGTGAAATCAGTAAATATCTCAAGACAAATGAAAACGAGAACACAACGTATCAAAACTTACGGGATGCAGCAAAGTCAGTGCTGAGAGGGAAATTTATAACTCTAAATACCTACATTAAAAAGAAAGAAAGAGCTAAAATCAAAGACCTAACTGCAAACCTGAAGGGATGAGACAAAGAACAGCAAACTAACCCCAAAGCAAGTGGAAGGAAAGCAATAACAAATATCAGAGAGAAATAAATGAAATTGAGAATTAAAAAAACTATAGAGAGAATTAGCAAAACCAAATATTGGTTCTTTGAGAAGATCAATAAAACTGACAAACCCTTAGCTAGATTACCAAAGTAAATAGAGAGAAAATGCAATAATAACAATAAAAATAAAATGGAAATGAAAGGGGGGACATTAATACTGAACTCACAGAAACTTTGTGCTTTATGGGATGCAGGGACATGCCATAAATTAATAGTGCCTTATTTAAAACAGAAAAGTTCCTCAATCCAAACATGCAAAATCCTGGGTTAAATAAAGGTAAACTAGTTGAATTTAAATATGTTGTGAATCTCCAAGAGGGACTTATAATATGCAATTTTTCCTAAACTTATTTGAACAGTATTCTTTTTTTCTGTTCCACACCTCTTAATATTTTCCAGTTTTCAGAATATAATTTGGGCAATACTTATCTAATTGTTTAACTCAACCTCTCAAATTCCACTTCTCAGAGTCTCAGACATTCTCATCAAATTATTATTTAGTCCTTTCTGAAATAACCTCAATGTATGAGGATTATAGCCAATTATTTTTTTCACATAAATGAAATACATAAGACTCGGCCTAACTGTCCGAATACCTTTTGTCAAAGGAATACCTTTGAACTTATCTTAGCCTGCCTTTGCTAGTCCACCGATACTCAGAAGGATAACAATGGAAATTGAATTTGGTGATTGTCAAGGGGGAAATTGTATATTCCAAAGCTGAGCACTAGGCTGGAATAGAACCATTGAGCCCTGATTTAGTCACATGTTATTTTTATAAGAAAGCCACTTGATGCTCCAGAAGAACAATTTTAGAAACTTCATTAATAAATAAAAAATAAAGAGCCCGCATATGAATAAATGATGAAAGTGCCTCCCTTGGTAATTTTTTTGAATTTCTGAAGATACTTCCAATCTTCATCTACAAACTTAATGCAGTTAGAAGGGCCACTGAGAATGTAATTATGGGGCTTGCTTGTCAGTAGGAGTGGGGAAATGGAAGAGAACCTCATCACTTGAGATAGAAACCGTCTTTATGCAGATCATTTACTCAGTGCTTATGATTCACAATATTTTTCTTGATTACAGTGGATTGTGCGATGTCAAAAGGAGCAAGATTTATAGATCAGTTGTGCAGAAGAATCAGATGACCTTCTGGAGTGAAGCTGATCACTTTAATATGCTAATATATCATCACTGTGCCTAGGAGATGCTTCTATTATTACTCGTATATCACATTAAATTGTTTACATGTCTTTCTCCCTACAAGCCTGAGCGCTTCCTTCAGGTCAAGACCATGTCTAATGATCCTTGTTTCCCTGGTGCTTAGCATACCACCTGATGTAAAGTAAGGGTCAATAATTGTTAATGTTTCATTGTAATGCATACTATATTCCTTTGAAACTACACTTCAAAGAAGGAGTAGAATTGCATCCATGAAAATCCAATCATAAAAGTCTGTACAAAATCACCTTTTGGTAGATTCAAATCAGCCTTGGTGGGAGTATTTACACTAAGAGATTGGCAAGCACAACAAATCAGCTCCTGTCCACCCACTGACAAGGAGCAGCGCTGTTAAGTATTTTTCAACACACCACTGCCTGTGCCTCAAACATTTGCTGCCCAACCCCCTTTCCTTTTCTCTTGCTCTCTGGTGCAAGCTGGGTTTAGAATATCCCACTTGCCTCTGTTTAGCCTTTGTAGCTTCTGTTACTGATCCTATGCCTGACCTTAAATTCTCCCTGTCTTTACCTTCACTTTAATAGGCATTTGGTCTCCCACTCCCTCTCCCTCTTTCCAGGTTTTGAACTCAGTGGAAGTCAAGCTCATTCAGACATTGCCTTTAACTGCAAGGAAATCAATTTAGGTTGGACTCTTATAATTAAGACCCACAGAAGAGGAAAAAGTATGGGTTTCAGAATTGGAGTTGGAATCCTCTCTCTGACTTTTAGCTGTGTGCCTTTTAAGAAGATACTTAATCTCACTAATCCTCTGTTCTGTAACCTATAATGATTATATGAGATCATATATCTAAAATATCTAACAGAGTACATGGTACAAAATAGATGGACAATAAATATAGCTACTCTTATTATGCCACATATTTCTTTCAGGATTAGAACTGTGACTTTACTTCTTTCAACAGCACATCTGCATTTATACATGAATTGGAGACAAAGGACCTGGAATAGATGCCAGGCTTTGTCACTTAAAGATTGTTTGATCAGGGCAGAACTCTCTGAATGTTGGTTTTCCCACTTGTGAAAGAGGACAATGACATCTCACTTGCCTCTTTGGCAGTACAGTTGAAAGAATCAAACAAGATAATGAGTATGGAAGAACTCTGAAAATAAACATGGAGCATGAACCAAAAAGCTTAAAAATGTATGTACTTTTTAAAAACAATTCCACTTTTTAGAAATTTAACTGGAAAAAAATTCTTAGGAAAATAGGTACTGATATATGCACAAAGAAATTAATTCCAGTGGTGTATGATAAGAAAATTGAAAATAAATTCATATTCAAAGACTGGGAATTATCAAGAAGATACTATAAATCCACAAAGTGGCATGCTCTGTAGATAGTAAAGTCATTTTATAATAAACCTGAAATAATACATACTGTCACTGTTAAAAGAAATTGTCCCTGGGTGGTAAGATTCTCTTTTTCTTTTTTTCTTCTATGTTCTAATTACTTTCATATGTACCTCTTGTATAATAATAAAAATAAATGTTTCAGAAAAATTATTATCTTGGTGTGGGATCCACAACATATTTTTAAGTAAAAACAAATAATAAAGTTTACAAAACAGTACACAAATTATTAAAACTGTGGTGACAATGCCAGTATGTGAACAGAGTGGGTCATGAGCAAATGCTTTTATATTTTGTGCTTTTGGGCTTCTTCAGCTTTCTGCCTTGATTATATATTGCTTTTATAATTAGGGGAGAAGCAATAAAATACATTAACCAAATATGAGAGGTCAATATTTAGATATTGTCATCATTATTATTCAATAAGCCAATACTCACCACTCAGGTGAGGATACTTTTCTGATCACCTCCAGAATAGCTGATACTCTAAAAGGATATTTTAAAAGGGCCATCAGTTGATGGTTAGAGTTTTACACTTGTAGGATCTTACTCAGAACCTTGAAACGTGTCTGCTGCATGTTAGTATTTCTTTCTTTTTATATTAATTTGGGGAAAGGGATTCAGTTTAAAATCAGAATCTCTGAGTCATATCAAACTCTTGCTTCCAATTTCAGAAAAAAACTTTCTTCCTTTGCTCACTGCTAGTCTAATACGTTCAATGCAGTGGCTGTGATGGTGGGCAAGGGTGTGTGGGGTTAGCAGAAGGGTAGACCTTAAATGGCTGCTGAAGACAGCATTCCATATACTCCTCCGAAAGGGAGAAGCATATAATAGTCTGCCCCACTCATATTTTTCTTTGGTGAAACCATCAATAAAGGAATAGGTCCTGGAATCCTTTTCTCTACTAGTAACATTGCCTCACTGGGCACAGCTCACTGGTCAAGGTATAGATATATGTCCTTGGACTGGTAAGTCATATTCTCAAGATCCAGATTCTCTGCATCTCAGAATCTTAATAATAGTATTGGCAGTGCCCTCAGAGGAGGCCCAGGGTCTGCTCTACACCCTGACACCTACAACTTGATTATGCAATATCATCTTCCATTCTGTGAACTGCTCCATTTTCTTTCTAATAAATAAGCTCCCTTTTATTCTGATGAAACAGACAGAGTCAGTTTCGGTTGTTTGCTTACAAACAAAGAACTTTAGCTAGTAAAATATGTATCTACCAAAAAAAAGGAGGGGGGATGACATCAGGTGAATGAAGAATTTGAAGATTCCTCACCTTAATATTACCAATGCCCACTGATGATGGACGTAAATATTCTTGTCCTAAATCTGCTTTTCAAAACAGGTATAGCTGGAGAGAAAAGACTTCTATTGAAGCTGAAGGGGAATTACCTAAAGATGCCTGATAGGGAATTACCTTATGATGACTTAAGTAAGGAGCCAATTTGCATTCAGTGTGAATCAGGTTGAAAATGGGCATGGAGGACAACGTAGTGGCTAGAAAGTAGAATCATGGCTAGTAAGAGACACAGATTAGCACCTGAGCTTTGTGATTCTAACTCTATATTGAGCAAGCAGGGAAAATTGTTATGTTCCATGGGGGGGGCAGTCTGTATGTGAGGGGGAACACATCGTTTTAAAGAAGCCATGCAGAGCTAAGCAATGCTCTTTTAAACTGTAAAAGACATGAGTTAGCAGAGATATAATGTTTCCACGTCCTGCACAGATGTTTCTTTTATGTCTAATCTAATGTCTATACCAGTGATCTCCTTTCTAGCTTTTTGAATAGGCCATGCCATCTTCAATTATCATAAAATACACTGAATATTTATCAGATTCTTAAAACAGAATTAAGTGCCATACCTGCTAATTATAAAAATAAATGAGAGTGAGACAGAGTTTATGTCATGGAATTAAACCGATGACTTTAAGTGCTGGTTGTTCACAAAGGATCAAAACTGCTGATTTGGAGAATGGAGGATAAGGCAAATATATCAAAAAGTGCAGGCAGAGAAAGCTGTGCTCCTGATGGGGTGAGATTGAGAGCTGGTGACAAAAGCTGTTGTGTTGAGAACACCTTGCCACTTATTATAGTTAAGATAGCTTGCCTTGCCTTGAGCTCTTTATTTTAATGTAGATGTCTCAGAGTGAGTGGGTGATTGAGGGAAATGGAGAGAGGTTATGTGTCTTCACAGGGCAAGATGGCAATTGAATGCCTACCAAACCCATCCCCTATGATGTTAATATATGCACTCATTGTTCCACCCTCTTTTCTAGTAAGGGTAAACAACATTTATCAATTGCAATGGACTACTTTTCACTTCCAAACTGATGGTGTGCCCACATTTGTATTTCAAGTACCAAAGCTTAGACTGCAGAAGCAGTAGGCCCAGAGAGATGTATGTTGTGGGTGAAAAGAGAGAACAGGACAAGGTCTGCATGTGCAATTCAGCGGATCATTCATAAATCTGGCCTCCATGACAGGAGATGGCCTAATGCCTCATTAATTCCTGCAGAGATGACGATGATGTATCACCCCCTTTCAATCTGAAACTAAGTAATGCATTAAAAAAAAACCTAATTTGCACATGTTTAATGTGTTCATTAAGCTATTAGTCTTTCAACAAGAAATTTAATAGCAAATTAACATTTTTTTTTTGAAATAAATAATAGCATTGTCTCAAAGAAGCTCCCTGTTAATACAATTATTTTGTGTTTTGAGCACAATGGGCTATAGGAGAAGACTCTGGCACTAGAATTGGGGTGGAAAAGACCATGTTCAGTTGTTCTCATTTATTAGACAATTAGTCTCCCTTGGTCATTATTTTTTATGAAAAAAATAACTTTCTGGGGAAGAAAGTACCACTTGGAAATAGATGCAAGAAGGTCAAAGACAGAAAAGTGTCCAAAAGGGTTAATTTCAACAACTGAATCAGAAGGGACTGACAAAATGGCTTACCCAAATCATAAGATTTTGAGAAACAGAAGAGATTGACATTGTTTGGTCAGCATTCAAATATCAGTATTTGCCAAATAGTCATTTAGTCTCTGTTATGTATCAGGCACTGAGCTAGATGTTGTAAGAGACTTACTATAGAGAAAAAACAAAGCAAAACAGCATGTGGTCTTTCTCTCCATGATGTTTTGCAGAATGCTCACTATGGGATGGGTGCTATGTTGAACAAGAGGAATAAATTATTACCGTTGTTCTTGAGGAAGTCACGGAGGAGTATGGTAGCTAAACACGTGAGTAAGAAATTCATATCCAATTTACTAACGTTTAAAATATAGGAATTGACACAGTCTTTGAAAGTAAAGGAAGGAGGTTCCAACTCAGATAAGAGAGTTGGAGGAAGGTTTGTTTGTGGAGTGGCAATTAAGCAGGGACTTTTAGATCAACACACTATAGGTATGCAGAGATATGTGGAAAGCACACTCCAAATTGAGTGGCAATGTGAGAAAATGCACAGACAAAAGAAAAGATGTAATGCATAATGGGGAAAAAAATACTTTGGTTTGGCTACTGCATTGGACATTAACCCATACTTTTAGCATTTCATTATATGACTTTGCATTCAGTTCTTCTCTATAGAAGCAGAGAAGTCATGGAGAAAATATCCATTGATTAGTGCCCACAAAGAAATTTATTTGGTATTCTTATAATGGTCACTACCAAGCAATATAACTATTATGTTCCTGTTGAGAATCAAACATATTATCCTTTCAGGAGTTACATTAAACAATTATAATATCTTCCATTACATAACTATGGGGATCTTTGTAGCAAGCTAAACAGGCCTGTACTCCATGGCCATTGCCTCATATCCTTCTACTTATCAGATTTCCTATCGGTTTGCATCATCCGGATTGCATGTATTCTCTATTCCCTCCCTTAAGTAAATATCTTCAAAATGTACCTGAAGCAATTTCTATTTGACTTTAATGAATTATATTTACAATTAAAACCCAGAATAAATCTGCTTTATTAGCCAATCTATTGCTGGCAGTATGCTTTATTCCTTGGCTGCCAAATATATATGGTTCGAAGAAGAGCTTAAATTATTTCTGAGAAAAGACCCAGTTCTGATTGACAACTGCACAATGCTAGTTATTAATATTATTCCATGTCTGATGGATTTCTCCCACCATGATATACTTTGCAAGTTCCTGGGGTGAACTTTGATTTGTCACCTTGGGAACCAAAGAAAGAAGAAATAAATCTTGAAAAAGCTCAAAATCCATCTTTTTGGAAAAGAGTAAAGAATCAAATGAGTAAATAACATCTACATCAATATTTGATGTCTACATGCACACCCGAACTTTGAAGAACATCTGTCTTCCTGCCACTAATGATTTTGTTCCAGATGTAATCCAAATATGCTTGCAAAAGTGGAGCAGAGGGGTTAGCACAATTTACTTTGCAAGCAGTTGGTGGTTATCATAACTATTTTTTGTTGTATTTTTAAAATCTATGCATTTCAAAAGTGATATGGCATCCTACACTGATGTGTTTGAAATGACAGTAAAATATATCTGAAATTGCCTTTGGCTTTGCTCTGCTGTTCATCTTCTTAAAAAGAGAAACAACATGGTGTAACGGAAAGAATGTGGATATTTGAGTCAGATAGGAATTTGAAGCCTAGCTAATCAGTAGTTTTGCATATAGTGACGTGAAAAACTTCTCCATTTATGCCACTATTTCCTATATAACCCTGAAAAATGCATTTTTGATAATAATAGTAATAATAATTGAGTATTATTAATTATACATCAGGTAAGTGCTTTACATGGATGAACTCTTCATTAATCTTCAAATCCATCTAATAAGCTGTGTGCTGTTAATATTCCAATTTTAGAAGTAAAAAGAAAAAAAAAAGAAAACTTCAGGTTAAGTGAGGTGAAGTGATTTGCCTATAGAACCCACAGCTAGAGAGTGGAAAATCAAGCAGATTGTTCAACACAAATTCAGAAACTGAACTCAAAGCAGCCACACTTTATTGTTTTTTGTTCATCACTATGTCTGCAGACATTACAGAGTGTGTCCACTACTAAATGGCAACAATATTAGTAGCAGTAATAACAGTTAACATTTATTAGGTGCTTACTGTGTGGCTACCACTGTCTTGAACAGTTTATGGTTTTAATATCATAAAATTCAACTACCACACTCCTAGTAGGCACAAGGAAATGAAGACCTAAGTCATACACTTATTAAATGCTAGGGCAAGAATTTGAATTCAGGCATTCCTACGACAGAGGTCACATTTTTAATTAACATACATCACCAATATTTGTTAAATAAATAAATAAACTCCCCCCCTTTTAATCCTAATTCTTCTTTACAAAATGGCTATGGTTTATAATAGCTTCTGATGGTGATATGCAAATCACAGTTTTGTGAAGGTGGGTGTCATTTTCATTCCCATTTTAGCGAAGAAGAAACTGAGGCTTGAAGAGAAGGTTCAGCAGCTTCCTAAAATTTACTTCGGAAAGGACATGGCAGAACCTCAAACTCTCATCTTCAAATGCCAAATCCTCTGCTTTCACTTTCTTCATGCTGCCTCATCTAAAATATGACCGGCCCTGTTGAGGTGTTCTTAAATAGTGCATATTTTGTGACTGTAGACTCATGCTCGTCCCTAGACCAAATATTCCTTCCCTTATTACAATAAGCTGGAAATAAACATAAGCAGTGTAGAAGAGCTGAGTCACGGGAAGTTCAAAAGATTTCTAAAAGCCATTTGCAACCTGCAACATGGAAAGTATGGGGAGAGAGACTTGACACATTGAAATTCAAATGTATCTTTCTGGCAGCAAACTATCTCTGAGTCCTGGGAAGCCTGAGTCTGGGCGAGCTGAGGAGTAATGAAGCCCTGCGTTTCATGTCATTGACTCTGGCATTTCAAGCACCACATTCATAACAGAAGACGCAAACTGCTGGGCCCCTCTCTACTTCACTAAATTGAAATGGTTCCGCAGGGGAATATGGCAACAGGGATGAAAGAAAAATAACATTCCTTTTTCCACTGTACAAACAGGAGTTGCTAACAACGTTTATTCAAAAGAGCAACATCTGGAAATGGTCCTGGGACACGGTGATACTATGCATAGCCATGCTTCAGCAAAGACACCCAACATCTTAGAGGGTAGAGAAACATCGCTATTATTATGTTTTTGTTTTGTTTTAAGTGGAAAAAATGAGAAAATTCAGTAATAAGGAGGTATACCCCATCCCACCCCAATTCCCTTCTGTAGTAGTTTGGATTTTTGTTGCCACTGACAGAAACCCAAATACAAATGAACTCAGATTAAAAAGAAGATTTAATGGATTCCATACTAGAAAGTCCAGGGATACAAACTTCAGGCAGTGGTAGATTATAGGGGCACAAATAATTTAATGAGGATCCATCATGTCTCTTCCAATCTTTTGTTTCTGGTTCTTCTATTTTGATTTTATTCTCTTAGAGACTTTGTGGCCTCATGATTCTAATATTATCTTCTGGAGCTACCTATTTTTTTTCCTTCTTTTTTTGGTTCATGTCTAGCAGAGAAAAGAGTGTGTCTACTTTCCCGATGGCTCAAAAAAAATTTTAAGCCCTTTGTCTATGATTAGCTTGACTTGGGTCATGTGTGTTTTCCTGAAACAATTAGTCTTGCTAGGAAAAATACAGGATTTCATTCATTTAAGCCACCCTTACTGCTACAGGTGGACTCCACTTCAAAGAAACACTTAGATTCAGGGTGAATGGAGGAATGATGGCAGCTCCCTGATAAAATCTGGGTTTCTTCCAAAAAGGAGAGGGAAGGAATGCTGGGTACCAAGAACAAATTATGCCCAATGCACTTCCTATCTATTAGACCTCAAATACATAGTGACTACTTAATATCTAATCAATCACAGATCTGAAAAAAAGCCTGTTGATCTCATCTAGCACAGAGGTTGCAAACTCACCATTTAAGGACTAGATTTATCCCATGGGAGTGTTTTCTGTGGCTTGCACAGGTTGATTTATGTTATAATTTTAGTTAATATATAGTATCTGGAGATTTCATGATACCAATTCTGAGTTTTCAGATTCTCCTAAGAAATTGAAAGATTCAGCATCTTTGAGCTGGCATCTTGCTTGGCAAGTATCAACTGGAGTCAAGCAGTTGCCTCATCATTTGGTTGGTGATACACACAGTCTTAACTCTCTTTGTGCCCCTCGCCCAACACTGGGTCATCAGAATTTAATAAATTTTCCCTGTTGACATCCTTGAGGCAGAAATATGTTTCTCTAACAAAAAGATGGCAGAGACAGACTGAATGTTTCATGTGTATCGTGTATAGAAGCCAAACATATTCTTTGGGAAAATAAAGAATAGCCCTAAGAGTTTAGTTAAGCAAACACGATATCTACATCATTTGTTAAAATTAAGAAAAATAAGCTTTTGGTTGGAACCCCAGAACAATTTCATTTGCCATATTTTATAGAGAGTGAAACTGAGACTAAAAATGATAGGGTCTTGCCAAAATGCCATAATAAATAGTGGAGTTGAAACATTAACTCCACATCTTCTGCTTCCTTCCTCCCCCAAATCAACATCCTAAACTCATTGTAGAAAATTTGGAAAATAGAGGGAACACCTTCTGTTTATTTAAATTATAAAATAAATGCAAATATGTGCAGAAAAAAATCTCACCTATAATTACGCCTCACTAAAAACCAAGAGATTATTTGTTTGCCTTTCTTGTCAGTTTTAAGTTAATATGCATTTTTACATTCTAATTATGTTATACATGCACCACTATGCCCGTTTTATTAAAATCTCTCACAAGTACTTCTTTTGTTATGTAGTGTTCATCATATGAAATAAGTAGATACTAGCCTCAGAATAAATGTGCTATAATTTTTGTAACCACTGATCTTCTCATGCACATTCCCTAGGCTTTTTCTGCCCTTCTAGTCTGTCTTCCATGTCAATCTCTCTCCCAGTCAAATACACACCAGGCAGTGCTTCAAGGAACATCCCTCCCATACTACCCCCACCAATCATTCAGAGAAAGTATTGAGTGGGCAGTCTTGAGGAAGATTTCATCCTAGGGGTGAGAAACTTAAGCTGGCTTTCAGAAATTAGTAAATTAAGAAGAAATACCAAAGGAAACTTTGCAGGTTGGCAGCAGGCAGGGAAAGATAAGGGGTTATTGGATTTTATTAGGAATATTTCTATGGCAGTAGAAGAACTCAAACATATTAAGCCAGATTCTGAGATTCTCACAAATGGGAGGCACAAAAGTAAATGGAGAGCAGGCATGACTCGATCCAGAGCTCAGATGATGTGCTCAGTGTGCAAATTCTTGCATTTGGTCTTTCTCTATTCATGTTTTAACTCTTAAATTTTTAGATGCAGTCTGTCTTTAGCCAGGTCTCATCCATGAAGCCCAAAAGAATGTTTCTACCAGTCCCTGATTTGCATTCTTTCAACAAGATGACCAAGGAAAGACGTAAAAATCCCAGGAAAAAAACATGTTTTATTCATATACTCATTCCCAAAATAAACTTGATGGTGAGGAATGTGTAGAATTTATCTATCTATCTATCTATCAAATCCATACCATGTATCTAATTATTTTGCTCAGACTTGTGCTTTGTGGTCACTTTTTCAATCTGAGGGCATACAATCCATTATCAGAGAAAAAAAGAAAGAAAAAGAAGCATGCTGGCACCTGTAAATAGTAGCTACCATAATTGCTCAAAACTGAAAAGACAAGAATGAGTTAGCATTTGAGGAGCTCAAAATAAAGCAAAGAATTAGAAATGAATTTGTTGAATGGACCATATAACAAATGTTTATTGATTCCCCAATGTGTTTTAACTCCAATGTATGATTTAAATAATATATAAATGAACTAAATATCATCTTGGCCCAG
The DNA here is from genome assembly GCA_026826555.1 of Tolypeutes matacus. Taxonomy (NCBI): domain Eukaryota; kingdom Metazoa; phylum Chordata; class Mammalia; order Cingulata; family Chlamyphoridae; genus Tolypeutes; species Tolypeutes matacus. Next base: position 14,201,267 of record JAKSZT010017719.1, on the reverse strand, counting down.
AAGGAATGTTTGCTTTTGGTGGCAACAAGAGGAGGAAATGCCAGATGCCACATAATTGTATTCAAAATGGAATATTGTGTCACTTCTAAAGGTGTGTCAGCAATGGAAGACCTCAGCATGGGCTGGGGCAGTCTGGAAAGCTTTCTGGAGGAGATGAGCCTTTAATTATAAACTGGCAAGTATCAAATTGCAGTGATGAACACAGTGTGTGGTAAAGTGGAAAGGAGCTGTCAGTCTGGAGTAGGAAGGTAAAGCAGGAAGTAAGTATGGATAACTGAATAGGACTCATTTCTAGAGAGCCTCGAATGTGAGACTAAGACCACTGGACTTGATTCTTTTTCACCATGTGGTGTCTTCAAATTTGGCCCCAGATTCCTTGATTTTTTAAATTGTGTTAAGTCTGGATATCAGAGTACATCAGAAAAAGGCAACTTAGACACATTTCTTATTCAACAGGAGACAACTATAAATAACCACAAAAATGTGAGATGTTTAACCATGTTAAATGAAAGAAAGAAAGAAAGAAAGAAAGAAAGAAAGAAAGAAAGAGAAAGAGAAAGAGAGAAAGAAAGAGAGACAGAGAGACAGAGAGAAAGAGGAAGGAAGGAAGGAAGAAAGGCAGGCAGGCAGGCAGGGATGTTTACTGAATGACTCATAAACCCAGGTTTAGCAATGGTATGATCAAACAAGCATTCTCATGTACTTTGTTGTAAGTGTAATTTCCTGGGGGAAAATATAACAATAAAAACTAATAGTAAACGTGCATACTATTTAAATCCACAATTTTAATTCAGAAAGTTTATATTAAGTAAATGCTTGGTAGATGAGTGGATAAGTATGTTCAAACAACATTTCCTGAAATGAGAAAAAAGATGAAAATTGGCTATATATCCAATACTGGGGCAGCAATTTAATTAAGGGTTTGAAAATCATACTATAACATGCTATGTAACTACTGAAAATAATGTTCTTTTATATATTTTTCTATAAAGATGAATGTGATTTATTTAATTTTTTAAAACTCAGACTTTAAAATTTTAAAGAATATATGCCAAACTCTGAAGAGTGCTTACCTTAGGGGTTTGACAGGTGAGAGAATGAAATAATTACTATTTTACTTTATGTACCATGGTATGGTTTGAAACTTTTATAGCAAGAATTCATTTATTTACAATAAAAACACATGCTGCATTTAGCCAAAATAAAGAAAATTCCTAAAGAATAAGTGAGCCAAGCGGAACCAAATAGTTGGCCATCTAGAAGGAAACAGTGCAAAGAAGCAGGGTTGGGCATGGTCATCAAAATCTGACTGATATTGAGGCAATTAGTTAATGATTTTGAACAACACAAACATCAATTTTGACCATTGAGGTGAAAATTCTACATGAAAAAATATATCTGACTAGCCATCGAAGAAATAAAAGAAATATTTGACTATGCAATAGAGGTAGGCTGAGTATTAAGAATGCCGGTAATAACAAAATCTGAATTTTCAAAACATTAATTAAGCCATTAGGATTCATATTACAAAAGGTGCTTGCTATTTATGAAAAGAGTCACCCTGGGGTTCTTTTAAATAGCAAGTTTTTCTATTGCAGTTATGAAACAACTGAATTTACAAAATTTTCATTTACCAAAAGCTTGTCATGACTACACCAGCTGCATGAGGAGAGATTCATCTGTATTTTCCCTATTGAGGAAGCTTAACGTGGTTTTCCATTTGGCTGTGGCCCTGTGGACCTGGTCAGAGTGTACTGGTAACTCTCTTGTGTCTGTCAGTGCAAATCAAATGGAATGATCGACATTTATATGGTGAAATTGATCAATGTAGACAGGCACCCTGAATAAATCAACCTTTAAAACTCATAAAATTTCATCTTGTGTAACATTTTTTTATACTTAGAAAAAGCATTTTTACATAGAATCACAGTCTTTTAGAAGTACAAGAGCCCCTGATATTCATATAGTCCAAGCTCATCGTTTTATGTTTAAGATGGGCATAACAATATCTCCCATTCCACATGCTCTTTCCATGAAGAGGAGGAATGGACCCTATGATTGTTTAGAACAAAAGAATGCAGTGAAAGTGAAGTTGTGTCAGTGCTAAGCAGAGGTAGCCTTTAACTCTTCAGGTAGTTCTGCTTTCTGCCTCTTGGAAGCCAGTCACCATATAAAAATGTGAGAATGCCTTGAGTCTACCATACTGTGAGCTGACCAAGCCAGTGGAGACACCTTAGATTAGAATAATGAGATGCCATGTGGGGAGAGGGAGGAGTGAAAGAGAAGCTGAGAGCCAAGGAGCCCTGAGGTGCCAGACATGTGAGTCAAGTAGCCATCTTGGAAGTGAATTCTCCAACTTCAGCCGTACCATTGGACAAGCTACCTAACCAAGTCCTTCTGAACTTCTGACCCACAAAATTGTGACAAAAAAACAGATGGCTGTTTTAAAATTTGGGGATAGTTTGCTTTGTTACATAGAAATAGATAACCAGAACAAACAATTTGGACAAATCTCATAGTCAGGAAAATTCAGAAAATATTAAGGCTAGAAGTAAGAGATCTTTTCTTTGAAACAGATAATATGAAAGTTGATTTGAGAGCCCTCATGGAAAGCTAAGTAATACTATCTGTATTATACATATATTAACTGCCTTAATATCAGGGAAGTGATAAAAATGATCTTTGAGAGTTAAAAGTCCAGAAACCGAGCCAGACTGTTTTCTTTAGTAATCCTGCTCTGCCCCATACCAACTTTTGACCTTAGGGACAATAGCTTTGTCTCTCTGTGCCTCAATGTATCCACCTGTAAAAAAGGTGTAATAGCAATACTTATATCATAAAGTTGTTATGAGGATTAAATGAGTTATTATTAACAGACAATGTATTAGGTGTTAACCAAGCAAAAGTCGGTGAGACAGACATGATCCAGTCTGGTCGAGGAAATAGGAAAGTAGTTAGGTAATTAAGAAGTAGTATAGTGAGTGCCATGAGGGAGTGACCCCCAAAGGGCGTAGTGGAACCATGGAAGGGACACCTAACATTGGCCAGAAGGTTCAGCCATGGCTTCTTGTGTAATAAGTAAAGACTAAACTGAAATTTTAAAAATAAGTAAGCCTTGGCTAGAAAAGCAACTGTGGGAGGACAGCAGGCACATTCCTGGCAGAGCACACAGCCTATAGAAAGTCCCTGAGGCAGCAGAGAGAGCATGGTACAGCCCATCTACTAAAAAGTCCCCTATGGCCAGAAGGGAAAGCATGGAGAAGTAAAAAGTGACATTTTCTGAAGAGCCATGTTACAAAGGCTGGAGTTAGCCCAGGATAAATGGGGATCCAGTGAAGAAGGTTGGAGATAAGAGAAAGAAGCAGATGGAGATAGTTGGGAAGCTAGTAAGATAATTCACAAGAGGGAGACTGAGAAGTTAAGTTCAGAATAAATGAGCAGAAATGTAAAAGGTTTAGTCTGACAAGTCCCAGGACTCGGTCAGGATAATAATAAAAATGAAAAGGACAATAATGACGACAACAATGGTGGTGGTGATGATGATGACGAAAGCAAGTATTGAAGAAGAGAATTATCCAAGGACTCATCATAGAGAGTAAATGTTCAAAACAGTCTCAAACCTGAGACAGTTTTTCTCCAGAGCCTGTGCTCTGAGCCACTTAGCTCTACTACCTCAATCAGAAGGAACAGTGTGAAATGAGAAGGTAGATGAAGAAATTAAAAATGCCTAAAACTTATGCACTCAAGTCAGGGAGAAATGGGTGGTGGTATTCATACATGCAGGAATGTTGAAGTTTGGAGCAGGAGGTGCAGGACGAGAAGGAAACTGAGCTCTGTTTTGCCAGGGACAGAAAATTGCATCATATCCTCAGTCCTGAATGAGCTTGGTCATTTCCTCTGAGCACTGAACCCCATCCCCCCATCACATCTCAGCCATGCCATGAATGACGTGCAGCTGCTCTCCCTCCCCTGTTTTCCAGGAAAGCATCTGGAAATAAACAGCACTTAGTTCTGCTGCCGAGACAAAGGCATTGTTTCTTTAATAGCACATCTCTTTGGAAACTGTCTCTGGGCCCACTTCAGAAGTTGGGCTATGCTGACCCTGACATGATGCAGTTTGCTCAGTTATGCTGGGCACAGGAGTATGTGGGAGCAGGGTAGGCACCTAAAGAGAAAGGAAAAGGGGATTGGGAGTGACTTTGGTGAGTGCTCCTTAGACTGCAACAGGCAGGTTCTCATTTAAGAATGCAAATGTTGGGGAACCACAGTGTATTTAATACTAAGTGTGTATATGTGTGTGTGTGTGTGTGTGTGTCTGCCAGCAAGCACTTGCACGTGTGGGCATATTGCTGTCTGGATGTCCATAAAGAGTAGAATAACCCCCTAAAAGGTAATAAATGAGAACAGACTCTGAACTGACACCTCCTGATATTTAAGCCACACCACTGCGGGTGGGGTCAGGCGACAGCTAATATTTATTGAACACTGAGTATATGCTTGGCACATTTATCTCACTTAGTGTATATCTACCAATTACCAGCTGCTACAAAAAAATTGTGAAACAATCAACCACAAAACCTTAGAGCCACACAAAATAAGTGGTAATTTTTGTTCATAAGTCAGCTGGTCAGTTCCGATCTTCTAAGGTGGACTTGTTGGGGCTCACTGAAGTGTCTGTGGTCAGCAGCGTGTTGACTAGGAGACTGTAGATCTCCTCAGGGCTCTCTCATATATCAGTAGCCTTGGCTAGGGTAATTAGGTTGACACAACTCTGTTCCACTTTCCTCATTCTCTAGCAGGCAACTCAAGGCATATTTTCATGGGCAAACCAAACAGCAAGAGACGAAGCAGAATCAAATAAGTGTATTTTGGAGTCTCTGCTTGTGTCACATTTGTTACCAGTCCATTGGTCAAAGAAAATCACAGGGCCAAGACAAAATTCAGAATGGCAGCAGCAAAAATCTTACAGAGTCATAGGGGATGGCAAAAGGTATGTGTACAGGGAAGTCTTTCACTGGGGCCTGGATGCAATAAATCTACCACTACATATTTTTATATTTAATCCTCATAAGAATTCTTTGATCATTTTAGAAATGAAGATGTGGAACCATTTAATGTCACATTACACATCCACACAGCTAGGAATTAGAAAGCTGGGACTTGAAGTCAATATTCCTTTTGTATGTTTGTCTCTTTGTTTCCATTACATGATGGTGAACTAAGATCCATAGAATAAGGGCAGAAATCCATGAAGGTGAGGATAGTGGGGCTATTCAATAACCTATAATGGAGGGAATAGTCTAATGGACCCATACCAAGAAATCTGATCCAGCTGTGGTAGAAAAAGGGTGGGTACAATACAGCAGGGTTCTGAGATTCAGCTAGAAGGTCCATTTATCTCAAAGACCTAAGCAGAAGCTTGTTATCAATGAAGCAACACCAAGATCTTTGGCAAGAGAATTTGGAAGACACTAGGCAGATGCTAGCATAACAGCTAAGCAGTTGAGGATCAAGAGAGGGTTTCAAGTTTACAAGATAATCAAGTACTGAGCAGGGAAACCCAAGTTAAAGTTAGCCATTGGCTTCCCACTACCTTTGTATGGAACCCAACACCCTTAATATGCGCCCCCCTCAGATCGTCAATGGATTGGCCTTAATTGGGCCATTCTTCACTTATGGGAAATCTTTTCTCCCCAGCTGGACTTCATACATAACACTTATCACACTCTCTTACTTATCCTTCAGGTGTTGTTTATACCAGACTAGTTTAAATGCCATCCCCACACTCTAACAAACTTCTAGAGCACCCTGTGCTTCTCCTACATAACACACTTCATATTAATACATATTTATCCCATTGTTTGTCTTCCTTGTAGAGTATGGGTTAGAAAATGTTCTCTATAAAAGACCATATGATAAATACTATAGGCTTTGTAAGCTATATATTCTCTATTTGTAACTACTCTACTCTACCATTGTCGCATGAAGGCAGTCATGGAGGATATACAAATGAATGGGCATTTCTGTGCACTAATAAAACTTTATTTATATAAACAGCTAGTGGGCTGGATTTGATCCATATATGGTTTGCTGACCCTTCCTCTAGTATATAAACTACATGAGGGTAGAGATTTTGACTGTGATATTCACCACTGAGTATGGCATATAGTAGGCATAAAGTATTCATTGAAAAATTCAAGCAGTGTAGCCTTATAGACTGTGCCATTCTTGAAGAGTGGATGTCCTGTCTATGATATGGAGAGCTCAGCACTTTTGGTTTCAAGACCAGAACCACCTCACCAGACTATAGAGTTAAAGCTACAGAATATATATCATTCCTCAGACAGGTTTGGCTCAGATTCAAGTGGCTCAGAAATTGGAGTGGACCTATTCCTCCAGGTGATGCCTATGAAATCTAAAGTCTGGATGGGGCAATCAAGGAAAGGCCTTGGTTAGTACAATTATTTAGTACAGATATCATTTATTAGTTTTCTTTAACTTCCATAACAAATTACCACAAACCTGGTGGTTTAAAACCAACACAAATTTATTATTGTATAATTCTGTAGGTTAGAAGTCCAACACTGTTCTCAGGTGGGTTACAATTAGCAGTGCTGTTTCCTTTTCCCAGCTTTGATATGATGCCCACATTCCTTGGTTTATGGTCCTTTTCTTCCATCTACACAGCCAACAACACAGTAACTCTGTAGTTTTCTTCTTCCGACAACAGCTAAGAAAGATTCTCTAACTTTAAAAACCTATGATTAGATTGGAGCCACTCAGATAGGTATCTGATATTCAATTAATGGGCATGATTTTAAAGTTTTCCACAATCAAATGAAAAAATTATCTTACTTTCTGAACAGTCAATGGTATTTGAATGCTCATTATTGATTGTTTTCTTCTATTAAATATTACTCTTAACCAAAACAATTCAGAATTAGAAACCCCTACATTCCTTTTCAACAGCTCACCCTGACACTGTCCTTCCCTGCAAATACAAACCAGATAGAGTATTAGAGTACTATGAAAGTTGGAAAAAGAAGGAACAATAACTGGAATTCACAGCTTTTGAAAACATAGACTTCAATGGATTGTATTAAATAGTTCTAGGAGGCTGAGTCTGGGCAATTTCTGGGTCTCAGGACTTTGTGGCTGCTGATATAAGTTGCAAATAAGCCCAATGCCTACATTGATGATTCTGTAAACGTGAAAGAAGTTGAAGAGACGCAAACCTGGCTAGATAGAATTAAGCACCTAATTGATTTACAAAATTGCATGGAATGAGCAAGAAATATTGAATGAGGCCCACTATGTTACTGATACATTAGACATTGTTCCAAATTTAATATAGAAATCCATGTGCATAGCAAGAATAAGAGAAGTGAGAGAATGCTTATTTCCTGGTTCCTAAAAATACTGGAATATTTTTTTGAACCAGGCAAAACTGGCTTCAAATCTGTTTTTAACCTTATTATGTCTGGGCTTTAGCATCATTACTGACGTTGTGGATCTCAGGTCCTTCTACTAATATGCAAATGGTATGGAGCTGTATGTACTCCCAGAAAACATGTTCTTAAATCTAATCCATTCCTGTAGTTACACCCATTGTAGGTAGGACCTTCTGATGAGGTTACCTCAGTAACCAACTCAATCAGTAAGGGTCTTAATCTTATTGGAGTCATTTATAAGCAAAATGAATTCAGACATAAAAGAGAAAAAGCCACAGAAAGAAGAAACTGAAATCAATGAAACCCAGAAAAGAAGGAAGAGACCAGTAGACACCACCATGTGCCTTGCCATATGACAGAGGAGTCCAGGATCTCCAGTAGCCAGTCTTCAGAGAGAAGGCATTGCCTTGATGATGCATTGATTTGGACATTTTCCTAGCCTCAAACAGTGAGTGAATAAATCCCCATTGTTTAAAGATGACCCATTTAGTGATATTTACTGAAACAACCTAAGAAACTAAAACAATACTATTAGTTACTTCATAAGGATATTATGGAAATTAAATGAGCTCATGTCTCTTAAGTATTTAGCAACAAAAAGCTGTTCAATAAATATTGATTATTCCAGCTACATACTAATTGAAGGACACAGGACGCTATGTTAGCAGAAGAATGCATCAGTTCAGACATTCAGGTGTCCCAGGGGTGGCTTGAAGGTATTTGCATTACAAAAAGTAAGCCACAGAAGGAAAAAGCCTAGAAAGTGGAATGAGTACATTGATAAATAGTTCGTTGTAAAAGTAATTTCAGCTTGAGAACCCTTAGGCTGTCTTTTCTCTCTTTGGGTGACTGTCAAACCCCAGAGATATGACTTCTAATAGCAACAGACATAGAGACAAATTATACTCTGGAAAGAGTAGGGTTTTCTTTAACTACACTTGAAGGGCAGGTGGTACAACTTACTGTCAGAATAAACTCAAGGAAGCTTGATAAATTTAAAGCAAAAGACAAATTGAAGTGTATGTGTGTGTGTCTGTGGGCATGTGCTCATGTGTGAACAGATGCATGCATCTGTGTGTGTGCTCAGTCTAAGTAAAACAGGTTTATACTTGGAAGATCAATCTTGCCCTAGCTTTCCCTTCTAGTATTTATGAAGTCAACCAGGCACTTTTCCAACTCAGTTCATTCTCCATTGCCCATTTATTCCAGTTATTGAATCCTTGGGGGGATCTCCAAAAAGCACCCACTAGTTGTACTGTTCATGCCTTGGGCTGCACAACTGTCTATTAAGAACTTAAGAGCATAAGCTCCCTTCAGATTCTTTATGAAGTAGTTCTTTCTTCCCAGTGACTTCTGGTGGCAACTGACTTGATTAAGCTGCTAAGGAGAGAGATTATCCAATTTGTAAGAATTAAATTTGAAACAATAAAGGAAATTTAAAAAAAAATCCTGGGTTCAAATATTATGCTTTTGGCATACACTCTGATAATTTATTAATCAATTAATATATTAATGTGTAATAGTTCTTTGAACTACATGGTCTTTTTCTCACATACATAAACTAACCAGAGTAGAACAACACTGACTCTAGGTAGAACAGATTCTATTATACACATTTAACAAATAAAAAGTTTATAATCACATCTATCTACTGACTTTCTAAAGTAGTCCCTATTGTATGTGACTCTAATAGGACCTATAGAACTAAGAATTTAATCCAGAATACTTGGGTTTTCATCACATTTCTGAAATTTAATTGATGAGTTAATTTGAATAAATCACATAGTTTCTCTGAGCCTTTCTTTACCACCACTGAAAAAGGGGGGTGATCAATTGTTCTCAAATTAGGGCATAAAGTTCTTACAAGTGCATTTGGAAGTGTGCAGGGTGGTTTCTTCTTGTTGTTTTTTCCATTGTTACATGACTGGTATGCAAAATGAACTTAATACCTTGGGAACAAGCATGCTAAATTCCCTGTGATACATGGATGATATGGTACAATCAGGGGCTATCCTGTCCAATTTGCCAAAATCTCACTTGAGAATTGTGATGGGCAGATTATGCAAAAGGTGCTTTGGAATACTGGTAAGTGCTTCTGTGACCTGAGTACTCACCTTCAATGAGAAGGAAGGGTCCCTTGGGTAAGAATGAGCCTAGAAGATACAAGGAAAAGGTCACCCTGTGAAGTATAAATAAAATACATACTCAGAGTACCTCTTTGATAAAGGTGTTAATTGAAAAGTTCTCAGAGGTTGACCTCTGCTTATTAACAGTGGTAAGTGTTAATTAGCACATTCTAATTTTAATGAGACTATTACTGGTAATGTTGCTTTGGGGTTTTGTTAGTTTGTTGGAATGTGTGTGTGCATGTGTGAGTATAGTTTATGTGTGTTACAGGTTAGTGGAATATCTGTGGAACCTTTTTAAATACATACACGACACCTACTGAGAAATTTCAATGAGGCTTATGTGACTATGACTTTATGGAAGGAAGAGTGTGTTGGTTTCCACAGTGGGAGGCAGTAAGTTCAAAAAGTGATTTAGGGGCTGTTAACATAAATGAGAGGAGACAAGGCCACCCTGTGTGAGATAGCCTTTCCACAAAGTTTAGACAAGGCAAAGATGTTTCTTTTCTCTCTGTCATTCTTTCTCTGCATCCAGAAAATGAGTATTTCATAGTGGAATAATTCAAAGTGAAAGAACCCATGGGTAATGCAGCAACAGTCATCTAACATTCCTTAAGCCATTTGATCTCACTGGAGCATTCACATGCCATATCTGCCCCTTTGCAGACAAATTCCATGCATTCAGTTGGATTTAAATCTTTCTCTCTATTCTGTCATTCCCCCTATCCCTAGATCCTGATAGGATTATCTAACATTGGCAAAAGCACTGGTATGAGTTTTAAAATAGGCTCTTTCAAAGTCTGCATAAGCATCTCAAGTAAGAACCCGATTATTCCCACACACAGCATCCCATATCCCTTTATTCATCAATGCCTAAGTAGTTTTATATATAGCTAGGATTGTGAAGTCATATGCCTGCTCCACAAAAGTATATGTGTTTTTAATTTGCTCTTGATATTTATTTGTGACTTTTAAATATTTATCTCAAAAGCATATGGTGTAATACATTGCACATACTAGATTCAAAACAAATGCTTTTGCCTTAACCAAAAATCTTGGTTTTTATGTTTCACTTGACCAGGAAGTCTCACAAGCTCTAATCTTATAGCTTAATTAATGGAGGAACGTTGAACATTCAATACTCATGAAGAAATATTTAGCCCAAACGATAGAAATCAAACATTATCTCTAGCTGCATTGCCTAAAACAGTTTCAATTATAGAGAGAAAACAATGAATAAAACTGTCACATACATCTTAATGCTATAAAATGGCATATTCTCTACTTTTACTCTTTGCATGCAGTCATTGTTCTGTTATACATTCCAGACTGGTTCATGTGGTTTGTAGAAATCAAATTCTGTTTGGATTTCTGGACAACCGATTAATGCCTAGCCATAACCGTAGAAAATCACATTCAGCACCACGGACAGAACAGAATTGCTCTTTTCTGAACTACAGCTGTTTCCTGAATTACGTTTTCCCCCTACTAAAACATCCCGACACAATGCTTGTCTCTTAATTGCAGGAGGGGTTGTTACAAGACATCTTGAATTTCAACAGCCTATTTTAAAATGAAGGAAATGGGCTAAAAACCAGACTAGGGTAGATTGTAAGTACTTTTTCAGGATTCAAAAATTAACCAGAATTATGTAAAAATCTACAGAAGCAAACCTTGCTATTATATACATGAAAAAATGGAAAGGGTTAGTGATAAATGATTAAAAAATAGAAGATGTTAAAGGAGGCACTCAGTCAATTAGAGAATGGGAGGTTGAGACTGGCATAACTGTCACTGTAAATGCATATATTTGAGAGACAAAGGAGGAGGTGTAGTTTACATTTGGAACAGTAAAATGAATTGTTGGAATTTGGTCTTATGGATAGCAAAAGAATTTCCAATGTCTTCCAATACAGAAATAGTTACTAATACTAGAATTGTGATCAATTCTTCATCTTTTTTGATGACACAGGAAGTTTAAGATAATCACATGCTGTTTATTTCATAAATATTATAGATAAGTCTATGATCAAAGTATGAATTTTATTCCAAAATTGCATTATGTTCACCTACTCTGTGCATGCTCAATGGAGAAGACAGTCATTTGTTGTTAGACTACTATTTATTTATGAACATGTGCATTTGTCCAATAGTTATTAGATGCCTACTTGGTTTTAGGAACTGACAGGTGGTAGGCTTACAAGAGTGGCCAAGGCAAAATGCATACCCTATTGGAACTCAAAGCTCCTAGGAAATGCAGACAATCATATTGACCAAGAGCAAGGCATGACATATGGAAGGGGATAAATAAGTATTGTTTCTTTTTTTGCTTTTTGTTTAACCTTTTAAAAAATGCTTATTGTACCTAGTTTTCCTTGTGTTGTGTAACCTCCATCTGCACACCTAATAACAAATCTATGGATAATAAAAATTCTGCTCTCCATTAAAACATTTTCTTTCTCTTAGAACTGTGTTTTCTGGTAAGAATAATTGTGTTTATTATAGATTATTTTCTTTAAATACATGTATATATGTTTCTTTTAGTAATGATGTTCATAAATGACAATGGGATATTAGAAGAAAAGATTTTCAATTGAGGTGACAACCTATTTTATTAAAATATGAAATATCATAAATAAAATATATTTATTAATTTAGCAGTTTCTTCCAGATAGCTAATGCTTTTTATGAAGCCAAAAAAGCTTAAATTCAACTCAATGTTGTGATTTTATATTTTTTATAATAGTGATAAAGACAGATAATAGGAATTATTATTGCTTGACAACAATGTGCAATGCATAGTATTATTTGCTTTCCTTTGTTTATCTCATTTAATTTTATTAATCATTGCATCTATGTGATAGTCTTTTATCTATATGTCATAGATATGAAAACTGAGGTTTGGAAGGGTTATGTAATTTGTCCTCTGTCAAGCAACTGGCTTATATTCATATTTTTGTGTGTTTTTTACAAAAACAAATTTTCAGTGTTTACTTTGGGCCCAGAACTATTTTAAACAATTGATAAATATAAAATTTCTTATATTGTGTGTATTATTATCATGTCAATTTTTAATATAGTTAAATTAATATACCTAAAGCCATATATTTAGGAAGTGATGGAACTGAGATATGAACCCAGACAGTATGGCTTCAAAGTCCACATTTTTTACCAACACCCTAAACCTTTTGGAAGATTTATATTAAATAATCCCTTAAATTGTTCTTCTTGTGGTTCTGGGAAGATGGCATCAGAGTAAGTCGGCAGGCCTCCACTCTCTTATTGAATCAGTGAAGGAAGGGCAGAAGCTGTCCAAACTATCCAAAGGAGTTATGTTGGTGATCTGCAGACCAGCAGAGTGTCACGTGCACTGTCCAGGAGGGAGTGGGGACCCAGATACAAACAGACTGCAATGAAAACCATGAGTTGCTCACCTTGCAGCAGATAATGGGGCCCATCTCTCACCCTTGAGGAGAACAGCCTCAGTAAAACCTGCTGCTGATGGCAGCCAACTGAGAGAGGAACAGATGTCTTTCTCCCTGGGAAGAGGAAAGGTGCAACAGAGGGCTAAGTGTGGTTTCTCTTCAGCAAGTTTAAACAGCAGGGACTTGCTTTGAATTGTGGCTCTAACTGACCCTGAAAACACCAGCCAGAGGAGTTTGGAAGAGCCACCCTCATTAAAAGCTTCTCTGAAGAAGTGCAATCCACTGGCAGGCCAAGAAAGTGAAGGAAGAAAAAGACTTTTTAGAGTCCTTCATGTGCCTAACCCCAGGTTCTCTTGGATCTGGTCTGCATCCCATTAGTGGGCCCCTCGCCTGTTTTGATAACTTAAAAAGGGCAATTTTAAAGATTTAGAATAAGTTGAACCCCAAATCAAAGAAGAGCAGTGAAACAAAACTACTAGGTAAGAGAGAGAAATTGACTGTCAGAGTAAATTCAGCAACATATTCAGATGCCTACACATCAGCAAAAAATTACAAGCCATACTAAGAAACGGTAAGTTATGCACAAGCCAAAGGAACAGATTAAAAATCTTGATAAGATGGGATTTAAAACATCTAATCAATGATGTTCAAACAAATCTCCTCAATCAATTCAAGAAACTGAAGGAAAATAGAGCTAAAGAGATAAAGGATATTAAGAAGACACTGGGTGAGCATAAAGAAGAATTTGAAAGCTTGCAATGAAAAGTAACATATCTTATGAGAATGAAAGACAATAGATGAGACTAAAAATACATTAGAAAAAAATACATTAGATGCATATAGGGAAGCGGCTGTGGCTCAATCAGTAGGGCTCCCGTTTACCATATGGGAGGTCCCGGGTTCGGTTCCCGGGGCTTCCTGGTGAAGGCAAGCCCGCCCGCGCGGCGTGGTTAGCTGACCCAGCGAGCACAAGCAGCAAGGGGGGGATAAATGAATAAATAAATAAAATCTTAAAAAAAAAAAAAATAGATGCATATAACATCAGATTTGAAATGGCAAAAGAATGGATAAGTGAATCAGAGGACAGAGCATCTGAGCTTGAGAAGACAGATGAAAAGACAGAGAAAAGAATGAAAAAATTGAACAGGTTCTCAGGGAAATGAATGACAGTGTGATTTGCACAAGCATACATGATATGAGTGTCCTGGAAGGAGAAAAGACAGAAAAGGGGCAGAAAGAAATTTGAGGAAAAAACGGTTGAAAATTTCCCAACCCTTATGAAAGACATAAATATCAATATCCAACAAGGCCAACATAGACCAAAGAAAATAAATCTGAAGACAACTGCTGTAAGACTCCTATTATTCTGAATGTCAAATGTCAGAGATAGAGAGAATTCTGAAAGCAGCAAGATAAAAGCAAAGCATCACATACAAGAAATGCTCAATAAGACTAAGTGACAATTTCTCATTGGAAACCATGGAGGCAAAAAGGCAGTAGTATAATATATTTAAGATACTGAAAGAAAAAACTTCCAGCCAAGAAGTCTTTATCTGGCAAACCTGTCCTTCAAAAATGAGGATGAGTTCAAAGTCTTCACAGATAAACAGAAACTCAGAGAGTTTGTCACCAAGAGACAAGACTTAAAGGAATACTAAAGGGAGTGCTGCAGCCTGAAAGGAAAAGACAGGGAAGAGAGGCTTGGAGAAAAATTTATAAATGAAGATTATTAGTAAGAAAAGCAAAGAGTTAAAAAAGATATATGATAGTAAGAAATGGCATTGGAAAGCCAAAGGATAAAACGGATAAAGTAATTAATGCCTTTACAGTAATAACATTGACTGTTAATGGATTGAACTCCCCAATCAAAAGACACAGACTGGCATAATGCACAGAAAATATGAGCCATCTATATGCTGTAGACAAAGACTCATCTGAGATGCAAAGACACAAATAGTCTGAAAGCAAAAGGTTGGAAAAAGTTATTCCATGCAAATACTAATCAAAAAAGAGCTGAGGGAGGTACATTCATATCAGACAAAATATATTTTAAATGCAAAACTTTTATAAGAGATAAAGAAGGTCACTATATGTTAATAAAAGGAGCAATTCACCAAGAAGAAATAACAATAACAAATATTTATACACTTAATTTGGGGGTCCCAAAATACATGAAACAAATACTGGCAAAACTGAAGGAAGAAATAAACATCTCTATAATGATAGTTGGAGATGTCAATACACCACTCTCATCATTGGGTAGGACATGTGGACAGAGAATCAATAAGGAAACAGAGAGCTTGATAGTTTATTAAATTATCTAGACCTTACAGACATAGAGAACACTCCCCCTCACCCCCACCCCACAAACAGCAGCATACACATTCTTCACAAGTGTTCATGGATCTTTCCCCAGGATAGTCCATATGTTGGGTGACAAAACAGGTCTCAATACATTTTAAAAGTTTGGAATTAGGAAGCACTTTCTCTGATCATAATGGAATAAAGCTGGAAATAAATAACAGGCAGGAAAAGGAAAATTCACATATATGGAGATTAAACAACATACTTTTAAACAATCAGTGGGTCAAAGAAGAAATTACAAGAGAAATCAGTAAATATCTTGAGACAAAAGAAAATAAGAACAGAACATATCAAAACCTATGGGAAGCAATGGACTCAGTGCTGAAGGGAAATATATAGCCCTCAATGCTTACATAGAAAAGAAGAAAGAGCTAAAATCAAAGGCCTAATTGCACACCTGAAAGGGCTAGACAGAGAACAGCAAACTAACCCCAAGCCAAGCAGAAGGAAAGAAATAACAAAGACTAGAGCAGAAATAAAAGACATTGAGAACATAATAATAGTGGAGAATTAACAAAACCAAAAGTCGGTTCTTTGAGAAAATCATTAAAAATGACAAAACCATAGCTAGACTTACAAAAAAAGCAAGTGAGAAGATGCAAATAAATAAAATCTGAAATGAGAAGGGCATTATTATTGACCCCACAGAAATACAAAAGTATCATAAGAGGATACTAGGAACAACTGCACGCCCTGAAAGTAGAAAACATAGACAAAATGGAAACTTCCTAGAAACACAAGAACAACTTCCATGACTATAGAAGTAATAGGAGATCTCAACAAACCAATCACAAGTAAAGAGATTGAAACAGTCATCAGAAACCTTAGAAATGAAAAGCCCAGGACCAGATGGCTTCAAGGTGAATTCTACCAGTCCTTCAAAACAGATTAATACCAATCTTGCTCAAACTCTTCTAAAAATTGAACAGGTAGGAATGCTATCAAACTCATTCTATGAAGCCAAAATCACCCTAATAAGCCAGATAAAAGTGCTACCAAAAAAAAAAAAAAAAAGAAAAGAAAAGAAAAACGGAAAATTACAGACCAATTTCTCCAATGAATATGGATGAAAAATCCTCAACAAAATACTTGCTAATCAAATCCAAAAACACATTAAAAGAATTACTCATCATTATCAAGTGGGTTTTAGACCAGTATACAAGTTTGGTTCAACATAAGAAAATTAATTAGTGTAATATATCATGTTAATATGTCAAAAAAGAAAAATTACATGATCATCTTGATTGACACAGAAAAGGCATTTGACAAAATCTAGCATTGTTTCTTGACAAAGACACTTAGAAAAATAGGAATGAAGGAAAGCTTCCTCAACAAGATAAATGGCATATATGAAAAACCCACAGCTAACATTGTAACTCAATGGTGAAAGACTGAAAGTTTTCCTGCTTGGGAACAAGACAAAGATGCCCATTGTCACGGCTGTTATTCAATATTGTGCTAGAAGTTCTAGTTAGAGCAATTAGGCATAAAAAGTAATAAAAGGCACCAAAATAGAAAAGGAAGAAATAAAACTTTCACTGATGATATGACACTATACTTAGAAAATCCACAACATAGCTACTATAGCTAATAAATTAGTTCAGCAAAGTGGCAGGATACGAGATTAATATGTGAAAATCAGTAGTGTTCCTACACACTACTAATGAGCAATCAGAGAGAGAAGTCAGGAATAAAATTCTATTTACAATAGTAACTAAAAGAATAAAATATTTAGGAATAAACTTAACCAAGGACGGAAAGGACCTGTATTCAGAAAACCACAAAACATTGCTAATAAAAACCAAAGGCCTAAATAAATTGAAGGACATTCTGTGTACATGGATTGGAAGACTAAACATCAAGATGTCAATTCTACTCAAACTGATTTACAGATTCAACACAATCCCAATAAATTTTCCAACAGCCTTTTTGCAGAGGTGGAAAAGACATTATCAACTCTATTTGGCAGGATAAGGGGCCCAGAATAGCCAAAAATATCTTTAAAAACAACAAAGTTGGAGGACTCTCACTTTCTGATTTTAAAGCATATTATTTAGCTACAGTGGTAAAAAAAAACAAAACAAAAACAAACAAACAAACAAAAAAAAAACAGCATAGTAGTGGCATAAAGATATATTAACCAATGGAATTGAACTGAGAGTTCAGAAATAGACCCTCACATCTATGATCAAGTGCTTTTTGACAAGGCTGTCAATCCCACCTAGTTGAGTCAGAACAGCAAATTCAGCAAATGGTTCTGGGAGAACTGGATACCCATACCCAAAAGAAAGAAAGAAGACCCCTATCTCACACCTTATACAAAATTAACTCAAAATGGACCAAAGAGCTAAATATAAGCTCCTGGGAGAAAATGTAGGGGAAAATCTTAAAAATCTTGTGGTAGGCGGTGTTTCTTAAGCCTTACACTCAAAGTATTAGCAATGAAAGGAAAAAAAAAAAGATAAAAGTGATCTCCTCAAAATTAAACAGTTTTGTGCTTCAAAAGACTTTGTCAAAAAGGTGAAAAGGCAGCCTACTTAATGGGAGAAAATATTTGGAAACCACATATTCAATAAGAGTTTGATTTCCATGTTATATAAAGAAATCATACAACTCAACATTAAAAAAAACAAGCAACCAATTTAAAAATGGGCAAAATTCTTGAATAGGCATTTTTTTTCCCAAGGAAGAAATACAAAGGGCCAAAAAGCACAAGAAAAAAATGCTCAAATCATTAGCTATTAAGGAAATGCAAATCAAAATTACAATGAAATATCATTCCACACCTTATAGAAAGACTATCATTTAAAAAAAAACAAAACAGAAAACTACAAGTACTGGAGAGGATGTGGGAAAATAGTAACACTCCCTCACTGTTGAAGGGAATGTAGAGTGTTGCAGCCTCTGTGGAAGACAGTTTTGTGGTTCCTCAGGAAACTAAATATACAATTGTCCTATGATCCTGCAATCCTATAACTAAGAATATATTCAGAGGAACTGAAAGTAGGGATACAAACAAACATTTGCACTCCGATGTTCAGAACAGCGTTATTCACAATTACTAAAGAAACAACACAAGTGTCTATCAAGCGATGAATGGATAAACAAAAAGTGGTATGTACATATGATGGAATACTATGCTGCTATAAGAAGAAATGAAACTGGAACATTTATGGCAATGTGGATTAACCTTGAAGACATTATTTCTAAGCCAGACACAAAAAGGCAAATATTGCATGGTCTCATTAATATGAACAAAATATGAGTAAATTCACGGAGTTAAATTCTAGAGCATAGGTTAATAGGAGGAGGAATAAGGGTTAAGAAGGGAGAGTTGATGCTTAATGTATGTAGAATTTTTAATAAGGTTGATGTAAATGTATGGTAATAGATAGAATTGATAGTAACAAATTATATAGTGAGTATAACTAATACTGCTGATTTATAAATGTGATTGTGGCTGAAAGGATTAATCTAGGCATGTAAATTTCAAATGAAAAAAACCAAAAGGTTATCTAGAGACTGTATAACATCAAGAATTGTGTGATGGAAGAGGATTGTGGTTAATAATATAAATACAAGAATATTCCTCTATGAATTAAAAATAATGCATGTCACAAGGTTTTAAGAATATACATGGTTAAAATACAACTAATATGACTTATAGACTACAGTTAACATACTGAATAAAAATACTAAGATTTTTGCTTCAATAGCAAAAAGGTACTATATCAAAGCTAAGGGTCAACAATAGAGTGTATAGGGGGATGTGGCATTTTTTCCTTTTGGAGTAGTGAAAATGTTCTAAAATTGACTAAATGTTCTAAAATTGACTAATAGTCTAAAAATGACTAAAATTGACTGAGGTGATGACAGCACAATTTTGCGATAAAACTGAGAGCCACTGTTGGGTGGATTGTACAATACATGGGATATATAACACAGTGAACCCTATGGTAGACCATGGACTGTGGGTTAATAGCAAAAATATGAGAATGTTTTCTCATGAACTATAACAAATACACGGTACTAATACATAGTGTTAATAATAGGGTGGATTATGGGAAAAATACACCAAATATAAGTGATGGGCTATAGTTAGCCATATTATTTTGATGATGTTCTTTCATTGTAACAAATTTTCCACAATAAAGCAAGGTGTTGATGGTGGGGTTATATATGGTAATCCTTTATGTTATATTCAATTGTTTTGTAAAATCACAACTTCACTAATAAAAAATAAAATGTACTCCCTATTTACTTACTACTTGCATCTATTCTAGGTATCTGTTTTAATGCAGGGGACTTTCAGTCACCAGTTTATCATGATGCAAAATTAATTTTCTGTCACATTAACATCTCATTTCTTTAGAGACTTGAGTAGTCATTCCATTGTTTGCAAAAACACTTGGAACCTCAAACTGAGTTGGCCTGAAGCTTAAAGGACAATCAATGTAGTTTTGCCTTTTATCCCAGGCATCTTTGTCCACCACCAAATTGCCAAGTCCTCCCACCTGCTCCCCTCCACACACTTACAGTCACTCATCTTCTAATATACTTTCATTTTACAATAATCAGTGCTTCCTGACTTTTGAAGCTACTCTTGGCCCTTACATTTGTGACTGTTATAACCTCACCTCTACTATAATCACTTCCTTTATATTGGGAACCTTATCACATGACATTCCTTCACTTTCTTATGTTTATGAAACCAACTCATTCCCAACAACACTTCTTCCCTGAAACCTGTTTATTCTTTCTCAATTCATGGTCTCTGAGGTGATGTCACCAATCTCTAGCTTGTCTTTGTTTCCACAGCAAATTTTCCTTCTGCCCTCATATAAAAAGCTCTTCTCTGTGTATCACAATACCCAACTGCACATTTTATTGATTCATAGACCTCTTTTATTATATCATGTAAGCAATGGACCTATTCCTCTTAAAATGCACAAATAATGTTTTTTAAACAGGATTTGGATTACCTATTTAAACCAGATACACGAAACAACAGGGATGAACCTCGAAGACGTCATGTTGACTGAAATAAACCAAACATAAAGGACAAATATTGTATGATCTCAATGATTTGAAATAGAGTAAGCAAGACCATAGAGTCAGAACCTGGGTTACAGGGGATAGGGTGGGAATAGGGAATGGGAAGTTAGGCTTAAAATGTGCAGGGTTACTAGTTGGAATGATGGAAATGTTTTGATAATGGATGGTGGTGATGGTAGCATAATAGTGTGAACATAATTAATGGCACTGAAATAAATATATATGAATGTGATTAAAAGGGGAAGTATTAATTTGTATATATGGTAAGAAATATTTTTTCTTCACAAACAGTGAAATCTAAGTTAAACCATGGACTGTAATTAATAGTACAAATAAAAATGTGCTATCATCAATTGTAACAAATGTTCCACACCTATGTAAGGTGTTATTAATAGGGTGCTATATGGGAATCTTGTATTTTATGCATGATTGTTCTGTAAATGCACAATTTCTCTAAAAAAGAAAATAATAATTAATTTAAAAATATGTAAGTGTAGCCGAATCTGCATGGAGTGTTTGACAAAGACTCCTGAACTCTAAGCACCCTTTATTCCTCACTAATATCATATATTGAACACTATTTCATTGCACACTAACTGTTCGGTACCTGGATTCTTGTCTTCCTCTCAGCTAGATCGTCACTCCACCATAGTGATCTCAATATTTCTTCATCTTGTAGAATCTAGCAGCCTACAAAGTCACTTCCTCAAAGACCCACATTAGACAATATCATTATCCAAAAATATCAACATCAAATATTTACTGACCTTCAATTATATATTGGAGATAAAATGATAGTTAACATTTATTGATACAATATGTTAGGCACTATTATAGCCCTCTATTAACTCTTAATCCTCACGATGATCTCTACTATTTCTAATTTTTAATGAAGAAAATAAACCCAGTTTGGTTAAATTACCTTACCAAGTTTATATGCCTACATATAAGCTGAGAGGTGGAACTTAAACCTAGGAAATGTGGCTGTAGCTTGTTCTTCTTTATGTCTAGCCCAAAGAGACTTATGGTGTAATGAGAGATTCAGATAAGTAGAAAAGTCAACTATGCTAGATAAGTAAAACATCTATTCACCAGTCAATATTATTGTAGGGTGGTAAGCCTAACACACTGCCAAACATATAGAAGGTAATCATATATATTAGTTTGCTTTCTTTAGGCATTCTTCAGCTGTACTTCACATAAGGACCACTTAGAAAAAGGGAGCTATCAGTAGCTATATAGACACTGAAGTATAAATTTTGAGTGTTTGAATATTTTAAAGTGTGCATATTTTAGACCTTCAGCTCTACATGCAGAGATTTATATATACTATATCATGTCTATGCCAGGTTGAAATTTCTCATCCAAGCTCCATTTGTTGAGAACCTGAAACCCTGAGAATGTTTCCTTTGACAAAATTCTGACTCTTAAATCATCTATCTTCAGGGAAAAGTGAAAGAGAAGGGACACATTGGAGGCATAAAGGGGAAATATCATTTTGAAAGACAGGATCTCATGGGAAATTGAGCTGTTCTGCTAAAATGAATTTATCAGCCCCTCGCTGATGCCCCACTTGCTAACACCATGTATTGTTTACTCTGTTCTTTTATTCCTTGTCTCTGGGAGGAAATGTGGTATTGTGCTTGCCTTTTATATGATTTCAAAACTTCCATTCACTACCCTCTCTTAACTGTTCTACCTACTACTGTCTCACTTGTCATCTCTAAGTT
This sequence comes from Tolypeutes matacus, assembly GCA_026826555.1. Taxonomy (NCBI): domain Eukaryota; kingdom Metazoa; phylum Chordata; class Mammalia; order Cingulata; family Chlamyphoridae; genus Tolypeutes; species Tolypeutes matacus. Next base: position 14,179,116 of record JAKSZT010017719.1, on the reverse strand, counting down.
TATGTAGGCACATTTTTTCCCATAAAATCTCTCAAAGACCCCAAAATACCTACAGGAAACAAAATACTTAGCCTGGCATTCAAAGCCCTGCAAATCTGGACTCCCTATATTTTCCAATTGTCTCAATAGTGTAGAATATAATTTTACCACAGAATCTAGGCTTGCCTACTGATTTGTTTCCATTTTTCTTTATACTGTTTAACTAACCAAATTACTAAAGCTTAAAGGATTTTTTTCCTGCTAATCGTTTCTCTCTAGGTAGACATAAAATTTCCTGACCCTATAAATTCTGATGACTCATTGATATCCCCAGCCAAGAACTATATTCTGAATAACATATTCCTCTATATACCTGTCCTCTTTATATTACCACTTCCATGATATTTGCTGTTTGACCTAAGGAATATTATTTTATCTTTCTTTGATTCAGTTTCTTCATTGTTAAATGGGGATACTGGCCTTGTCTCACATAGAGGATTGTTGTGAAGATTAAATCAGTTAAGGTATGTAAACTGCATGGAAGAACACATGACATGTAGTGAATGCTATATAAGTGTTACTACTATAGATATTTTCATGTTTAATGTTGCAATCATACTATGCCCAATTGTGCTTCTTGACCATAATGAGCAGACTTCAACCATCCTTTCTCCCCCAATCTTCTCTTCCTCATTAAATAATACTCCCTACACTCAGTTGCTCTGGTCAAAATTAGGAATTGTCTTGACTTCTTATTTCTCTCACCTACCATATTTAATTCACCACCAACTTCTTTTATAACTCAGAAAATTGTCTTAAGTCCATTTATTTCTCTCCATCTCCACTTCTGCTACACTACTGAAGCCATCATTGATTTTCATCTGGACGACTGCAATGGCTTACAAACAATTTCCTCTGCTTCCACCTTTTCCACTTCTGTTGTTCATGAGGTAGCCAGAATCGTCATTTAAAATATACATTTTGGTGGAGTCTCATTGTTTCTAGAGTAAAGATTTATATTCTTTTGCATATCCTAGGAAATCTTTATAATTTGCTTCTATCTCCAGCTTCATTTGATATCATTTGCCCTGGATCTCACAGGATCCCAGACGCACCAACCTCCATTCCCTTTCTCCAATATGCAAATTCCTCCCTACATTTGAGACATAGCATATGCTGTTTCATTTCTGTAGAAATTTATTTTATACACTTTTAATATACTTGCCTAACTTGTAATACTCAAGCCTTATCTTGTATCCTCAATATGATCACTCATTATGCTTTATCTCATCTTACTGATTATTTTTATAGCACATAGTTCATTTGTAATAATCTTATTGATTTTTATTATTCCTTTTAATATATATTTATCTTCCCCCACCACAGAATATAAGCTCTATGGGGGCAGGGATCCTGTCTGACTTACTTATTGCTACATACCAACATCTTGCCCTCAATGAAAATTCATTGAGTGAATGAAAGATCCAGGTTACCTTTTCTTTTAACATTCTCTGTGCCATTTAACTGGGGAATTTTTTTTTTTTACAAAGATGTGTATTACAATATACCTCAGTTTTAATTTATTGCTTAATTTCTTATACCCCTTCTAGATTCTAAGGCTCATGAAAGCATCGGTTTTTCTTTTATACCATGATATTACCAATGGCAAACACATGGCCTGGCATAGCATCAGTGTTCAGTAAATGATTATTCAGCGAATGAAAGGGCTGTGTTTGGAATACAGTGTACGTGTTCATCCAATCACTCATTCCATCAACGTCTACTAAACACACTATATGTCAAGCAAAGTCTAGGCCCTTGGAAAACAGGAATGCTTTGGAGTTTATAGTCAAGACCAGGGTTTTTCTACTATAGACAGTTTGGATATTTTGAGTTGGATAATTCTGTTTTGCATGGCTGTCTTGTGCATTGTAAAGTGTTTACCAGCATCCCTGGTCTCTACCAATTAGATGCCAGTGGCTTGCATTTCCTCCCAGTTTTAAAAACTAAAGATGTCTTCAGAGATTGCCAAATGTTCTCTAGGAGGCAAACTAGCCCCTGGTTGAGAACCACTTGTGATGGTCAGGCTAATGTGTCAACTAGGTCAGGTAATTGTGTCCAGGTGTTTGTTCCAGAAAGCACTGGGCTAATTGTAATACAAGAGCATTTATGGTCTTCGATCACCAGTGAGTTTACTGCCTGGATGACTGATTACATCTGCATCAATCAGGGAGTTTGCATCATCAATGGGTGTTTGTTGGAGGCAGCCAGAAAAATGTGAGGCTAAAATGGCCGACTAACAACTAAAAACTAGCCTGATCCTATATTTAGCCTTCTTTGAAAAAATAGCTCACCCTGTTCCCGCACCCGCGAAACTTTCCCGCGCCTGCGAAACTTTCCCGCACCCGCGAAACCTTCCCGCCTTCCGCAGATAACAAACCCTCCCTAGCAACCAACCGTGCCCAATCCCCGCCTAACACGTACTCCCTCCTCTTCCACGCCCTGCCTCCTACTCCACCCCTTACCTAGCTTATAAAAGGATGTGCACTTGCTCAATAAAGATCCCCCCCTGCATACTCACCTCGTCTCCGCAATAATTCTTTCCCTCGCCGTCAAGGCCCCCGGGAACGCCGACTACCTCCCGGCGCTCCCCCCTCATCCTGCCCGTCAGCAACAGGTGTTGCTTTTATCCAATCAGTTGAATACCTTAAAAGGGAAAGTGATTTCAACATTCAGAGAGAATTTCACAGCTCGTCGTTGGACAGCCAACTTCTCCCAGAAAATCATCAAGGACATTTCATCAGACTTTCATCGGAACCCCTGGTTTGCAGCCTGCCTGTGGAACCTGGACTTGTGCATCCCCACGGTCGCTTGAGAGACTCTTTTAAAATCTCATATTATTGACAGATATCGCCTGTTGATTCTGTTTCCCGAGAGAACTCTGACTAATACACCACTCATTAATGAAAGAGACAGATATTACTGTATATTTAGATGTAAATATAGCTACAATGTGATCAATGTTATGGAAAAACAGTAAAAGCTGAAATGTCAAATATTACCAGGGAAATTGATTTAAATTGGTGGGTGAGGGTAGTCAGTGCAAAGATGTGTAGGATAGCAGACAAAGAGTGGGTGGGAAGAAGAAGGATATAGGCAGAAGGAACAGCATTTGTGGATGCTCTGAGGAATGGCAGCATTTGCAGAGAACAGGTGTATAGTGCTGAGGTGGAGGTAGCACAGACAGGGGCTGAGAAGTTAAGAAGGGGCCAGCATATGCAGGAGAGTGTGACCACGATGAATTTAGGATTCCATCTTCAGACTAATGGTAAGAAGTTAGAGTCTTAAGCAACAGGAATGGAAGAGGAAAATCCAAAACAGAATTTGATTTCTAAAACCATATCGTGCTGCATTGTGTAGCAGGAGGCTTTTGCAGAAATTAAGGTGAGAGAGAGTGGTGATTTTATCTGGATATGGAAAAGGTGGATGCCTGATAAAAGCCACCTTGATTGCATGGAATGATGGATAGGTGAAGTCATATTTTCCCAATGGTAAATACATTCTAATGAGAAGATATTCTGTGGTGACCAGGAAGTATTGGGAATGCCATGGGAGTGTTTTATGTGAAGCTTTGTAGCACATTTATCAGACCATTTGCTTCTTGTCTTTTGCACTCAGTACAGCTCCTGAGTTCATCTACAGGGTGCTCTTGCAAACATCATAGGTGGTTCTCTTTCTCATCTGTGGAGGAGCCACGCCCCCCCAGGTGTGAGTGTGTGTGTGCAGTCTGTGTGGAGAGTGGGGAGCAAGTCAAGCACAATGAGTCCCACAGTCCAGGGACCTGAAGCAGGAATGAGCACAAGGAAAATTGCAGGTTGTTCCCTTTAGCCATCCACCTGCTTTAAGTGGTGCAGTTAATTAGCAATGCAAGCACAAGCTGACAGCCTTGGCAGGGCGCAATAATGCAGTGGGAGGTGAGGGCAGGCAGTCTTGCTGGGGAAGTTGTTCCTGATTTATAAATACACCTGATTATTATGTTGGCTCCAATTTGTGATTTCATAGTTAAGGGTCTGTCAATTGTCCTGATCCAAACCCCTTGTTTTCACAGATTTCTAACACAATGAAAGAAATTTACCCCAGCTCCAGACCCAGCGTACAAACCAAGTTTGTTTCCAAACATTAAAAAAATTTCTATTAGATTCACATTTGCAGAGTCAAGGAAATAAAGATAGGTTACTGAATTTGTGCTGCTAAAGATTATTTATAATGTTTTGTTCATTGTTAATCATAGAATAAAGGCTACATTGTGTCTTAGCTGGAAAGGACAATAAAGATCAATTGCTTTAGTCCTCTTGTATAAAGTTGGGTAAGATGTGTATCACTACTGAGATTTTAGAAAATGCCTCCATTCATTTGCATATTCACCCAAAATTCATTTATTGAACAGTTATTCAGTCCTGGACATTGGACTAGGAAAGGAACAGAAAGCAGAAAGAGTGAGGCAAAGTTGTTGTTTTGGAGTAACTTAATATTTGGAGGGCCACAAATTTAATTATTAGATCTTTGATAAAAATAAGAATAGGCATGTGATCCAAGAATTGTGATGGTGCCATCAGGGAAACACGAAACCTATGGGGCATATGTGAAAAAAGAGAGGATAAAGGGGGAACAAATAAAAATAGGCATGATGGAAGTAAAGAAAGAAGAAAGGAGAGAAGAAAGAAAGGTCAAAGTAATCCATTTTAGTTTCTGTATTATTGAACCCCAAAGCAATAATAGTGAGGCAGCTTTTGAATTTTCCGCCTATTTTGAGAAGGACACAACTGTTTCCTTACCGACATAGAGTAAATGTTATCAGAGAGTGGAAATGGGAGGACAACTTTCCCAGGACAGGATTCAGGTATCCCTCCCTCTCCTAAAGAAGCAGACATCAGACTATTTTTACCTACCTGAGTGTAAACCTGCTAACCCCTGGAAAAAAAGGAAAACGAATTTAGCTGTTACTAATTATTTGGAATAGGTTTATATCCAAGGTTTTTCTGATAGGCCAACAAGGGCAATTTTGAAGAGAAAAAGAAGAATAAAAATGTGGTTTTGAATTAGTAACAGAGGTTATAAATGGCCACGAAACCTGGTGAGGCTAGAGAGAAATATTTAGGAAGGCTAAATGTCAGGCAAGTGTTCAGAATTGATAAAATAGAGCCCAGGTGAGAGATGGCCTTCAGGGAAGAACAAGACATGGAGGTTGGGACAAGAATATCAGGGAGGCCCAGATTTTGAGCCCAAAAGCTCTGTTGTCTCAGTGTTCTTGTCAGCTGGTCACTACTTTCTCATGTGGCTAGGATGTCTGCAACTCAAAAACCTGTTTCCTGTACCAGAAAGTTGTTTAGATTATACCTATGAGCCCCTCACCCAACTTGCATCAAACATCCTTACTATCCACAACTTAGAGGAAAATGATGCCCAGTCCATGAGCCTTTACTCTGCTTCCCTTGGTCTATCTGATAAAAATGTCTCCCTACAACATCCACAACAATGACAGTAGAGTAAAAGGAAACTCTGGACGTATATGGGGGGTAAAATCCCACACCTGAATTTAGGGAAAGGGGATTGCACTGAGCATGCCAGGGTACCTGAGACAGTGGGGAAAGATAGTTTTATTGTAATTATTTATATTAATTGAGCTCTTCTTATGTGCCAGAAACGGAGTTAATAAATTACATGCATTATATTATTTAATCCTCTTAACAAATTCCTTTATTACCTTAACTGTATACATAAGAAAACTGAGTGGAAGAGAGTCGAAGAAATTTGCCCGAGGTCACATAGCTATTTAGCGGTAGATAATACAAACTGACTGTTCTACTTCAATATCAATATTTTCATTTATTTTCTATAACATCATTATATCTTCTTTTTAAAATGAGAAAAATTGAGTCTCATTGTGTCCTATTTCTTAACTTTAGTTATAATGGCTTCCCTTTTCCAAAACAATGTTTTCCCAAAGTATGTTCTTTGGAACATTTATTCAAAGGGGGATATTGAAAATCATTCTGTTTGGAATTGAGTAGGTGAAGAAAGATATAAGTGATCAAAAAAGTTTAAAACCTGGTTTTTGTAACTGCAGGATTCCTTAGATCTTTTAAAGTTTTAGTGTGTAAAGAACATCTTAAGATGTGGCAAAGGCTCGGGATTTAACATGTAGAATTAACAAAAAAATTTAGCCAATAGGAACCATTTTTAAATTATTTCCTTGTGTACCTATGGTATTTGTTTACTACAGAATACATTTTAGGACTGACTGGCAAAAGGAACCAAACCTACCTTTATTAGCATAGTCTATAACCATCTTCCCCCAAATGCTAGATCCTGTCAATTTCTCTTGCCCTAATTTATTTATTTTTTTAATATTTTATTGTAGTAACATATACAACTCAGATCTTCCTATTTTAACCACTATCAAGTATACAATTCAATAGTAACAATTCCACTCACAAAATTCTTCTACCATCACCAATATTGATTATCTGAAATATTACTTTCTTTTGCTCTTAATCTTTTTTTATTAGAGAATTTGTTGGCTTCATAAGAAAAATCATGCATTGAATAATTCCTCAGGTTTTTTTGTTTTATCTTTTTTTTCTGTATTATGGAGGTTGTGGGTTTACGGAAAAAACATTTTCTAGTAGAAAAATTCTCCTTTTAACCATATTTAAATATATAATTCTGTAGTGCTTATTACATTCACAATATTGGACTACCATCTCCACCATCCATTGTTAAAATTTTGTCATGATTACCAACAGAAATCCTGTATTAATTAAGAATCAATCCCCACTCCCTACCTCCATCCTGCCAGGATTTAAGGGCTTGAATTCATAGCTAAACTTTTGGGGAAATCTCAATTCCTGTGTCCTACATAAATTAATTTCTACATATAAAGACATTTAAGTATTAGAAATGCTAAGGATGGAAGTGAAGTCTAATTATATTCTTGTTTCCTCATTGTCATCAAACACAGGAAACTTTTTAAAATCCTATAGCCGGGGAAGCGGATGTGGCTCAATCAGTAGAGCTCCTGTTTACCATATGGGAGGCCCTGGGTTCAGTTCCTGGGGCCTCCTGGTGAAGGCAAGCCAGCCCACACGGCGTGGTGAGCTGACGCAGCAGTACGACCCAGCAAGGGGAGACAAGCAGACACAGAAAAACACACAGCAAATGGACACAGCAAGCACAAGCACAAGCAACAAGTGGGGGGGGGGGATAAATGAATAAATAAATAAAATCTTAAAAAAAAAATCCTATAGCCACCTAATATCATCATAGCTGCCCTATTTTCCAAATTTAATCCAATCCATATAAACTTACCTCCAGTTTAAAACTATCCTAGACATTATATCACCAAACCAATCCAGCCTTCTAACCCATGGGCCCATTAATATGCTTCTAATAATTTCTTTATAAAACATAACCCTCCCAAACAACCCTATAACCTTTATAATGGGCTCAGAACCAGCCAATTACCAAACTTGATCTCATCTGCATAGTTCTCATCACCTTTCTAATGAGCTCTAACTGGCCCTGCAAGTTTCAGCATTAACACAAGCTATTCCATCCAATTTGTGGCCTTTTATTTGACTTTTTTTTACATCAAATACTGTACTGTTTCTTTTTTTCAAGTCCATTCTTCCCAATTCATCCAATTCTATTTTTTCCTTCTTAAGAAAACTGCAGTAGTCCCCAACATTCTAGTTAATTATCTTTCTCAAACAATTTGAGAGGAGTTATATAAAATACATGTATTTTTTCTACCACCACATGTGCATTCTCCTTTGGATGTTTTGGATGCTTTCTCACATGTTACTGAGGACAGGCACTATGGTCAGGGCAGATAGCTCATGGGTTTGGTGCCTTGACAGTGGGCCTTACTTTGTGGTTTGTGCTCCCCAGTGTGACAGAAGTGGACTCAGTAGTGGTTTCCCTACACATGGATTTTCTGTCCCTTCTATTTGATCCTATTGTTGGTGCTGGAGTTGGTAGGTGTACATCCAAGAGACTTGAATCTTTGGGCAGTCCATGTCCCAGCTGGGCCCTGAGCCTCAACAGAGTTACAACACCTACTCCTGAGTTCATTGGACTTACCCAGGACAACTAACAAGGAGGTGAGGATGGACAACCACCATTGGTATGGAACCGAGAGCATCTACAACTGCAAGCAAGAGAGTCCCATCCATTGGCCTTATGGGACTGAAGCCCCTTCTCAATTAGAGGTGGAGTGGGCATCACCATCCCAGAATCCTCAGGACTGGGGAATGAATGATAGACTAGAATAGACTTACTGGTATTCTACCACAGACTTATTGTGATTCTAGCAATGGAAGAACTTATATCATTGATGTGGAGGCAGTGGCCACTGGATGTTCTAAGGGGAGGGAGAGGGAAAACAAGTGTAATATGGGGGCATTTTCGGGACCTGGGAATTTTCCGAATGACATTGCAACAACAGATACAGGCCATTATATAACTTGCCATAATCTACAGAATTGAGTGGGAGAGTGCAAACTACAATGTAAACTATAATCCATGCTTAGTGGCAATGCTCCAAAAGTGTTCATAAATTGCAATGAATGTACCACACTAAAGAAGGATGTTGTTAATGTGAGTAAATGTGGGCAGTGTGGGGAGTGGGCATATGGGAATCCCCTTTATTCTTTATGTAACATTTATATAATCTAAATATTTTTTAAAAAATACTAAAATAAGTACATTTTTTAAGAAAAGGTCCTATTAGCTAAAGTAAGGCCAAATTGAATCAGGATGGGCCTTAATCCAATATGACTGGAGTTCTTATAAGCAGAGGAAATTGGGACACAGTAAGGAGTAGGACACAAGACAATGAGAGAGTGAGAGTGAGAGCAAGAGAGAGAGAGAGAGAGAGAGAGAGAGCGAACAATGGCCAAGTGACAGAGGCAGAGATTGAGTAAAGGATTACCAACAAGCCACCACTAGTACACTAGAGACTTCAGAGAAAACATGATCCTGCCAACACCTTTGGGCTTTTAGCCTTCAAAACTGTAAGACAATAACAATGCCTATTGTTTAAAACAATTAGTTTGTGGTATTTGTTTTAGTAGCCCTGGCAAACTAAGATAGCCATGGATCTCCACTTAAAGGACTGGGGATTAGCATTTGCTCCTATTGTTTATTTATCCATTTCACAAACATTTGCTGAGTGCTTGCCTTATAGTGTTGAGTTTATGGGGGCTTGGGATGGAGAATTAGCATTCACTTAAATCAGGAGGTATGCATTTTCTACTTTAGCATGTTTTTCATATTCTCTGCCTTCATTACATGGGGATATATATGTATCATTCTGCATATATTGGTGTGTATTCAATTAACATATATAAAATTTGGTCATGTGGCAAATATTTATCAAGGTTTGTGTGCCAGCTAGCATAATAAACATACTGAAAAGAGGGTATTGTTATCCCCATTTGTTTTCAGTTGGTGGAATAATGCTCAGAAAGAGAAGAAAGTTACTCAAGATCTCATGAGTGACTGAGCCAGAATAGGAAACCAGGTCTGCCTGTCTTAAAAGTTCATGTTCTTTCTCTAACATCATACTACCTGTCAAGCAGGGTCATTTCAAAGACATTAGACAATTTTTTCCAAATTCCTTGTATTACAAGTGAGGAAACTAACGTTAGAGAAGGGAAATGATTTTACCTCAACTTCATACACACATCTGCCTAAATCCGGAGAACGACACTATCTCTGGGGAAGACAATGATTGACGTTATGAACACAGCAACCTGGCAATTCAGACAGCCTTGTGTATAAACACAACAAGAAGAAAGAATAAAAATCCCCTCCCCAAACCCAGCAAGTGGCCCTCCTGGCATTGATTCACAGAGGCACCGACCTCCTGGGGGAAGGATGCATTGTTCATCATGCTGGCCAAAGCCACATTATGTTTATGGATATGAAGACCCACACAACAAAATTAGAATTTGTGCAAATGATCACACAATTCCTTCAGGCCTGCTGTGTCCTTTTAATAGGCCCATCTTTCAATTATGAAGTGAAGATCAGAGTTCTTCTAAAATCTAATTCTCTTTGTTATTTTGACATGACAGAGGATAACTTTTTTTTCCCTTTCCACTTGAAGAAAGGCCCGTGGACATGAAATTGTTATTGACCCTATAGAAGGAAGAACTAGCATTTTGAATTCTTTTTTCTATCTTAGAATTGGGACATCTTTGTAATATTAATGGATAAGAATAAAAACATCCAAATTTAAGACTCTTCCTGATTGAGCCCATCTGATTGGTCTAATTATATCTTCCATTATTCACGGTATCCTAAGGTGTTTAGTATTTCAATTTGAGGAAAATATTGAAATCAATCAGCTCACTTTTTGTCCTACATCATCTACTTTTTCTACTGCATCTTTAACTGCATTCTACTCAGCATTCAGCTTAAACAGATCTTGCTATGGGGAACTCACTACCTCAAAGGTAGTATCTTTCTTTGCACCATTGATTGTTAGAATATCTCTTCTTATATCAAAATTGTGATCCTCAATCTTCCATCAGTTGACTTGTATTCTGTGGCTACAGAATAAATATAACTACTCTTTTATCAAAAATCACTTTACATATTTTAAAACATAAGCATTATCTCATTTACAATTCATATTAGATAACTTTAATTATGTTTTTTCTTTTCTGTTTCTTAAATGACCTGTGCAGTCAACACATGGCTTAAGACCCCTTTGGTATGGCTCAGTGATTTTTTTAATCCAAAAAAAAAAAAAAAAAGAGAGATTAAAATTAGTTTGTGCATGTGTATTAGTATATGCTTATGGATAATCTGGAAGAGCAAATCCATTGCCTACTGCCACCATTCTGTAGCCAGAGGAATCAGGCAATGTTCTAGTTGAGTTGGATGAATATATCACTGTTATTATTAGAGAAAGTAATTGTGTAAATTTCCCTATATTCAAGTCTTTTTTCCAATTTTGAAGTCATTTAAAACTTACAGATAATTTGCAACAATTGTACAAAAATATTTTCCCGGAAGTCCTTGAAAATGATTTGTGGATATTATGTTCCATCATTTCTCAATTCATTAGTGTGTAACCCCTACAAACACAGACTTTCTTCAAAAAAACCACAATATGATCACCAAAATTAGGAAATTAACACTGACACATTAATAACTCACAAATCCCTTTCAAGTATCTTCAATTTCCCAACAGGATACTTTATAGCAAAAGAAGCCAAACCAGGATCATGTGTAGCATTTAATTGTCATGTATTTTTAGTATCCTTCAATCAGGAGCAGTTGCTTAGTCTTTCCTTGTCTGTAATGACTCTGACAATTTTCACCATTTTGCAGAATGCCTGCAATTTGGGATTGTTTAATATTTTCTGATGATCAGATTTACATTATGGACTTTTGGCAAAACTATCAAAAGGTGATGCTGTGTTCTTCTCATTGCATCCTATCAAGTGGTAAACAATTTCAATTTGTCCCACTATTGGTGATGTTAATTTTGATGAGCTGATTTAGGCTGTATCTATCAGGTTTCTCCACTGTAAAGTTACTTTTATAATTAAAAAATATTGCATGGGGATTTTTTTTTGAGACTAGGTAAATTTTCCATTCAAATTTTCACCTACTAATTTCATCATCCGTTGATCTTAGTTTACGGAATTAATCATTACTATGATGGTTGCCCAATCGTGATTTTCTGTGACCATCATTTCTTCTCCATTTATTAGCATTCTACTGAAGAGAAATGTGTTTTCTTTCCCCATTTATGTATTTACTTATAAGTAATGGACTTAGGAGCATGGACTCATTGGTGCATATTTTATTCAATATATTATAATCTATAACATGTCTGGCTTATTCCAGTGAGAGATCCTTCAGCTGGTCTATGCCAATTTTACATGTCCACATAATTCTTTATTCTTTATTTATTCTTTCCTATTCTTTACTCTTACCTTCTGGCACACCAAGATGTATCAGGCTTTTGAGGATTGAATCATGTTCCCCACAAAAGGCATGTTCAGGACCCAGTCCCTGGTCCTGTAAGTGTGAGCCCATCTGTAAATAGGACCTTTGAATATATTTTAGTTAAGGTGTGTCCACAATGAATGAGGGTGGGCCTTAATCCAATATGGAGGAAGTCCTTAAAAGCGAAGGAAACTGAACAAGGAAGAAGCCACAGGGAGAGGCAAGAAGCTCTAAGTCATCAGAACCCAGAAGAAAAAGGAGAGGATATTAACATGTGAGTGAAAATTACAGAAGTCCCAAGTACCAGCCCCAGAGTGCCACAGTCTTCTGAGACAAAGGCTTGTTTTGCTGACACCTTGATTTTAGATTCTCTTAGCCTCAAAATCATGAGGCAATAAATTCTCATTGTTTAAGCCAACAGATTGTTTGGTATGTTTTTTAGCAGCCATGATTTTGACATAAGATCATATTGTATTTTTCCTCCCACAGTCCTCAAGTCAGCCATTTCACTAAACACCTCTTGTTCTTTTTAGTGGAAAATGTTATTTGGAGACAAATATCTAGGTGTTGAGTGTACTCATCAGTATTGAGTGCCACTTTCCCAGGCCCTCACAGTGGACAGGTGTAGAATATGTATTTATATAAATATATACACAAATACTGCCACTAGCCTTCCTCCCCAACCACCCTCCTCACCTATTCTGGCTCCAACATACCTATCAGACATTGACCTCCTTCCCCCAAGGGAAGCATGCTTTGATCTATGCTACCTACTGACTCTTGTACTACATGATTTAAGAGGCTATTGATGGGAAAAAAAGAAGCAAGGAAGGGTCTCCTATTCAAGTTTGATTTTAGTAAAATTTCTTCATGAAACTGAGGCATCTTGAAGAGTTCCTGACAAAATAAAAGTAAGGCTGAATCACTCAATAGTCACATCCTAAATATGGGACATTTCAAGTAAACATCATTACAGTTTATATTAATCATTTGCCTCTTTTATGTTGGCTTCATATCATGTGACCTAATTTTGGTGGAACAAATCTGACATCTCTGTGATTTGAACTCTACTCCTCCTTAACCCTCCTTTCAGAAATATTTAAATTTGTCAGTGTCACTCCTAAAATACACCATCATGTACTGTGTATATGTGTGTGTGTGTTTATATGTGTGTGTAAGTTTCTCTGATTCTCTGATAAGTGGAGAATATGATACAATTATAACAATTTCAACTTTACCACAAACCCTTCCCTTTCTAACAGCTGAACCAGGTATTGCATTATCAGGCTTATATATGTAGCAGAATGTTAAAATGGAAGTTTTGACTGAGGCATATTCTAAATGAGATTCTAGACAAAGAAGCAAACATTTCAAAACAGTAAATGAGAACGTATTTGACAATTCTTCAACTCTTATCTCTCATATGGGGTATAAAATAATCAACAATTGGAAAGTGTTTTGAAAACAATTCTGAGTATGCTGTCTCACACCTCTCCCAGGGAATAATGAGGTTGTACTTCCCTCCTCACCTCACATCAAGATATGGAGCTTTAGGGAAACCATTTGGAGAGCTTCTAGAATATTACTCTTGTTGTGCAATGTCTGAGTCATATCTGAGAAATATGAAAGTCAAGAGCCTGGATAAAGTGACCTATTTTCTCAAGGTAGATAGGTATGTTTTAAGAAATCACTATCCTTCCTAAGTTAAAGAATATATGAACTCTCCAATAAACCAGATATGGGCCATACAATAAAGAAAACTGAATTGAAGTTATCTAGCAATGTTTTAGAAGGTTCCATGGGGCACCATAAAGACCATAGTAGAGTTGAAGGTTTTAGACTGAGTAGCAAGAGATCAACTGGAGTAGAGATGCATTTGTCTACATCATGCAATTTCAGCTGAGAGAGTGTCAGAGATGGGGGAGGGGGCTGTCAGAAGAACCCATAAAGTATCATGTCAGAATTAATCATCTACCATGTACAAAGAGTACTGATGCTAGACTACCAGCCAGTGTGAGTCAAGGGTGAACTTTCCTGCTTGTTCCTCTTTCTTATCCTACTGATCCTTGCTCCAATAATGGGATGTTTAGAAGCCAAGAAGGGATATGAGCAGACATGATCCACATATCATTTTGCTCCTACAGGCTGCTAGATTGAAGCAGGCCTCGAAGAGGGGAGGAGAGAAGCTTTAATTTTATATCAAGTTCCAAGTTGTGAGAAATATGTGTGACAGGAAATTTTCATTATTAAATTGAAGCAGTGTTTTATAACTTAAAGTTACCTTAGAATTTTTTCTATGGTTACCAGAAAAGATAAGGTTACTGCCTAAAAGCAGGGCAGCAACTAGACTCCTCAAGTGGATTGGAAGTTGCTTTATGATTACATCTCATAAGACATTCTTGGTCTAAGTAAGATTATATATTATTTAATCCTCATAGAAAAAGTTTGTGTGGGATGTGGTGGGAGGTGTGGGAGGTGGGCAACATGGGAATCCCAGGGGGTTCCGTGTAATATTTTCGGTAATCTAAGCACCTCTTAAAATATATTTATATATATAAAAATAACATTTTTGTAAGCAAATGCACATATATGCATATATATTTATATATCATTTTACAAATAGTGGTATGTATTATGAAAATTTTGATTTTTACCCACAATAAAAAATAAATTAATTAAAAAAAAAAAATGAGGCAAACAACTTTCCGAGAGGCAAATAACTTCCATCTAGAGTCACACAGCTGCTAAATGGCAAAATAAGGATTTGAATTTGTTTAATTGATACTTAAGCCCAAACTCATAACTACTGTGATTTATGGCCTTATGAATTTGTGTTATCTACATATGAATAATTATGACATCTAAGGCTTCATCAAGTTTTGAGTTTTGAGTGAAGACTTGAGGTAGATACCCATGAAATCCAAGCCCTTTAGGAGCTGGGAAAGTTCTCCTTTTCTGTGGATAAAAAACAAATAAACTAGAAACAATGTCAAACAGACACAAACTTTTTACCATTCCCACTTAACAAAGAAATGTTCAACTACTTAGAAAGCTAAAGCTATTGTATTAACATATATTCCCTTTTAAAAATCATGAGGTCCTTTTTTATGTCATTGAAATCTTCATGCACCCTCTCCTTGTCACTCTACAATGAAATAGCAAAATTCAATTGTATGAATAGACAACCACCACAACATAAAACTGAGCATTTACCCTGAGTCTACTCAAACTAGATCAAGGTTTTCAGTGCTCTGTATTTCCCAATTAATTTACACCTCCACAGCTCTTTTTCTTCTTTTCTTTATTTTTTAAATCCTTCCCTATTCCATACAAATATGGGATTTCTTGGAGTCAGAGAAAACTGTATCACTCCACCTGGGAAAATGATGAAATAGTGATTTTCAATGAGGAAATAGTTATAAAGTACCTAAGTGACTGGCATATGGTAAAACCCTCTAATAATTGCTCCTTCATCCACAACATGACATCATGCATATTTAATGATGTAATATATGCAAAGAACCTTCTACATAGTAGGTATTCAAAAAAATTGAGCCACTGCTCCACACACATAAATGTATATGCATCTATCATTCTATCCTATCTACCCTTCACTGTCAAATTTAAATTTCCTGTCTACCCAAGGCCTTCGCTGGTAAGTCCCACACACATGAATTGGTCTCCCTCCTGATATTCACTCCCACAATTTTTAAAATTAGTTTTTAGTTATTTAAAAGGAGCCTTTATTCTGTACTGTATGATTTTAAAGATTTAAGAACTTATAGAACCTTTTTATTCAAGTTCCCAAATTAGCAATTTAGGACCTCAGGCCAAAGGAATTATGAAACTTTCCCCAAATTACACTGTTAAAGGCAAAAGAGTTGCCCTAATTCATCATTAGTCTTTAATTACTTATTGAAAGCTCTATGAAGATACAATCATGCTACATATTTTTATTATCTTTATTCCCTGAAGTTAATAGCAGTGATAAGATCACCAAGTGGGTACTCAATACATTCTTGCTACATTAAATTTTATTGATTCTACATACACAAAAGGCTTCCAAATGTGGCTATGCACAAGATGTACCTGGGGCCTCATTAAATGTATAGAATCATGTCTGTACCCTAAAGATTCTAATCCTATAGTTCTAGAGTAGGTCTCAGGAATCTGTATTTTTAACAGATGCCCAAAATGAATTGATCTTAATGGTCCAAGAAATAGTGTATGGGAATAACTGGCCAGGATATATACCCTACCCTGGCATATTTCCAGGGGAAAAAGTCCACAGTTGTGCTTAGTAACATGTTTTGGTATCTAACAGACCTTAAAACTAAAGAAAAAAAAGTTCTTCATAGTGCTGTAACTAAATTCTCACTACTGCAATTTTCCTTCCTACTACCCCCAGTGGAAATGGGTAGCAGCTGGTCTTTTAATAACCCTTGAAGATTATTATTAAGCTACTCATCCACCTTCACTTCTCCCAGCTAAATAGTCTCAATCTTTCTAAGATATCCTACAGGCCCTATTTCCCAAACACTTTTCTCTCCCATAGTTGCCTAACTTTTGAAGTAAGACTAACAGCCTATTACTGTGCTGGGTTTCATGAGGTATAATGAAAATCCATTTAACAATTTGGGGAAGTGTCATACAAGTGGTAAGACTGGGGACTGAAATTGATATTCTTGTATTTCTGGTCTGAACAAAGCTCTATTTTTGAAAGCTTTATTTCAACTTCAAAAAAGAAAATAACAGACAAAAGGCAGATTAATAAATAATGGAAGCATTACTTTAAAAAAGCCCTGCCCAGGCCCATTTATCTTATTTAATCCTAAAAAAACAAATTCAAACTCAAATAATCAAGTCATTTTCCCTTTCTATTGTTTATTTCCTTGAGGAAGGCAACATACATTTTACCTAAACTCCAGCAGTTATTATAAGGCTCCAATCAGTGCTAGACTTCAGAGGCTGGACACACAGGAGGCTGGTATGATGGAGAGTGATAGAGAATCAGTAGAGCATTAGTATCTTAGGGGTAAATATTGCAAGATTACTCAACAAAGTCCTGTGTTTGAGACACAACTAGGACAAACCAGCAGGAAAATTCATGACTAGTTGTGCCAAACTTCAACTGGGAGTGCTCCGCCTCCAACAAACTAATCAGTGATTTTCTTGGAAGGCAGATGCTTCTCTGAGCTCTGATTCCTGACTCTGCCCACACTGGACCTGATTTCTCTGCTTGATCTTCCTCATGATTCCCCATCTGTTCTCTTACTCCTACTGTTATATCTCCATTGCAGCCCTGCCAAAGCTATTATCATTTATCCATGATGTTTTAGACACAGACTCATGGTACAGCAAAAACCACCGTTAAAGAAGAAACTGGATGTCAGGTGTCAGCTGTAGGAGAAAGACTGATTCAGTATCATCATCACCAAATGAACAGGTCAACCAGTCATTCAATAATAGATAGCATTTAATGAGCACTGTTGGACACTGTTCTAAATGATGCAATGTATTATCTCAATTAATCATCATACAATATTCTGAGTTAAGAAAAATAATTATTGCATTTTACTGATTAATAAAAACACACACAAAAAAAATCTAAAATAGAAAGAAGTTAAAGATTATAATAAACTTTACAGAATTCACATGGCCAATTCCTAGCCTTATCTCAGTAAACAATCTAAGTGTTTCTACCTCATCTCCTAATTCCTGCTTGAAGCAAACAGATGCTCATTTGACTTCTAAGACCATCTCAAAGGCTATCTTTTTACCGTTTCCTGTCTTATAATGGTAAATGACAATATCTTATTCTTAAAATCAGTGAACTTGGGAGCATGTACCATGTGCTAGACACCATGCCAAATGCTTTCCTAATCCTCACAGTAGTCTTATGGAATTGACATAATGGTTTCCATTTTATGAGGAAGGAACTGTGATTCTTACAGGGAAAACAAGGCCATATAGCTGGGTTTATATCTAGGTTTTTTCTTAATGCAAAATTTGTTATTTTAAAAATCACACTACAACCTTATTAGTTTACAAACTAAAACAGTGTTGGTATCTTATACATATATGATTCCCAAAACATTGCATATCTGATAGGACATTGTATGAGTCAGGGGTCTCCAGAGAAACAGAACCAATTAATTTATATATATATATATATATATATATATATATATAATTCTCCTAATATTTAAGTTAATATGAAATTATATATATTTTAATATATCTATTATATAATTATAATATATGATTAATATAAAAACTAATCTCTTTTTATATGCATATACACACACATACACACACAAATAGGGAGAGACTTTGTTATAAGGAAATGGCTTACACAGTCATAAGGGCTAGCAAGTCCAAACTCCATAGGGCAGGCCACAAATCATAAACTCTGATAAAAGTGAGTCTGATGATCTTAATCCAAGTTCCCCAGAGGAAGCTGGCTGGCTAGAAATTCTGTCAAGAACCGATACTGAAGTTGAGACCAAATTCTTTTTCACACCTCTGAAATCATCTGTTCTAAGACTCTAACTGATTGGGTGAGAAACCTCCCCACATTATTGAGGGTAATCTCTTTTGTCCGTAGTGGATGCAATCACTGATTGTGGTTGCAAATCCCATCTCAAAATACCCTCACATTAAGAAGCAGGGCAGTGCTTTACCAAACAAGAGAACAAATTGATACATGAAATTAACCATGGCAGGCACCATATTTTTTCCTTTACAAATTAATTTAAATTGAATTCTTCCTTAGAGCATAGGTTTTAAGGAAACTGCCCAATCATTTTAAGCTCAACACAACCTGAAACATTCTTTGCCTTTGTTCATCTTTGATGAGTGTTTGCTTGCTTTTTAAAGTTACATTAAACTCTTTTATTCTTTTCTTTAAATTGGCTTTCCATGTTCTTGCTGGTGAACTGACAATCTCTCATTTCAGCTGTTTGACAGTTTGCACGCCCTGCCTGCCGGCATCAATGTTTACTAATGGACCCTTTCTCTTACAGAAGCTGTTTGCAATAAAGAAAGATAATGAAGAAATTACTTGACCCTGGACAAGCAGCCAGCAGTAATCATAGCCTGTGTCACTGGTCCTCTCTGCCATCTGTGCCCACGAAACAGGGCAGGGCAAGGAAATGATGGAGCTGCTGAGACAGTGGAGGGGAAATCCAAGGATAGAGAAGGTTGATAACTCAGGAACAGGAAGGGTAAAAACTTTATAGACCTGTTTCCACAAAGCAGGCATTGTACATACAAAAGCCCATTTATTTCTCAAAATATGGCTGGTCTTTTTTTTTCTTAAATGGAAAAAATAAAATAAAAACAACCCTGAGGATCAAAAATGTAAATAATTGGGAAGCGGCTGTGGCTCAATCAGTAGGGCTCCCATTTACCATATGGGAGGCCCCGGCTTCGGTTCCCGGGGCCTCCTGGTGAAGGCAAGCCCGCCCGCACGGCGTGGTTAGCTGACCCAGCGAGCACAAGCAGCAAGGGGGGGATAAATGAATAAATAAATAAAATCTTAAAAAAAAAAATGTAAATAATTGGTTCAAAGGAACAGATTTTCAAAACCTATCAACTTAGTCATACATTGTCATCTTTTTGGATAGCATAAATGTACCTTATTGTTATGATCAAATTGATGCCTTTATATTCACACTGCAGTTTTTAGTAAAAGTAACTCTTTATTAAAACATAGAATATTATCTTCATCCTAGTGACAGAATACAACATCTTTGAATGAGAGACATTATACCTTCTGTTCATACTACTATGAATTCATAGATTCCTCCATTTTTCATAGTTTCCATATGTAAAATGTTTTATTTTTTTCCTAAATTAAATCCTTTCAAAATGAAAGAATGTAAGGCACCTAAGAAATACAATCACAAAAGTCAGGAGATCTGGATTTTGGTTTTAACTCTATCTTGTACTGTGTGATGTTGCTCAAGTTGTTTAACCTCTCTGAGTTGATATTTCCAAAGTTTTAAAAAAATGGGGAAAATATGCTCATATATATATTTATATCTATATCTATCTATATATTATAATCAACTGTGATAATATATAAAGCATTTTGCACAGCTCTAACTCATATATTTGGTGAATATTTGTTCACTTTCCTTTCTGCTTCTTTATGAACATGATCAAGCTTATTTCCAAAATTTGCTCTCAGTTTGTAAAACGTAGGAGTTACATGATCAGTAGGTCATTACTAGAGAAGGAATTATCATTGTCTGTTGGAAAATTTGATGAAAGTCATGAATCCTCCCTCTCTAAAAAATACACATGGTCACATGTCCACGATATTGGGCATGAATTTCAGTAGAATCCTAATCCTATTGAAACCCACCCGTGTACGGGCCCAGATGACAATGACTCAGTCCCTCTCTCTCTTTCTAGTCCAGACACCCACCACGAGCTTAACACAGTAGTGTTAGTCCACAAAAAAGTGTGCCAGCCCCCTTTTCTGACATCAGCTTTACAAAAAGCTGGCACTTTGTGAGCCTTTGACAGAGAGTGGGTGTGATTTGGCTGAAAAGCCGGAAGAAAGCAAATGAGATAGGAGAGCCTCGGTGGGGTGGGCCCGAGAGGGCGCAGCACAATCTTGCTGATGGCAGAGTTCTATGACCTCACTGGTCACTAGCTGTGCAAGGTTCTGCCTACAGGAACCAACTGCGCTATTCTCAGTCCTCCTGCTGGCACCTCCCACGAGCCCTCCCCACCCAGCCCCACTCCACTCCACCCTGCGCCAGGCACTTTCCTGGAGGAGAAAGCCCCTGAGCCTGGACTTCAGCCCTTCCTCTAACTCTACTGAATTCTAGGGGCTTGGTCATGGCCTCCCAGACGAGATGATATCACAGATGACTTGGCATCTGTGAATTGTTGTAGTGTCTGGGGCAGATGACAAGTGCTAGTTTTCTTCTGGCCATCCCAAGGAATAATTTCTCACCTTCTTGTGTACTACTTCACAACTCCCACCAGTATTCCTGACCCTTATTCCTTTACACACTTGCTTCCACTGCTATACATGTACTTCCTTGATCTGATGGACTGACTTTTAACTGTGCATCTCCAGCATGACACAGAAGGTCTGGAATATAGTTGCTATAAAATAAATAATAAAGGAATGAATGAATGAAAGAGATAGTATATGTAAATATGCCTGATGCTATGCTCAGGTTATAGAAAACTCTTGGTAATTGTCCCTTCCACAGAGAGGCTACCTTGACCACATAATGCAGTTCCTCCCAGCTGGCTATAGTGATGTAAATATAGTTTTCTCCTTTAAACTACATGAAAGCAATGATCTTTTTTTGGGAGGGTTGAGAGGGTCACTGCTGGAACAAACGCAGTACCTGGAACAAAATTGTCCTCAAAAGACATGAGTGGAACAAATGAGTCAGATTTCCCTCCTGCCTTTCTTTCCTCTATCTCTTCTTTTGATCTTTTGTATTATTCTTTCTTGTGCTCTTGTCTTCATTCACCTCCTTCCTTTTGTCTTCACTCATCCTTTTTATTTTTATATGTGTCTTTTCTTCTTTGCTGCAAAACGAAATGGTTACACTTGATGATGATGATATTCATGGTAATTACTTATTTAGGACGTGCTATTTGCTAGACACTGTTGTTGGCACTTTACATAAATGAACATATTTACTATTCACAAAAATCCTATGAAATAGTTGCTACTCTTATCTCCAGTTTGCAGAAGTAGAAATGGAGGCTTTTAGGTTACAGAGCCAGTGAGTGGCAGAGATGGTTGCAAGCCAGCTGGTCTGACTCCAGAAGCCATTATCTCTAACCAGTCAGCAACACTGCCTCCCTAAAGCCTTGATGACATCAGGTAATATACCATAAGGATCTTTGGAGCACTTAAGGTTTAAAGGTTGAAGTAGAATCAAATGGCTTTTGAATCTTCTCTGTTACTATTACCAGTTTCTTAGAAAACTCACTTCAAATTAACAACCTGAAAATGGATCTTGCTGGATTGAAAGTCTGAACCACTCTAGCCTCCCCTGCTGTCACAGACAACCTGACAGCCTCCATAGCTCTTGATCTGGGGAATTATGGGAAAATCTTGAACCTCTCATGATGCTTGACCAGGCCTTGTCCTGTAGGTGAATGACAGCAGCACTGTTTCCATCTCCACTTTATTTTCTGTCTGGGATCAACCAACTTGCAGAGCTGTGTGTGGGATGTCTGAAACTGAGACCACCATGAAAATACTTAAGTGGTGAAGGCAAGTGGGCATGGCATCAGAGAGAGGGTGCTGGCTGGGGTGCTGACTGCATACCTGAGTCACAATCCTTCAAGAGCCCCATCTGTGTGATATAGGACAAGTCACTTAACATTTCCAGGCCTGCATTTTCCTAATTATTATCTAAAGGGATTTGGTTAGTACATCTTTCCAGGTTCCACTAAACTAGGAAATTCTCTGAAACTCACTTAAACCAACACATAAAAGAAAAAGAGCAAAATAATGAATTTCAAGTTCAGGTGATTTCACCCAGGTAGGGACAACTGCAACTACCAGCTTAAATTAGAGTCTATATGAGATTCCCCTGCTCCAAAGGATGCCTCTACTGATTATTATAATATGAGAAGGAGTAACAAGTTTATGGCTTATTTGCGGGAGTAAAACAAATGAAAATCAACTGTGAAGAAGGTGAGTCAGGTGCTGTGAAGTGGTGGGGATCTATAGGAAATGGCTTTAAAGTAAGAAAAATGAGAAACAACCAAAAAATGGTCTTGACGTGATCTGAGAGCCGGAGTCGGAACCTTTTGGTAGAAAACTGGCATTAAATGGAGATAACTTACCAAAGTTCGAGGCTGGATGTATTGCATCTTTTTTTGTTTGTTTTTGTTTTTGTTTTTGTAACAGAAACTTCTTTCAAAGTGACCCAAACAACAAAGGGAATTTATCAGCTTTTGAAAGTGGAAATCCAGAAGTAGGAAGATCTACAAGTGGACTTGATTTGGTGCCTCAGGGATGATTATAAATAGATAGTTTTCTTCCATCTCCTTGCTGTGGTTTCCATTGGCCTGTTTCAACTTCATCTTACAGGGGCTTCCCTCCTGGAGTTAAAATTATTCAGCTATTTCCCATACTATGTTACTTAGAAAGAGCTAGGTAGCTTTCCCAGGAAAGCAAGGAAACTTTCACAAAAGCCCTTAAAAAATTACCTCCCATGACTTATTGACCCAGCTTCATTCACATGTCCATTCCTAAATCAAGTACACCAGGCATAGACATGCCATACTCTGATTGGCTTAGACTTCTGGCACCCAAACTAATAATTTGGGTTAGTTTGGGAAAGGGGAATCTCTCATTGCATTAGACAAATTATGAGTAACAAAAGAGCTGGGACTCTTTTTTTTTTTAATATTCCTGTCTCTTTATTTTTTTTATTTTTTTTTTATTGTGGGTAAAAATCAAAATTTTCACAATACATACAAACATTTGCAAAATGATATATAAATATATATGCATATATGTGCATTTGCTTACAAAAATGTTATTTATATATATATATATATTTTAAGAGGTGCTTAGATTACCCAAAATATTACACGGAACCCAATGGGATTCCCATGTTGCCCACCTCCCACACCTCCCACCACATCCCACACAAACATCTCCCACAAGTGTGGCCCACCACCCTCAATGGACTTACACATCCTGGGGCCTTGCCACCAACCATAGACCACAGTTCACATCGTAGACCACCCTCTCTCCCACACAGTTCTGAGTGGTGTGTGCTGATTTAAAATGGCCTACATCCGTTGCCACAACGGTACTCAGGACAACCTCCAAATCCCAAAGAAGCCCCTGTATTTCAACTGCTCGTCCCCTCCCTGCCCCAAAAGTGTCAAGTGGCCACTGGCTCCACCTCATTGTTATAATTTCTTGCATTGCTAGAATCACCATATGTGAATAACAGAATACCATCAAGTCCACTCTAGTCCATAGTTCTTCCCCCAATCCTGAGGGGACTGGGATGGTGATGTCCACTCCAACTCCATGTGAGAGAGGGCTTATATCCTATGGATATGGTGGGTGGGATGATCCTGCCTGCAGATGCAGGCCTTCTCCATTCCCTGGGATGGCCATTGCCCATCGTTGTCTCCTCGCCAGGTGACTTGGGTGAGTAGAGCTGGGACTCTTAATCACCCAAAGCTCATGACTGTTCCACAATAGAGGAAGGGAAGGATGGATGCTGGGAAGCAACAACCAGGTCCATATTGTAAGAAACCAGTTAGAAGAGATGGTAACATATGTCAGCTCAAGAATCAACTCTGAGTGTGGTGATCTCCTAGAAAGGTATTGTGGGAAATGTTCTAAGACCTCATGAGAACATGCCAGACTTGATTATAAATAGCTGCTATAGGCACTGAAAGAGGCAGTCAGCATGCCATGCCTTTACTGTTCTTGATTTAGCAGGAAATTATATTTTTTTAAACAAGAAAGAAACACAATTTGCCTGGTTCCTAAAGTCCAGTTTGCTCAGAATCTGGAAGAGATGAAGTCATCAGTAGTTAGTCTTTAGCCTGCATTTAATCATGTATCTTGTACCACAGACCCTGATACTACTGAAAGTTAAGCTCACAGAATGAGATTTTCAAATTCTAAGCATTTTGCCTGTAGATTCACCAGAATGAATGAAAATGAAAGATGTTTCAGAGAGAAAATGAAGTGAGACAATACTAAACTTGTTGAATAAAATCTTTATTTTATCTAAGATGTAACAATCCTACAGAGCAAGCTGCTTGGAGGACCGTCTATAGCCCATGGTCAGTTCAGCCCTCTTTTCTGATCATTGGTACCTGGGCATTGATACAACATCAGAAAGTGGGTGGAGAAATTGCCCATATAAGCTTCTAGGCTTGAAACCTAAATCCAAAGTTGGACTGATGTACTTTATTGGTAAGACAGACAGTGACAGTTTTCAAAATGTTGAATTCAATAAACAAGTGACGAGTACTAACTGAATGCATAGTCTTAAAAGGAAATCTGTAATATGCAGATATACCTTCTATTTTCAAGGAATTTTCAGTCTACCTGGGAAGAAAGTAGGTGGGCTATACCAATCAGGGTCCAATCTGGAAAACAGAAACCACTTTGACAAGAAATATTATGCAGGGAATTGATTAAACAGGCAATGGAGCACTTGAGAAGCCAAATAGGGTGGGACAATGAGGCAACAAATGTTAGCGATAGCTGAAATCAACCACTATCACAAAGCCTAAGTGGGAAAGAGGAAGAAATGATGTTATCAAAACTCTGGGCCAGGATCACCTGGAAAAGCTGGAACAGTAGCAAATCTGTCCATGTTCACTAACTTAGAGGAACAAAAGAGACACATCCACTGATGTGGGCACAATCCAAGGTGGAGGTTGGGATTAAGAAGGAAATACCCTGGCTTTTCCCTTCCCCCCATCCTCCCTCTATTCTCATTTCAGTGCTTCCATTGGCTGCACATATTTGTACCACTGCACTGCTCTTTCATAAACTTAGAATCACCACTAACACACCAGTCATTCAGGAACCAAAGTTTTATTAAAAAAGCAAACAAAAAAAAAATACCCCAAAACAAACAAACAAAAAAATGTTCCTTATGTGTACACATAAGCACCTCATTGCCCAGAGCTCACTTTATTATTATATCAACTTTTCATGATAGGGAGGTGTGGCAGTTTGAGGATTTTATGGACCCCAGAATAGATAATGTCCATAGAACAAATTCATTCCTGTGGGTGTAAACCTATTATAGGTGGGATCTTGCTTTGGATTACAGTACTTGAGTGGGGTGTGACCAAGGGTGGGTCTTAATCCTCTTACTGGAATCCTTTATAAATAGGATTAATATGGAGAGAGGAAGCCACAGAGACAGAGAGAAACCCATGGAAGCTGAGGGAGGAAGCCATGCAAACCAGAAGCTGAAAGCAACGAGACATGGAAGAGAAGGGAGAATCTGTCATGTGCCTTCCCATTTAACAGAAGAGTCCAGGATCGCCGGTAGTCAGTCTTCAGGGAGACAGTGTTGCCTGATGTCTTGATTTGGACATTTTCCTCAGCCTCGGAACTGTAAATTTACAAGTTAATAAATCCCCATTGTAAAAGCCAACCTATTTCTGGTATATTGCTTTCAGCAGGTTTTTAAAACACTAAAACAGAAGGGTATGAAAGGCTATTTGATTCCCTATTTTACTCACGAGCCTATGGAGGCTTGTAGAGGCTCATAGCACCAAAAGGTAGTTTGATACCCATTTGATTAGATACAAGATTTCTTCATTCCCAATGCAATGCTCCTTCCTATTATACCACAACATTCAACTCCCAACATACCTCTTTTATTTTCTTATTTTCTCAAATTTTATCACACTCTACAAATGGGCTTCTCATTATCTCCTTAAGTGTCTGTTTTCCTCTAGAATTTAAAATCCATTTGCTGAACTTGTGTCTCTATGAACTTGTGTCCGTATGGGATCTAAGCCTTCTCTTAATTAGAGGCAGAGTGGGCATCAACATTGGAATCTTTTGGTTCCTTGTCAGAGCATTAAACCCCAAACTCTTTGGTTCCCTCTTTCCTCTTTGGTCCTAATTTTTATGTCTGCATGGACTTTTAAAAGAAACTTTTTATAGTTCAGAACTGTGAGAGTAGTAACCAATATTTTTCCTTTCAAAATGCAATGGCTTGGCATTGGAGAAAGCCTTCTCTAATTCACTGTCACAGAATCTTGTTACTATTCCTAGTCCTCAGGAAGAGGGTTCTTCTCCACAGTCTTACATTAGCAGTACATACTTTTGAATTTTCCATTTCACAATATGAAGATATAGGGCAGAAATGGTAACATTCATTTTGCAAAAGGCATACTATTATCCAGATAATGGACACAAGAAGCAGGCAACACAGGCTCTATAGATATCTGCACTCACCAGAACTTAGGTTGAAATTCTGAAATTATAATGCTAGATCTGAAATCAACCACAGAGATTCCTTGGCATTTTGCCATTGAAGAAAGTCAGGTAAAATGTAGTGGACTTGCTTGCTGAGAGTCAACATGCACATTAGGAGATTCAGCACCCCAAGCCAGCAGGATTTCCAGTAAATCTCACTGTCTCCTGGTTGGTTCACAGGCTGGCTGCCCCATTGTGTTGAAATGAAGTATTCAGGAGGTCTCAGTGAAATTATCTTTGGAAATTTCCAGCTGGGTTGCACCCTCATAATACCAGGGTTAAGAGCATGTGGTGGGTGTAAAGAGCATTTCCAAAGGGCAGGCTGTGGGGGTGGTGGAGTTGGGGGTGGAGAGGAGAGAGATGGAAAGAAAAGGTTTTTGTGATGAGACTCACTGGGAGCCGAAATCATCCTCTGGGGGGGAGTTTGTTTGATGTATATTTAATTCTGAATATCTATTTAAGTGGGGAGTGCTGATTTCATGGGGTGGACTTCTCCTGGGAGATGGTTCAACCTTTTCCTTCTCCCTAGCCCAGCAGGGAAGCCAAGAGGAAGGGAGGCTGTGGGGATGGGTGGGTGCTGTTGGACCAAACTGTGAAGACTGCAGATCCTTCTGCTGAGCAAATCGTGGCCTTTCCTGTACAACAATCTAGGAACGTTGTCCAGAATCAGGAGGGAGCAGTACAAAGAGTGCTTGATGTGGAGTGAGAAGGCTTGACAGAGAGTGGACAGGAAAACTGGCCTCAACTCACGAGGGAGTGGTGGACAGGGTTATGCATTAAAACAACAATGATCGCCAGCACACATTTACAGAGCCTATGTGCCTCATTTAATTAGCTCACTGTAATCATTACACCAGTTTTACCAATGAGAGTGAGTATTATCATCCCTATGATATAAAGAACTAGGACAATAAAGGTTAATTAATTGTCAAGGTCACAAAATTAGTAAGGACTAGAAACAGGGATTATCCCCCAAATCGATCTGTTTCCAAGGTCTGTACTCGGTAATAAGAACAGGTAATTGTCTCCCACTCATGCAGAATGGAAATGGCATGATTTCTAGAGTCAAATTCTAAGTCCTATCTGATTCTGGAGTCTGCTCTTCTAACCACCAAGCAACACAGTCTCTTTCTAAACCCTTGCTCAGCCCAAAGAGCCCAAGGAAATAAATAGCAAATGGGGATCAGACAGGGTTGTGTAAACAACAAAGTACAGTGAGGAGGGAAAGATCAAACAGAATGGTTAGGGAAGAACAAAACAGCATTGGAAGCCAAGCAGGCATGCTGAGAATAAAAGGCTTATGGCTACAACAGAGAATTCACTGTAACAGACTTGTTTTTCTGTTCTCTCCCCCCAGCTGATCTGATGACAATCTCATTCCACCTAAATTCTCTTGTGTCATACATCTCTGTTTTTCCATCTCATTTTCTCTCACCTATTTTATTTCCATTCCATTACACACCACCTCCTCTTCCTCCCTGACCATTCCATTTTCTCTCTGGCCTCGAGATGCTCCCAAAGCACCCAGACTCTAACAGCTTGTTTTCTTCTGCTTCTGGGTGACTCATAGCTTTTTGCAGGCTCGCTGGTTGGTTCAAGACAGGGCAGCCTCTACCCCACCCAGGGCCCTGGGGGAGGGGGGATGACCCAGTTTGGGTGGCATGAGAAAGCACAAAGAAGGAAGAAGAGGCAAAGGGAAGAAAGGCCAGGGGATATCATAGGTCATGGGGAGGTGGCAGAGAAAAAGCAAAAGAGAGGAAAAGAGAGTGAGAGGAAAGAAAAGAATAAAGATAGAAAAGCTTTTAATCAGAGAATGGAGGGGAGGGACATAAGATAAAAAAGAATGAGAGAGAGAAAGTGAGGAGAGGCTGAAGAGAGAAAGAAAAAGAAAGGAAGAGCAAAAATAAAGAAAGGGTAAGTAATGAGAAAAGGGAGAGGAGAGAGAAAAATTTGAGAAAATAGTAAAAGAAAGGGGCCAGGGGTAGGGAGGAGTGAAGTCAAGGTGAAGGGGATGAAAAAGGAAAATGAAGTAATCAAGCTTGTTGGGAAAGCAGCGAGAGACGTAGATAGCCAGGAGAAAGACATGGGGAGAAAGGGAAAACAGACTCAGTGGGAGGAAGATAAATGTAAGCAAAGCAAGACTGAGATAGGTTCTTAGATAAAATGAAAAGATTTTTGTTCAAGCCTATCTTTCCCCACACTTCTACAAACATGCCATTTCATTTAACAACAAATAGGAGCATTAAAATAGCTGAAAAACACATAATATCATAGCTCTGTGTATGTGGGGGTCATGGTCAGTCAATGATGTCTCAGAGGAGACCCCAGGGCTTCATTTGTGCATTAGGAAATCTGCAATCATCATCCTAATAGCTAATATTAACTGAAAATATACTATGTACTATCACTGCGCTTAGTGGTTTGCATAGCTTATCATATGTAATTCTAACAACTAGCCTATGGTGTGTTACTTTTAATATCCCTGGTCAGTAGATGAGGATATGGGGCTTAAAGGAGTTAAAGTAATCTACCTCAAGGTTATGCAGCTGTGGGTGCCAGAGTTTGCATCACACCCAGGCAGTCCAAATCCAGAGCCCATACTCTTAACCTCCAAGTTCCAGAAAAGGAGGATATGGTATCTGGAAGCAAGACTGAGATATGGGCAAATTCAACCATTATTGATGGAGCCCCTACTGTGTGGTAGGCATTTTGCTGTGGCCTGGGGACAATCAGCAATAAATAAATAATCTTAGCTCTCAAAAGGATATATGGGTAGAGATGGGGAGAAAGTTCACATTAGCTGATTAGCCTGAAATAATAGCTTTCCTAGAGGTAACAACTGGCAATAGCTCAGGCAGATGCTGATAAAGACGGGCAGAAAACATGCAGAGCAGGAGGTAGTTCTAATCATTGTTTGATAGAATTGACTGACTTTGGTGATTGAATAGTTATGGAAGAAATGAATAAGGACTTTGGGATGCCCACTATGTCTAACTCGGTGTTTGCACTTCCAAAGTGAAACAGAAGATTTAAATGGCTTAGGGATACTGAGCTATTTTATAAAACCAAACAAAAAAAGTGTGTGGGTGTGCACACTTTTCTAGTTACAAGCATAATATATGCTTGTTTTAGTTAAGGAGATGTTAGGTGTCGTAACAAATCAATCATATATTTTAATGACAGTACCAAGCACTTACTGTGCACCAGTTGGACCTCGCCTCTTTTTTTCCCAACCACATTAGTGTTGAATTGACTCAGTCAAATATAAACTAGCAGTAACCAGTTTTAGACATGCAGAGGGCACCTCTAGGCTTTTACTCCAGGACTTTTGTGGCTACATAACATGGGACGCATATCCAAAATGCTTTGCATGCAATCATTTGCATCCTGGAGTGCCAGAGTCAGAGACCCTAGGGTCATTGACCAGTGGGGGCTTGGAGCAGATGCATGGATGCTTTCTCCTTTTGTTCCTTAGGCAGACAATTAGGAGATGTATTTGGGAAGCTCCTCAGAAGTCCTGGAGAGATTGAGCAACAGCTGTCTGCAGTGATAGTCAACTCAATAATGCAACCTTGTATTCTCTTTTCTTCCTCTGTCTCACTTCACTGATCTCTCACTCCTGCTCCCTGGGATAAGTTCCCCCCCAAAACTACCTGCCTGAAAGTCCTTTTATTGCACTCTTTCTTAGGGGAACAAATGCAAAGGTAGTTGGTTAACAATAGAAGCTTGTTTCTTGCTCAGATAATGGGCCAATGTGGGTGTTTCTGGCTAGCAAGCAGCTTCCAAATGATAAATTGGGGACACACGTTCTTCTATTGTGTGACTCTTCTATCTTCTAAGACTTCAGAGTCCTCTCCAAGGGAAACTGTGGGGAGAGAAAGCACACCTGTTTCTTCAACTAACTTGAACTTCATGGCACATTTCCTCAAGCTCTCATACTGCATAGGCAAGCCCTAGTCACATGGCCCTACTCAGATACAAGTGATTTTAATTTCCTGGCTGTTAAAACAAATGCCATATAATGGGTTACCTTAATAATGAGAATTTATTGGCTTACAGTTTTGAGGCTAGGAGAAATCCAAAATTGAGGCATCATGAAACTGGTGTTTTCTCCCAGAAGACTAGCGCTCTGGGGCTGTCTGCCAGCTATCCTTGGCTCTTGGCTTTGCTGACACATGGCAATGCACATGGCAACATCTTCTCCTTTCTTTTCTGGGTCCTATTGAGCTCCAGCTTCTGGCTGCTCCCTGTGGCTTCTCCTTCCACGTCCATTTTCTTTTGCTTATAAGGACTTCAACCATGTTGGATTAAGGCCCACTCTTATTCAATATGGGTGCACTTTAATAACATCTTCCAAGATTCTTTTCACAAATGGGTTCACATACACAGGATTAGGCATTGGGGCCTGATCATAGCTTTTGTGGGGGACATGATTCAATCCCCGACAGAAGGGATTCTGGGAAATATTGTTTCTGGGGTTTTGTTTATGTTTTTAGCAAAACACCACACTATGGAAGCAGGAGCATAGACTTTGGCAAACAGATAGCCATCTCTATCTTAATGCTGAATGTATAAAAATTAGAAAATAAAAAGTTTAAAAATAAGTTGAAATCACTTATAACCCCACTCTCCACAAAAAGCTTCATTTTGATGAATTTTCTATCTGGCCTTTTGTTCTGTACAGCTAATCATGTGTTTAGGAAATCACATATGCGTGAATACATATATTTTTTTATGTTAGAATCATTCAGCAATTAAAGGTTTATGTCTTGCTCAGTTCACTTAACATCTAATTGTGAATATTTTCTCATTTCATTTATATTCTTCTTGAGATGTCAGGAATGCTGGATTATAGTTGGCTGATCATGTGTAAAGTGGAGACAAACCTCAACAGGAACAGATGCTCACAGTCTATGGGGGAGATAAGACCTGAACACAAATAAACATGCTCTATTAAGTTAAATTCATGAATCGGTGGGCTCTTGAAATGTGCACCACCAAAAGCATCGTGTGCCTTAACTTTAGCCACTAAACTCTCTTTTCAATTGTTCTTCAAGAGCTCAGTGAAAATAATTAAATATTTTGTTAATATTGGAGGTTACAAAAACAAAAGCCCATTTTGTATTTAATAAATACGTTACTTATTATTGCTACCAGTTCAAAGTTTCTATTATAGCCCTAAAGAGAATAGAAAAAGGGAATGGAAGACAAGGGTCATATCCCCAAATCTATGCAATGGTGCAATGGTGTCCAGGCAGTCATGGGATTTAAGAGAATGAGGGATTGTCCTCCATGCAGCGGGGACAGGATACAGAGCACCACATCCGTATCCAGTAATGATCAAATTCCTGAGTATGAATAAACTATCTTGCTGGGGGCAAGCAGTTCTTCTTCCTACTTATACTTTTATAACCAATACAATTTGAATAGTTTAAACATTAATATCCTTCCCACTGAATTACATATTAAAGTCAGAGCCAACTCAACTTGAGAGAGTTTTATGTTATCTATCCCATTTGCCCCAAAGCTATCTTGCAAATAAATATTCCAAAGATTCATACTGTGGGCACATGGTCTGATAGAGACTTTCCACTATTCCTCCACTATAGATAAAGAGTCATGGGAGTTCCAAGGAGGAAAATATGACTTCTATTAGGAAGACTAAGAGTGCTAGCAGTATTCATGACTAGCTTCCTGGAGGAGGTAGAACCTACCCTACAAGTTTTCTAAGTCCCATTAATGATTGACTACCTGCAAAGACAATGGACCATAATGGCTAAGAACTTTCTCTAGAGTCTAATTGAATAAGTTGAATTCCAAGTATGATACTTTCTAGGAAAGTGACCTTGGACAAGTCCCTTAACTTCTCTGCATCTCATTTGTAACATGGGACTAAAGCATGCATTAATTATGGAGTCATTATGGAATTTCTGTGAGAATTGCATGCAATAAAGCATGCAAATTATTTAGCAGGGTGTCTGTCCCATGGCAAGGGCTCCTTACATATTATCCAGTCTCAAAAAGTGCTAAACAAATGATGAGTGGCAGTTGCAAAATTGCCTCAAATCCTGAAACACCTGGGAAGTTTACCATTTACTTTAATAAGAATTTGAAGATGTGGACACACTTCTATAGTATATAGAAAAATAAAATTTGACGAAGACTCAGTCAGTTTTGCAAAACAAGATCAAAGAGGAGGATTGTTCCTACCAGACATGAAGACAAAATCATAGTTTTAAAAAGTGATGGATTAAACAGCAGCAAACAGACTTGTGGGGGAAAATAACTTAAAGATTCTTAGTAAAAAGTATAAAGTGCTTGAACACTGATCCATTTATAAGTGGCAACTTAGAATATGTTGGAGATGGTACTACAAACCAATGGAGAAAGGACAAATCATTAATAGTTGGAGAAATTGAATGACTAAAAAGGGGAAACATAATGTTAAGCATCTGCCTCACACCAGATTGATTAAGGATTTATATGTAAAAGAAAAAAATACTCTAAAGCCTGTAGTTAAAAAATATCAGAAAATTATGACCTTGAGGTGGAGAATTTTGTATTCAACATGACCCAAGGGAACAAGGTATCATTTTAAAAAGGTATGGGCCTTTCAATATCAAAATCACAGATTTTCATTTAAAAATTGGCATGGTAGACAGGTAGACAAGGCTAACAGATGAATGAAATGTTGGGACATGGCATTTCCAATGAAAAATCTAACAATAGAAAATTTATAGAATATGCTACTTACTAATATCAAACTATACTAATAAATCAATAACAAAAAGAAAGGAAACTCTGACAAATGGGTACAGGATATGAAAAGTCACTTCAGAGACAGTGAAACCCAAATGACTAACAAGTACATGAAGGTATGCTTAATCTAATTATTAATCAGAAAATGTCTGATAAAACAATAATGTGGTACTTCTTTACATACATAGATTTTAAAGACTTATAAAATGGGACAAAGTCAAATGTCGATGAAAATGTGGGGAGTCAAGAACTTCCATGCACTTTTGTCAGGAATGAAGCCATTTGGGAATATTGTTGAAATGAAATACTCTTATAATTTATAACACAGGGATCCTACTCCTTGGTATATTCCTGAATGAGTTATGAAGGGCCTGATTATGTCTGGTAACAAAAACAATAAGCAATAAACAAAAACAGCATCTACAGCAATGAACACAAATCATGAAAGCTTAAAACAGCAAGGTTTATGTCTCATTTTTTAACAGCTTTATTCAGACGTGATTCATATGACATACAATTTATCAATCTAACATGAACGATTCAAGTGCTTTTTATTTCTTTCTCTTTTTTTATTTTTTTATTTTTTTTCGAGTGCTTTTTAGTATATTCAGAATTGT
The DNA here is from genome assembly GCA_026826555.1 of Tolypeutes matacus. Taxonomy (NCBI): domain Eukaryota; kingdom Metazoa; phylum Chordata; class Mammalia; order Cingulata; family Chlamyphoridae; genus Tolypeutes; species Tolypeutes matacus. Next base: position 14,144,754 of record JAKSZT010017719.1, on the reverse strand, counting down.
ACAACCATCACCACTATCTAATTCCAGAACATTTTTATCACTCTCAAGAAAAGCCCATACCTATTAGCAGTTGCACACCATGTTTCCTCCCTGCCACTCCCTTCCCCACCCCAGCACTTGGCAAGAACCAATCTACTTTCTCTAGCTATGGATTTGACTAGTCTGGGCATTTCATATAAATAGAACTACACAATACGTGGACTTTTGTGTCCGTCTTCTTTAAATTAGTATATTTTTCAAGATCCACTCATGTTGTAGTACTCATAAGTACTTCATTCCTTTTTAAAAAAAATTTATTGAAGTATATCATTCATATATAAACATACATAAACAATAAGTGTATAATAATAGTTGTGAACTTAGAAAACAAGCACACAAAACATCACACAGGGCTCCCACACCTCACCCCAAAACCAGTACCTTGCATTGTTGTGAAACATTTTAAACTAATGATGAAAAAGCATCCTTTAAAGTATCACTGCTAACCAAAGTATCTTACATTTGGTGTATTTTTCCCCCAACCCACCCAGTTATTATTATTATTTTTCTTTTTATATCATTTATATATGAACTTACATAAATAGTAAATATAGAGTAAAATTTGTGAACTTACAAAGCAAACAAGCATAACATTATAGAGGGGTCCCATACATCAACCTACCACCAACACCTTCTGTTGTTGTGAGACATTTGTTACAAATTATGAAAGAATGTAGTCGAAGTCTTACCACTAACTATAGTCCACATCTTACATTTGGTGTATTTTCCCCCAACTCACTTTATTGTTTTTTAAGACATATTTTTATTACAAAAGTTGCGAACCTACAAAACAATCATGCACATGTATAGCATTCCCAAACAACACCCCTCTATCAACACACCACACCGTGGTGGAACATTTGTTGAGATTATGAGATAATATCATCAGACTACTACCACTAACCATAGCGTACACTGGCACACTATTTCCATACTCCCCCATTATCAACACAGTACCTCTTTGGTACAGATGCAAGAATATTACAGTATTGTTGTTAACCACAATCCGTTGGTCACTCCAGTTGTATCTTTTACATGCTTCTCCACCTTCCAAACATCCTGCAATAGTGATGTACATCTGCTCTAGCTCACAAAGGACACTTTTGCATCTGTACCATCAACCACGATTCTCATCCACCTCTGGGTTTAATGAGTTACTTGGTTCCTAGATTATTCTCTAGCTTTCTTTCAATTGACATTTATATCCCTAGACAGCCCTTTCCAGCCACATTCCCATTTATAAACCAATTGTTACTTACCATAATGTGTTATCACCAACTCTATACATTTCCACACTTTTACAGTAAAGTTAATTACAACTTCAACATACATTAAGCATCAGTAGTCCATCTCAGTCCTCCTCCTATCTCCTCTAAGAATCCACCACCCACCACCATGTCCTGAAGGTGTTTTCCTACATTTTCTTCTAGAAATTTAATGGTTCTTGCTTTTATATTTAAGTTTTTTATCCATTTTGAGTTAATTTTTGAATAAGATGTGAGATAGGGGTCCTCTTTCTTTCATTTGGCCATGGATATCTATTTCTCTCAGCACCATTTGTTGCATGGACTGTTCTGCCTGAGCTAGGTGGGTTTGACAGGCTTGTCAAAAATCACTTGACCATAGATGTGAGGGTCTGTTTCTGAACCATCAATTTGGTTCCATTGGTCTACATGTCTGTCTTTATGCCAGTACCATGCTGTTTTTACCACTATAACTAGGTAATAAGATTTAAAGTCCCGAAGTGATAGTCCTCCAACTTTGCTTTTCCTTTTTAGGATGTTTCAGCTATTAGGGACTACTTACGCTTCCAATAAATTTGATAATCATGTTTTCCATTTATTTTTAAAATGCTGGTGGAATTTTTTTTTTTATCAGGATTGCATTGAATCTGTATATCAATTTGGATAGAATTCATTGATCTCTTACTGATGTTTAGTCTTGCAATCTGTGAGTGTGGAATGTTCTTCCAATTATTTAGGTCTTTTTAAAAATTTTCTTTTTACAATGTATTGTAGGTTTCTGAATACAAGTGCTTTACATCGTTGCTTAAGTTTATTTTGAAATATTTGATTCTTTTAGTAGCTATTGTAAATGGAATTTTTTTCCTGACTTCCTCCTCAGATAGCACATTACTAATGTTTTTTTAAAGCCTATTTCATCTGAAATAAGTATAGCTACTCCAGCTTTTTTGTTTGTTTGTTACGGAATGCATCAAATATCTTTTTCCAGCCTTTCACTTTCAATTTATTGGTTGCCTTGGGTCTAAGGTGAGTCTCTTGCAGACAGCATATGGGTGGCTCATATTTTCTTATTCATTTTGCCAGTCCTTGTCTTTTGATTGGTGAGTTTAATCCATCAACATTTAATGTCATTACTATAAAGGCAGTTCTTATTTCACCCATTTGACCTTTGGGTTTTATCTGTCATATTTTAGTACCACCACTCTTTTGACACTTTAAGTTACTTTTACTGATATAATCTTCATTTCTATACTCTTCCAAGCCTCTCTGTCCTGTCTTTTCAGACTGTAGCACACCCTTTAGGATTTCCTACAAAGCTGGTCCCTTGGTTACAAATGCTCTCAGTTTCTGTTTATCTGTGAATAATCTGAACTGGCCCTCATTTTTAAAAGACAATCTTGCTGGATATAAGAGTCTTAGCTAGAAGTTTTTTTTCTTGCAGTATCTTACATATATCATGCCACTGTCTTCTTGTCTCCGTGGTTTCTGATGAGAAATTGGCATTTAATCTTATTGGGTATCCCTTATATGTTATACATTGCTTTTCTCTTGCTACTCTCAGAATTCTCTCTTTGTCTTTGGCATTTGACATTCTGAATAGTATGTGTCTGAGAGTTGGTCTATTCAAATTTATTCGGATGGGAGTATGTTGTGCTTCTTGGACATAATTATCTATGTCCTTCAACAAGGTTGGGGAATTTTCTACCATTATTTCTTCAAATATTCTGCCCCTTTTTCCTTCTCTTCTCCTTCTGGGACACCCTTGACACGTATGTTTGCATGTCTCTTGCTGTCATTTAGTTCCCAGAGACCTTGCTCAATTTTTTACATTCTTTTCTTCATCTGTTTTTTTTTATGATCACTTTTGGAGGCCATTTCTTCAAGATCACCAATCTTTTCTTCTGCCTCTTCAAATCTACTGTTATATGATTCCAGTGTATTTTTAATTTCATTTATTTTGCCTTTCATTTCCATAAGATCTGCTATTTTTCTATGTCTTCTTTCAAAATCTTCTTTGTGCTCATCCAATGTCTTCTTGATATCCTTAATCTCTTTAGCCACCTTAATGAATTTATTAAGGAGATTTGTTTAAGAATCTATGATTAGTTGTTTCAACTCTTTTATTTCATCCGGAGGCTTATCTTGTTCCTTTAACTGGGCCATATCTTCTTGTCTCTTGGTATGGATTGGAGTTTTTTGTTGGTTTCTTGGCATCTGGCTTATTAGATGTGTTTATTCTGCATGCAGTTTCTCTCTTTATTTTAGGGCTTTCTTTCCTTTTCTCCCTTTCTGGTTGTGTAACAGGGGCCAAGGATGTAATTGGTGATGTAAGCTGTAGAGGCTCAACTACCTTCATTGCCCCAGGAACCAATGAATTTTCTCCTACCTTTCTCCTTTGCCAGGGGTAAGGACAGAGCCACAGCCATGTGTAATAATCCAAGTCATGCAGACCTAGACAGTAGCTGCCCAGAGAGACAATGAACCTTCAGGCCCCTTCCTCCCCTGCCTGTGGTGGGGATTGTACTGCAGGTGTGGGCAGCAATCTAGGCTGTGCAGGTCAAAAATGACTGCAGTTGTCCCGGTAGACTTCTGACTATTCAGTCTGTGCCAGCCGGTTGTACCTGCAGTTACCTGGAGAGGCAAGTACAAGTCCTGCCAGCTTCCTCCCTGCTAGAGGTGGGGCTGGGGTTTAGGCTACAGCTAAATTCCATCTTGATGGAAAGAAGCTTGTCCCTACTAGCACTGTGATTTTCAGTATGTGCCGCTTCCCCTCTTGCTGGGAGCAGAGTTAAAATGGCGGTACCAGCCTCTTTCTGACTTGGAAAGGCTCAAACTTTAGCTGTTCTTAGGATTATACTTTATTCTGCCAAATTGACTAACCAGTAATTGAAGTTGGTGCCCAACTGTCTCTCCCTCCCCCATTTTTGGGAAGTGGAACTTCCAATTCCAGTCACTGAACAGCTCCCAAGATGGCTTGTGTCACCAGTGGAGGATGATCACCAGTCTCAGTGGCGTGGAGTGCCCTACTTACAAATCTTCTCTGCAGATAGGCAGTTTCCTCCTTCCATTCTTTCAAGGATGTTGCAGGATGCTCTTCTGGTCTCCTGGAGTCCCCAAACATGTGCTCTGGGTGATTACTAACTGCCCCATAGCACGAGGTGACTCTAGGAGCTCCTTATTCTGTCACCATCTTGCTGGTTGTTCCTACTTTATTCCTTTTTATTGCTCAATGATATCCCTTGTATGGACACACCACACTTTGTCTATTCATTCATTACTTGACTGGAATTTGAGCTCTTCCCAGTTTTTGTCTATTATGAATAATGCCGCTAAGGACCTTTTTTAAAACAAGTTTTTGCATGGAAATACATTTTCATTTCCTCTGGTTATATACCTAGGAGTGGAATTGTGGGGTCATATATTACTTCCATGTTTAACATTTTGAGGAACTGCCAAAATGTTTTCCAGAGCAGCTTCACCATTTTACATTCCCACTAACAATGTAGGAGGTTTCCAACTTTTCCACACCCCTTGCCAACTACTGTTATTATCTGTTTTCTTGATTATATACATCCTTGTATGTATGAAATGTTATCTCATAGTGGCTTTGATTTTATTTCTTTGATGAATAATGATATTGAGCATATTTTGTTTGTTCATTGAGTATCTATATATCATCTTTTGAGAAATGTCTACTTAAATTACTTGCCATTTTTAAAATTGGTTCTTTGTCATTTTATTACTGACTTCTAAGATTTCCTTATATACTCTGAACACAAGACCCTTATCAGATATGTGATTTGCAAATCTTTTCCCTTGTTCTGTGGGCAATCTTTATTTCTGACTCATGCTTATCTGTCTTCCAAGGGTCAGAACGGGGTCTGCTCACTTATGTTTGCTCAGGCATCCAGGTGGGTTCAGTCTCCAGCTGAAAACAGACTTTCAAAAACTGAAAGAAGTAAAAAAAATCACCTGCCCATGCCAGTTTTCAAGTGTGAGTTGGGGGGAGTGAAATATCTTCATGCCTAGAACAAGAGAACCAAATTTTTGTAAATAGACCTAACGAGACCCATTATAAACTGGGGAGGGGGCTATTCATGGAGAGTATCATGCAAAAACCCATAAAATTGTTGGGGACAAACTAAGGGTCGAGTACTAGGGAGATGCTATAGATAGATACTATTTAAAGGTATGTAGTCCTCATTAGTGAACCAGAAATTTATTTCTCCTGCTATATTCCTAGGAATGTGAACCAGAAGTAAATAGGCAAAATGAAAATATTTTTAAAATGATAGTGTTTGGTGAAAATTAAGAAAGAAAACAAGAGCTATGTCTCTGTGCCATCTATGCAAATTTAAAATGCTTTCATAAACAAAGCAAAATTATTATCTTTAATAACTTTTGTTTTCTACCTTTTAGATTTAGAAAAAAATTTTCCCACATCCAATTTCCATTATTAATAACACCTTACAATAGTATGGTACCTTTGTTACATTTAATGGACCAGTATTGATGCATGATTTACTAACATCCATACTTATAAGTAGTAATCATATCCCCTTAGGCTTTTCTTTACTGTGATCATTTCTCAGACTTTTCCTGGTTTAGAAGACATTGACAGTTTTAAGGAGTGCTGACTATGCAGTCTGTAGAATGTCTTTCAATTGGAATTTGTTTGATGTTTTTTTTCTTCATTAATAAACTGAAGTCATAGGTTCTGGGGAGGAAGACCAGGGAAGTAAAGTGTCGTTCACATCACATCAATTCAAGGAACCTTACTATCGGCACGATTTATCACTCTTCTTGTTGACCCTGACCATGTGGCAGAGACAGGGATTTTCCACTGTAAAGTTACTCTAACCTTTCCATACTGTGCTTCTTGGGAGGAAGTCACTATAGGCAGCTCACAGCTAAGGAGTAGGCAGGTATGCTCCATCGTCTTGAAAATGGGGTTTGAAACCAAGATATAGGTACTAGGAATGTGCATTGCTACTTGGGTGACATTGCTTCTGGGTCCTCTCTGATGACAGAGGAAGGAAATATATGTGTGCACACTAAACTGTGTATATATACACATATATAAATGTTTCTATATGTATATATGTTTCTATATGTAATACATCTGTACCTGTATTAAAGCTAAAATGAGTCCAAACTGATATCTCCAACTCTAGTCCATTACCATAGAATTCATTCAAGCCTTCTCCCCTTACTTATCTAAGAGTGAGAACCTAGCTCTCATCATCCACCATCAATTTAATTAATTGTTAAGTTTCAGTATAAATATATAGCAGCATCATAATTGTTAACTTGTACCCTCATTGGAAACTAGTTTATCAAATAGAGAACAGTGTTTATGTACAGTTTCTTTAAGTTCTTCCACCAAACTACTTGGCGGCGGGGGGGGTGGTTCATAATTTGTGGTACATTAGACGGTTTTGTTACACTCTCCATTCCATCTGTATTACATTAACCTCCTAAATGACTTTTTTAAAATGTTCAGACAGTAACATAAACACCCATGGGTTTTGAATAGTGTCATATATCCGCCATTACACTGCCATACTGATACCTTCACTGACCTAAAAAATCCCCCATACATCACGTACTCAACTACCCATGTACCTTCAACCCCCTGGAATACCTATGTTTTTACCATCCTTAGGTTTTTCCTTCTTCAGAATGGTTTATAATTGCAATCATATGGCATATAGCCTTTTAGGACAAACTTCTTTCATTTAGCAATATTAATTTAAGATTATTTAGCTTTTTCATGCCTTGATAAATTATTACTTTTTTATTGCAGAATAATATTCCATTTTATGTGTGTACAGCAGTTTATTCATCTATTAAAGGCAGATTGGATTGCTCTTTGTTTTGACAATTATAAATAAAGCTGCTATAAACATTCATAGGCTAGTTTTTGTGGGGACATAAGTTTTCAAATACATTAGGTAAATAGAAGTGCAATTGCTGGCTTGTATGGTCAGACTTAGCTCAGCTAAGCTTGTCAAGTTTGTGCTCATACAATTTTTCATAGTATTTCTTTATTACCCTTTTAATATTCCTGACTTCAGTATATCACTCTAACATCTCTGATACCGATAGTTTGTGAGTTCTCTATTTTATTATGCTTAACATGGTTAGAGGTTTATTAATTTTATTGATCTTTTCAAAGAATCAGATTTTTGTTTCATTGATTGTTTTTCTATTTTCCTGTTTTCAAATTCATAGATTTCTGCTTTGATTTTTGTTATTTTTTTTCTATTTGCTTTAAGCTCTTCTTTTTTTTTAGGTGGAAGTTTAGATTATTAATTTTAGATCTTTTCTACTATATTCATTTAATACTATAAATTGCACTCTAAGCAATCCTTTCACTGCATCCCACAAACTTTGGTAAGTTGTATTTCCATTTTCATTTAGTATAAAATATTTTTTAAATTTCTCTTGAGACCTCTTCTTTGACACATGTGCTATTTAGAAGGTTTTTTTAAATACCCAAATATTTTGGGATTTTTAATTTATTTTTCAGTTATTGATTACTTGTTTAATTCCATTGCAGTCTAAGAACATACTTTATATTATTTCTGTTCTCTTAGTTTTGTTAAGGTATTATTATTATTACGTCTATCTTGGTAAATTTTCCATATGATGTTGAGAAGAATGTGTATCCAGCTGTTGTTGATGAAGCATTCTCTAAAAGCCAACTAGGTAATGATAATTATCTAATAATGATAATGTCATTCAGGTTAACTATATCCTTCCTAATTTTATGCCTGCTTGGTCTAGCAATTACTGAAAATGTGGCATTGAGTTCTTCAACCATAAGAATGGATATATTTCATTCTCCTTTCATTTCTATAGTTTTTTGCTTCATGTGTTCTGACACTGTTTTTAGATGAACACAGTTTAGGATTTTTTTTTTTTTTTTTTTTTTTGTATAATGCCCTTATTAATCCATGATAATTTTCCTTCTTCTGAAATCTGCTTTGTCTTAAATTAGTATATCTACTCCAATTATCTTTGATGAGTGTTAGCATGGTATATCATTCTCTATTCCTTTACTTTTCACCTGAGTCTTTACATTTACAGTAGGTTTCTTCTAGACAGCATATAGTTGGATCTTGTTCTCTCCATCCATTCTGACAATACAATGAGTTGGTATAATTAGACCATTCACATTAAAAGTGATTACTGTTGTAGTTAGATTAATGTACACCTTGTTTACAAATAGTTTCTATTTGTTGATTTTTTTCTTTGTTTCCTTTCTGCCTTTCTTCTTCTGCGTCTTAATGTTAATTGTGTATTTTATATGATTCCATTTTATCTTCTCTCTTAGCATACTATTTATGCTCCTTTAAGAAAAAAATATTGTTGCCTTAGAATTTACAATATACATTTTAAACTAATCTTAGTCTATTTCCAAATAACACAATACTGCTTCTTATGTAGTATATCTTAGAATAAACTTAATTTCTCCCCCCAATCCCTTATGCTATTGCTATATTTATTTCACTTATACATATGCTATAATCACCCAATACATTGTTACTATATTACCTTTAAAAAAACTTTTAGACCAATTAAGAATAAGAAAATAAAACATTTTATTTTACTTTCCTTTATTCCTTCTCCAATAAGCACTTTTTCTTTAGGTAAGTCAAAGTTCCTGATTGTGGGGGTTACACTCCCCCTTAAGTTTGCTCATTCCTCAGTCTTGAGGGATTGGGGATTATGTACACTAAGTGGGGATTTAAATATTCTGGTACAGATGGGAGAAATTGTTTTGCTTGCAGTTGTGGGTGCTCCCTGTTTTGGGGAATGGGACTTGTCCATCATCATTGTCTTGTTAGTTGTCTCTAGGACAAGCCTGAAGAACTGGAGAGTAGAAGTTGGCAGGAACTCTGTTGGGATTCAGGGATCAACCCACATATGAACAATCCCAAGATTAAAGTCTCTGAGAGATATATTTAACAGGTATATTGAAAATTATAGGTTCAACTGAAAAGAGTAGAAGAATCATGGTTAGGGTATTTATACATGTATATAACTATATTATATTGGGGAAATTGATTATCATATATTTGCAAATAGGGCCCACAGAGGGTGTGTTGATTTCATGAGGCTTTGTGTCTTGCCTATGGTGTCTGAATGTCCCTAGAGTCCTTGGTAACACTTTTGTTTGAGACTTTGCTTACTGTGGCAGTTAGTGAAATCTGCCAAAGACCTGCATACATACAACCTCAAGAATGAAGGAATGACCCCCCAACCCACTTTGAGATACTTTAACAATAAAAACTCTGTTTTTATTTAATATTTTCCCCTTTTGGTCAAGGTCTTTTTCCAATGCATCACAGGTTAATGCTTCATAATAATTCCTCAGTAACAGAAGGCTCATCTCCAGTAGGCATGTCCCACGTCGATAATTTCATCAAAATGGAATTCTAGCCTGGTGTTGTTGGTTCTGTTGTCCCACCCCAGCCCCCAACACTTTAAATATTTCATTCCACTCTCTTCTTGCTTGCATGGCTTCTGATGTACATCTTATGTATTTCTTCTTCTTTCGTTTGTTTACTTTTATCCCCATCTAGCTTCTTGAAAGATTTTCTCTTTGTCTTTGGTTTTCAGCAGCATGAATATGATATGCCTTGGTGTAGATTTTTTGTTACAAAATAAAATCTCTGAGTGGGGAGCAGATGTAGCTCAAGTGGTTGAGAGCCTACTCTTGTGTACAAAGTCCCGGGTTTGATACCTAGTATCTCCTAGAAACAAACAAACAAACAAACAAAAACCCAACTCTCATTGGGGAGTGGATGTAGCTCAAGCGGTTGAGTGCTTGCTTCCCATGTAAGATCCATCCTTAAAAAAAAAAAAAATTCTCTGAGCTTCCTGGGTCTGTGGATTGCTGTCTCTAATTTTAGAAAATTCTTGACCATTATTACTACAAACATTTCTTCTGCTCTGTTCTGTCTTTCCCCTCCTTCTGATATTCCAATTACATCAATATTACACCTTTTGAAATTGTCCCCATTGTTCTTAGATATTGCCATCGATTTTGTGTTTTGTTTTTCTTTTCTTTTCTTTTTCTCTCTACATTTCAGTTTAGGAAGTTCTTATTGATATCTTCAAGCTCACTACTTCTTTTCTTGGATGTTTCCAGTCTACTAATGAGCCCATCAAAAACATTCTTCATCTTTGTTGCAGTGTTTTTTTATTTCTAGCATTTCCATTTGGTTTTTGCTTAAGTTTCTTTCTCTCTAATAATATCACCCATCTGTTTTTGCATGTTGTCTATTTTTTCTATTATGTCCCTTAAAGTATTAAATATAGTTATTTAAAATTTTCTGATTGTTAATTCCAAAATCTGTGTCATATATGACCCAGATTCTGATACTTGATTGTCTCTTCAGACTGTGTTTTTTCTTACTATTTCGAATGTTTCATGTTTTTTGTTGCTGTTGTTGAAATTAAGACATAATACATTGGATGATAGCAACTGAGATAAATTGGCTTTAACGTGAGGTTTTATGTTAATCTGGCTCTAAACTGGACTCTGTATAATGTTTCTTGCAGCTGTATGCATTAGATTCCTCTAATTCTTCTAATGTCCTTGTTTTTTGTCTCTCCATTGACTGAGCTTCTCTAAGTGCTCCACTTCAGAGGAAGTTTGTGCCCAGAAGCTCATTGAGTTGTAATTTATTATTATTTCTGCAGAGCCCTATTGTAGTAGTAAAGTATGGGTCAGAGGATGCATTCTATAATCTTATAATGAAATCTCAGTCTTTTAGTGGGCTTATGACCCTGGACTGTGACGTTCAAAAGTGCTTCATAACTCTCCCCCCATTAGGTGAGACTGGAAGGCTGGAAGTAACTGAAGTTTGATAAATGACTTTCCACCAGGTAGAATAGAGTGCTAGTAAATTATTTTGTCCCTGGCATTGTTAGGAAGAACCCTTTCACAGTGGTTTCACTTTCTTTCCTCCTGCCAGAGTCACAAGTGATTCTTTCTTATTCCTTCCCCATGAGAAACTTGTGGGATTCCTGAGGTAAAAGCCATGAATGCGGATCCCCTAAGTCTCTGACCCACAGAAATTTCTCACTCTAATTCTAGTCCACATTCAGCCTCTAGCAATTTGCCAATATTAACATATAAGTGTTCCTAGTGGCTTCTACTCCATGAGAGATCTTGGTGGTGATTCTGAATTTGCCTGTCTCTCCAGATTTCCAGATTTGAGGCAGTTGGCATCAAAAGTATATTATAATTTTTTATATCCATAAGCAGATATCAGGTATATTAGAATGGATGTCCCGGGCAAGATGCAGTATAGTGCATGAAGACTAGGAGGGGAGAGAAGGGCACAGGATAACAACAGCAGCAGTAACAACAACAATGTAATAAAAAAGAGGAGGCTTGGATGGACCAATGCTGCAACCATTCATTGAACCAAAGAGTATGATTAACTCAACACTTTGTATGTGATAACTCAAGTATATATAGGGTAAATCAGTTACTAGGAATGGGATACATATATTTGTAAATATTTTTTAAAATCTGAGGATCAGAATGTTTTTAAATTACTGTGTAGGTCTCTAAGATTTCCTGCCTAAAAGTATCCCCTGCTCCTTTCATTCTTCCTACTAAATTCCAAAATCCTCCCTGTGTTTCCGCCGAAGGACCTTGTGAGTCCCTCTATTCTCCAGCAACCTCCACCAGCCCCTGGTCATGCTTTATTTCCTGCAGAAGCTCAGTCGTTTGGCTACTTATCAGAGTAGCTGTTAGACAGTCTGGAGAAGAAGCTGAGATTCCCTTGCATAGGGGAGTACTGCTGATAGGGAAAGAAAATAGAGACATTGAAGGAATTCAGAGGCCTCGGGTGGAAGTTTTAAAGCTGGATGAAAAAGAGATGACCAGAAGTTTCACTGCCTGGGGTCCCCACCTCTCTGGGTTTCTGGGGTAAGAGCAATTGTGGGCCACCCGAGCCTGGGGGTCCAGAATCAATGAGGGTTAGACAAGAGGCAGTAGTGATGTCAGGACACTGGAATCACATGCAAGCTACCTATTCTCAGGATGAGATGAGCTGTTTCCTGCTGGCCTGACCAGCATTCATTTCCCCTGAATCCACCCCTCTGCTCACACCTTTGAATCCCAGAGGTGACCTAAAAGCAGAAGTATTGAAAGATGTTAAAGCATTCCAGCCAAAACTGGAGTGTGAAAAACAGCATGCTTGATTAAAAAGAGCCCTGACTTGGGAGTTGCTAGATTTGCTTTCTAGGCTTCAAACTTGGCCTAACCTTGGCCTAGGCTTTGGTAAGTAACTGAACTTCTATTGGTCTTTGTTTTTCCATCCTGTTGGAAATGTATTTTAGCAACAAAGTGTAAAGAAAAAAGAAGATTCAGGATAATTAGTTGACTGCAAACTCATTATCAATCTGTGTCATGATGTTACTATGAAGAAAATAATGTGATTATAATCTGCTTAAGGAAAGAGATTCCTGTTATATTTTATTCTGTACTGGTCATATCGTCATAAATACCAATCATTCAGATTAAGTCAAGGAGAAACTCCCAATCCGCAGCTAAAGAGTCTTTAACACCTAATTTTACACACTTTTTTTTTTTTTTTAACAAAGATTAAACAAGCCTCAGACAGAGAGCCTTGGGCCAGTAAAAATATCTAGCTAAGATTCAATCATATTTAATTGTTTTCAGTGGATTTCATTTTGAAGCTACTTTTATTTTAGACAAATGATTCGATTCTATTTATAATGGTGATATCTAAGTATACTTTAAAATGATTTTATTTATGTAAACGGGAAGCTGATTTAAATAAAAACACTAAGTGAAAAGAAAATAGCACAGGTGATTTTCTCTTTTAGCAGTAAGGGAATTTGAAAGCCGTAAGGGAAAGCTTGTGGAAGGGAAGCAGTGAAGGAAGTTTTGGGGACACTGTTCTAGCACATGTCTTTTGAGTAACCTTGCCAAAGTATTTAATCAATATCCAAGCCTCAGTGTTCTTCCTTCTGAAAGGACCATAACTTCTAACATAGTGAGATGCATCTGAGGAAACAAATGGAGGAGCACTTTGAAACCTACAAAGAACCCTACCAATATGAATGAGAATCCTCATAATCATTGTCATTGCCTTTTGTTGACAAATTTGTGAGGTTTACCAGATACTCTGGGCTCCTCTGATGCTGCATTCCCTTCTGACAGCAAACACTCACACACATTTGATATGTACTCCTACCTCCAACACCCACTAATAATGAAAAAATAATGACCTTTTTTGCTATGTTAGTGAATATCTTCCCTGTCAACTCTGATATGCTCATAATGTGGGCAGACAGGTTATTTATGACCAGGGAAATTAAACATTATTTCATTTTTCCTAATACAATCTGTGGCATCTCTTAGCTTCCAATTCCTTCCTATTAAAGTTATTGTCTTTTCTGCTCCAATTGGCCGTGTGATGGTGAATTGTAACAGCACTGGCAGAATGTTCAGAGCATAATGGAGGTGGGAGAAATGGTGTAATTTGTAAAGCTGCCTTTTCTGTCTCATCTAAATGAAGACATTTGGTCCCTGCAAGTCAAAGACCATTTTGATGAGCCGAGATGCATTTGGAGTAATGGAAAAGGACAGGCACAGTTGTAAAGAGTTTCCTCAGTTGGGTTTTCTCTTTCAGAATCACTGGATTTCAGAACTGGGAGGGTCATTCAAAGCCATCCCTTTCAAATCTCTAATTTTGCAGATGGGGAAACCGAGGAGCGGAGTGAGGGACTCATTTAATGAATCCACAGAACCCTCGTGCGAGAGAGCACTCTTTTCACTGCCAAGCATCTTTCTATGTTCTCATAATTTCAATAATTATTCTGGTTTTTTTTGACTTAAATATTTTCAGGGATGCAAGCTTTTTCTAAGCACAATTTTTAAGGTCCAAAGGGAGGAATCTTCCCAAACATGGAATGTGCCTTCATGCTTCCATGGCTTTGCTTTTTCTATTCCTTTGGGTCATTTCGTTACAATGTTCCCCGAAGGGTGGACTGAGGTTTTGTTGGGCCTGCATCACAGTTCAGCTTCTCCCTTTGCCTAATCTGCTTTCTGGCCCTCCCTTCCAGATCCCTAATAAATACCTTCACACACCACATCTCATCTCAGCGCCTTCTTCCGGAGAACTCAAACTGTGACACAGAGGAGATGAGAAATGAGTTTCTTTCTTCCCTATTCTTATGTTTATTTCATACCTGCCATGTGCACAAATTGAGAAAATTTCAGTGTCCAAAATATAGAACACACCAACTTAGAGCTCCCAGACTGGAGGTAGAGATGGATAGGTAGAAACAATTATGTGAAGCCATTACTTAATGGATACTGCTATTACCTCTTGACTAAACCATTGCAAAAAGTCCCTTGCTTGTATCCCACTTCCTATCTTGCTCCCATTTCTTCACCCAACTGAAAACCAAGTCTAAGCATGTTACTCCAAAGCTTAAATTCTCTCCCCGAAGCATTAAAGTCCAAGTTTCATATATAGCGCGGCCTACTTCTTCAATATCATTTCTCTAATTTATCATGTCTTAGGAACATTGGTCTGATTTTCAGTGCCTCAAACCTGGGTTTCCCCCATTTTAGAGCCTCCATGCTTGCTTATTCCTCCACCTCTAATTTCTCTGAATGGCTGACATATGCTCATCCTTTAGATTTCATTTTATTTGTCATTCTCACGGGTGCTGCAAAGTTTTCAAGGCTTTGTACTACAGTTCCTAGGGGTGCCCTTCCATAAGAAGTCATCATTGATTTGTGTTATTTGCTGTGATAATTTGGTGGCAGTTGTTATTGAAAAACCTTAAAAAGGGGATGACATTTTTCCAATTTGTACAAAGGTTCCAAGCAGGATTGGACTCATCTGATTCCCTCCATAGAGCATATTCTCATTTTAACCATACCTCCATCTACTTGTTTGCTTTCTTCTTTGTCTCCCTCATTAATTTTAAGTTCCACACGGTTAGGAACTTTTTTTTAAAGAAATTTACTGTGCCTTGCACAGTGAACAATCATAAAAAAAGTGCTCAATAAATGTTTGTTGGGAAAAAAAGTCTTGTTGAGGAAACCAGTGAACATGAGCAGGTGGTATTGGAGCTGAACTGTGAAGTAAGTATGGGATTTAAATAATGGTCTGTGAAAGAGAGGTATTTTTGGTGGGTGGAATAACTCTTTATCTGTGAAATGGGGTAAAAACACCTATCTTAAAATAATGAAATCTCAGTGTAAAGTGTTTAGCACGATGTCTGACATATGGCAATGCTCAAAAAAAACAAAACAAAACAAAAAACATTTTTATTAGCATTGCCATCAATGTATTATTATGATTAAAGCATAACAGAAATATTACATGTCATGTATTGATTAGAAAGTACACTCTTATAAAAATATAAAATCAAAGTTTATTATTAGTTTGTATGGTTTAGGGGATTCTTTGAAGGAATTGGGATTTTATAACTTCTGAAATCCCTTCCAGCTTAGAAATTTATATTGAGACCGTAAAAGCCTAGACTTCACAACCAATCAAACATATCACATACCCCAGGATCCGAGGACAGCGATTGAAAAAAGGACCTATGTTTTTCCTATAGAATTTTTGCTTTCCCCATCATAGCCATGACCTGCTGTACAAATGCCCTTGGGAGGCCAAAGGAAGTTGGATAGAGTCTGCATCTCCTACCTTAGTGTTCTTTTTAAACTGTACATACCAAAAGAAGAGTACTGAGTGGTAAGTTTTTAATAAATTTTCTTTATATCTGCAGTGCTAAGAAGTCACTGGTATCTGAAAAATACTTTTGAAAGAGCCTCTGTTTAAGAAGAACATTACCAGCTTCAAAAATCCCAAGGTCATGGTGAGGACTCAACGCTGAGGTCACTTGTTATTTTCTTCCAAATAGCAGATTTCCCTTATATTTCTCACTTTTTTTTAGGTTAGTGGATTTTTATTATTATTATTATTAAATGTATTCTGTTAATACATTGTACTTTCCAAAAAGAAAAAAAAAAAAAAAAAAAAAAAACAAGCCTGATCTTCATAACTTCCACCCTTCCACAAGAAAATAAAATGCTACTGACAAAGTTTTGGGTTGCTAACCTAGTCAAGGTTTAAAGAAACCATGGGTGGCAAAATGCAAAATGCAAAACAAAAATGTAAAAGTTGTTAAATTACCTCCTCCCTTGCTTCAGAGTGTGTTTAGCTATTTATGTACTTATAATTGGACCAGATCTCAGTTTAAATGTTTGAAGGATAAAATCTTTAACTTTTCACTACGGAAAATTCTATAACATGATTGAAAAAGCCTTTGCCCATAGTTAGATTTCTATCTTTGCTCTCCCAGCAGTTCTTCAGGATGCTAAGAAGCAAGCATTCTACTTGGAAGGACAGTGTCTACTGTAGCACTAATGTACACTAGTTCTCCTGAGTCATTAGTGTCAACCAAGAAGACTATTCTTATTGTGGCCCAAATCATCCTTCTCTTCTTCCAGAAACCATTCAAGGTGCACCAGTTCGCCTAGTAAATGAGTCAGAGAAGCATACCTAAAAGCCTGTTTTTGACTTCAAAGTCCCAAGAAGTCTGTGATGCATCATGCCTCTTTATTATGTTGTAGGGCACATGAAACCCTACCCAGACCTTTGCTCTGAAGGAGATATCCTGAGATATGAACCCAGCAAGTCTGGTTCCAGTAAGTACACTGAGGACCATGCATTTATTAGTGTATCTCACACCTTCTGGCATGCATGTCTCTCATCATGTAAAGTGGTACTTGCTACTTCTTGCCTCGGCAAATCATATCAGCCTAATGTTATCTATATGATAACAATGACAATTGTGATTACTATACTCCAAGCACTGGTCTAATAACCTTACCTATATTAACTAATTTAATCTCACAATAACTCTGTGAGGCTGTTTTCAGATAAGGAAATTGAGACATGAGGAGACTTAGTAACTTCCTCAAATTCACATCATCATCACCTGGTAGAGTTGAGATATGAACCCAGAAAGTCTGGTTCCTGAACCTAAACTCTTAACTGCCATGGTATCTGATTTGCCCAAGGTTAGAGCAAATAAGAGGCAGAGCCTGTACTTGAAACAAATCAATGCCTAGTTTTCCCAAAAGGGAACTGTCATAACTGTAAATTCTACTGATGTTGTAACTTGACATCTTATAAAATCAGATATTTGGTTGTCATCTACTTTAATCTTGTGGCTGTAGAAGAGAAGAGATTTGTTTGGTATTTCTTAAGTCAAAAAAAAAAGTCCCTAGATGTTTTGAGCTAAGAACTTAGTGCTTTGTGCATTTCATTCTTTTTCTCTATGGTTGTAAAGTGCTATTAGAAGGAGACACCCCATCCTGCTGCTTCTGGCCATACTATTTTATGGCAGTGACAATGCAGTTCCCAAAGCATTGGGTTTAATGGGTCTTTGACTCTAAGAATATACAGATGATACTTTAATTAGCTGTTTTACTGCTGCATGCCATAGACATAAAAATACCCTTCCCTGAATTTAAGCAAAATTACTGTTGACTTCATCCCCAATTAGGCCAGGTAATCCATCACAGATTCCTCCTTTCATCTTGGGGCTTGTTGCCTGAAACCCACTCGTTACCAATCTCTATACCAGTCATGGTTTTTGGTCACAAGTAACAGAAAGAGAATGGATACTTTGGTCAAAAAAGCAATTTATTGAAGGATATTGATTACTTAACAGAATCAATCATAGACTAACCAATCAGGCTCCAAATACACACAGGAACCAAGACATTCGTGGACTGTATTCACTGGAAACACTACTGCTGCAAGTGGGTGGTCTCTGGATGCTGCCATTTGCCATTGGACTTTCACCAGTCCTGCTATATTAGGACTCTTGGTGCTGCTGCTAACATGAATAATTTCTTTATCATTCCTGCATCTCTGCATCGATCTCTCAAGAATTAACGTTGTCAGTGGGAGCATCTCATCAGCCTGGTGTAGGTCATCTGCCTATCTTAGAGCCCCTACCAAGGCTCTAGCTCCCAGCAAAACTTACCCAGAGAGAAGGTTTCTTCCAATTTTTTCCAAAACAAGAACAAAGTTTGAATATGACAGAGTTAAACAAATGGTAGATTTCAGCTGTAGAATATAAATAATAACTATGTTTGAAAATATGTTCACCCATTTTAACTAAGTCCTCCATCATAGGGGAAAAGGATGGTTGAGTAAAAGGAGGAAGTGGAAAAGTAGGTGAAGATAGTAAGACAATCATCCCATGAAACTTTGCCCAACAATCTCTCATAATCCATCACCAAACACAGTCCAATCCAAGACAGAAATCTCATTCATACATTGCCCAAATACTGACTACAAACTGCTGTGTTAGGTACCTTGGATTCAGTGGTGAACAAAACTGATACAGTCTCTACCCTCAAAGAAGTTACTATATAGTTCATTCCCTTCCGCAGCTCAGCAGAAGGAAATCACTGACCCCCCTTCAATTCTACACTTTTGTAATTGAAACTCACTCTCCCTTGTTCTGCTATGCTGGCAAAGGAAAATTATTTATACTGGACAGTTTAATACAAATAGGAAATTCTTCAGTCAAAAAAGGCAGACAAAGCAAAAAAATGATTAAAAGATTGAGCTCAGGTGTCAATAATAGAGATTTGCGTCTCAGATTCACCTTTAAACAGCTGTAAATCCTTGGATAGATCAGTAAGTCTAAGCTTTGGTCTTCTAAGCTGTTAAATGGGTTAGCACTTAAATCTATACTTGTTTTCTGTCTTTGTGAAAATAAAATGCAATTCTCTACCTGGACGAGATATAATTTTGATTCACCATAATAAACACACACATACACAAACACATGTTCTTTAGTGCATTGAGTCACAAATATTAACCAACAAAGTATTTTGCAATTACCTTTAATTTTCTAGCCCACACGGTATCAAGACATCCAGAAATTACACTGGTGTCAGCCCCTCTGCTCATTTGGTTTCATTTCTCTACTGGTAAGATTTCTTCCTTTATTAAAAATAAAAGTCATTCCTGCCACCCATACATATGCACTTTTTAAATAAGATGGTAAGTGAGTAATCTAAAACGGTCGTATTGCAATTGGCAACTACTTTAAAGTTAAGTTTTCTGTCCTATTTTATTTCTCCCATAGGACATTAAGGTTGAGTACTGATAGGGCTAAACTTAATTCCTTTTGCTAGGCAAGAACAACCTCCCCCCCCCCCCATTCCTTATACTCTCATAGATGAGAGAAAGTTTTCTTTTCATAGGGAAAATATTTCAGAAATGCTTTTGATTTCTCTTTACCTCTTTCCTCTTTCTTTTTCAAGAGGTAAGTAAATTCCCTAATTGGTAGGATTAAGAGAAGGAATTCAGCGTGATCCACTCAGGACCTTCCTGGATATCATTTTCAGAGTTTAGGACAGCTTTCTTTGTCCATTAGCACCCTAAGCTTGTAGTAGAAAGGGTGATGGAGTGAACAGTGAACTTCCATTTTAGATGGTTAATTCTTAGATAACCCAACTGTGGTTTACATGAAGCTACCTATTCCAATACAACTTTAGGAACACTGATATTTTGATCTCAACCTGTCTGAATACTTTGCCTAATTATTAATGCAGACACACTCTAGAAAATAAGAACTGAGTGCTTTCTGTGGGCTCCCTGAAAGCCCCGACTTATTTCTTCTGTGGCAGCAATGTAATTGAGCATGTCCCTCTCTATTCGTTAACAGCTACATTAAGAAGCAACTAAGCATACTTTTTAGAAAGACAGCATTCTCATAGAAACATGGTAAGAATTACATGTTCTTTTTAAAAATATGTGTAATTTGTTTTGTTTTGTGTTTTAGGGCAGGAAACATAGATCATTCTGCCTCCCTCTTAATATGTACACTTTGCTCCTCCCATCATTTTTTGCCCCAAATAAAGGAAGTCAGATTTAATTACATAGAAAGTATCAGGGGACCTTTTGGGGGGAACATGAGAGACCATTTAAACAAACTTCTCCCAGAACCCTATGTTTGGATTTCATGACACAAAGCAAAATTCCAGGTTGTGTTGATAAGGGTCTCCAGGGTAATCCCCTTTCTGTGGTCTGGGTTGTCTAAGCAAATGGCACCAGGAAATGAAGATTTCCCCCATGTGGTCACTAAACTGTTCCATAAATTATACGAAACCTATAGACACTATTTTATGCTCAATATGATGTGTTTTTACTATTGTGAAGTAGTTTGAATTTTACCATATATGCTATGCCTGCATGATAAGAGGGAAATGGGTTTTTAGTGATATTAATTCAAAAGATTGATGGATTATTGTGCATGGGCAGCCCAGTCCTTTAAACTCAATTCATTCATTCATTCATTCATTCATTTTAAATTAATTAATTAAATTCAATTCAACAAATTTGTATTGATGCTGGCTGACTTAGTTTCAGG
The DNA here is from genome assembly GCA_026826555.1 of Tolypeutes matacus. NCBI lineage: Eukaryota > Metazoa > Chordata > Mammalia > Cingulata > Chlamyphoridae > Tolypeutes > Tolypeutes matacus. The sequence continues at coordinate 14,123,992 of JAKSZT010017719.1, read as the reverse complement.
CACTTTTCTAAGTACTGGGGATACATGTATCAACAAAAGAGACATGGATCTTAAATTCTAGTGGGAGAGGAAAACAATAAACAAAATTAAGTAAATTATATAGTATTTTAAAGGTAATAAGTTTAAGGGAGAAAAATGAAACAAAGAAGTATGTGGATTATTGGGGGCAGAGAAGAGGGTTTCAATTTTCACATAGAGAGGTCAGGCAAGGCCCTATTGAGAAGAAAAAAGTGTCTCAGCAAAGACTTGAGGGGTAAAGAGTGAGCCATGAATGTTTGCAGGAATGAGCATCCCAAGGAGGGGGATCTACAAGTTCAAAGGCGCTGAGACAGAAGCATATCTGGAGTGTTAAAGAAACAGTAAGAGGCTACTGATTGAGCTGAATGAGTACAGAAGATATAAACAAGAAATAAAATCAGAGAGAAAATGGGAGGTCAGAGTGTGCAGGACTTTAGGGACATTGTCTTTAGCATTTACAAAGATTGGGATAGGAAGCCTTTGTAGGATTATGAGCAGAAAAGTCACTTTTGCTTTTGATAGTACATGTTAAGATAATATGGGAAAAGATGGACTTTAAGTTAAATCTTGAGGAATACAGATTATGAGAATATTTTACATTTGGCTATTTCTTACATATTTCAAAAATTTAGAAGAAATTGTATTCTTGAGTCTTTTACTAGTGGGACATCAAGTGTGGCACATTATCCATAATTTATTTGCTTTCTGTTACTGTATAACAAATTATCACTATCATAGTAGCTAATGCAACACATATAAATGATCTCACAACTTCTGTCCCCCAGGATTCCGGGTGTGGGTTAACTGATCTTCTGTTCAGGGTCCATGAGGTTGAAATCAAAGTGTCCGTCAGGGCTGTAATTTCATTTGAGTTTGGGGTCCTCTTTTCAATTTACTGGCTTTTGGAAGAATTTAATTCCTTGTGGTTGTAGGACTGAGCTCCTAGAGGCTGCCCCCCATTCTCTGTCATGAGGCCCTCGCCACAACATGAAAGTTTGCTTCTTCAAGTCCAACAGGAGGGCTTCTTTGCTGTTTTGAATCTCTGTTTTTCTCTCGCCAACCTCTTTCAAAAGGCTTGTCTGGCCTGATTAGGCCAGGTCCACCCCAGATAATTTCCCTTTTGATTAACTTAAAGTCAATTTATTAGGGACCTTAATTACATCTGAATAATCCCTTCACCATTGACATATAGTGTAACCTAATCATGGGAGGGATATTCGATCATAGTCACAACTCCTGCACATCAATGGGGAGGAAGGGAATTATATAGGATGTGTACACCAAGAGGCGAAAATATTGAAGGCCAGGTTAGAATTTTGCCTACCACACCAGATAGCATAGAGAGCGTTGGCAGAGTAAGGACCCCCCTTCATATTTTCTGGCTTCAATTCTAATATTATTTTCACCTACATCATTTTCCCCCAGGGATGACATGCATCCGATTTTCTTTGGGCAATGAAATGTTTATGCAGAGCCACAATTCTAGACTCAAAAGTAATATTAATCTGTATTCCTGTTAAAAATTACAGTTTTAATGTCATCTTGAGTTTTTGCCACATACTTAATCAGAAACAAAGATTCATTTGCACTAACCAGAATAAACTGACAAAACAAATAAGTTGGCACTTATTTTAGAAATATTTAATGAATTTATATTATCTAGGTAGTCCAGATTCCTCTCAGTTAACAGTATAAGTAACTAATTATAGTAACTGATAAGTGATTATGATTTTACTCATAATTTATACCCAGATAATACTTCCATACGTTTCATCAAGTCAGCCTCATAACACCCTGTACATTCTATTCAGTAAACACTAATTTGGTCTCAATTTTGTGTATTGTGTAGACCCTATGTATACCCAAATTGGTAAGTTACAAAGTTTATGCTTCACCACCATAAAGTCAATTTGGATGAAATATATAGATCATGATGTCATGTCATTTAAGAAAAAAAAAGGCTCAGAAAGGGGAGTTACTGAGCAGAAATCACACAGTGAATTAAATAGAAGAACTCACTAGATCATCTGACTTCATAGCCATCCTCTCCTCACTGAGTCATATAATTATAAGCTTTAGTGACATAACCCACATATATTCATTTATATTTAAGGATAACACTTTAAAGTGAAGATAAGTTGAGGGAAGTGGATACAACGCCAATTGCAAAATTCCAGTGGATTTTTGTGGGTGTTGCTTTCTCTAAGTGCTTAAAACTCAGCAGACCTCAAAGAGGAAGCAGCTGACACTGGCCAATCTGTTGAATGACCATGTCATTATTTCAAACCATCTGCAGCAATCCCTGAAAATTGGACATGAGTAACCTTTACCGAGGTCAGATGAAATTTTCCCAGGGAATCACAGCTGGAAAGAAGACAAGATTAACTAATTGCCTTGCTGATTCAGGGAAAAAAAAGAAAAAAAAGAGTTCTGAAATCAGTGAAAGAGAAGTAATTTTGAGACCAGGGCAATCAAAGAAGGAATCTAGAGACTCCAGGAAGTCCCTCAGAAGAATGGCAATACTGTATAAGTGGATGGTATAGAAAGGGCGAAATAATTTTGAAAATTGCTTACCTAGTATTTAGAGGGAAAAAACAGCATTCAGAAATACAGAAATAAATGGAACAGCTTTGTGCCACAAACAACTGCATTGTTCTAGTTAAGCTTCTGGCCTTTTTAATTTAGAACTACTGGTTTAAAAAATCCCGTTGTATTTTTATATCTCGGACTTCTGATTGGTTTGGACTTCCATTGCCTCCTTTCCCCCATTCTGTGAACTAGAGAAGTTAAAAAAAAAAAAGGGTGAAATTCTTTCTTCTGTACATGGCATGTGAGAAAGTTTTTCTTTTCCCTTTCCATGAAGTTATTCAACTTCACTAATTATTAGGCAAAAGGAATAAATTGTCAGCTAATTAAATTTGCAGATGATATTCAACAGTGAGGAAATGTTAGGATAGGAAATAATGCAAGAGACCTCAAAAGCTTCAAGTTTTATGCATGAGAGAATGGAAGGGCATGAGTCAGTGTGTGCGGTTATATCTGGGAGATAGGAAAAGGGCAGAACAGAGGTTACTGGAAAAAGAAGCTATGAAAGAGCAGACAGAGGGCATTAGAAGGGGCAGCAAGAGATAGACTCAAATAACTGTGAGGTATTCCTGTCTGGGTTAGCTCCTTGAGTAATTTATAGGAGACTCTCCATGTACAGAATTCCAGAAAGGAACCCCAAAAGCCTCATCCCCAAATGGTTTTTTCATACTTGGCAGACCACCGGTGTCACATCACATCTCTGGCAACAACATGTTTCTTACTTTAGTGACTGGGATCTCATTCATTCTCAAAGTAGGATAAGCATATTGCCAATGGCATATGAACATGTGCCAGAAAGTGTGCAGAGTCAGACAGTGTGTGTGGCATACATTTCTCGATTATCAGTTTTGTCTACAGCAAGTGAAACAAAAGCTTATTATTATATTAAAACAAGCACAAATCCACAGTGATGTAGAATAGGGAATTTGCATGGATTTTGAGGTACAAGTCAAAACTTGAAATAAATTTCTCCTTTACAGTGTGCCATCTTGACTTTAATCCTTATTTAGGTAGAAAAAGTTAAGAAACATGGGTATATTAAAAATATGCATATCATGATGTGAAATAGCTGTTCACTTTTAAAACGCATTGATTTTTAAAACATTAATGAAGTGCCTACTATATTTCAGGAACTATTATCAGGGGTTGGGAGTGTGTATTGGTATGCAAAAGTAAACAAGTCCCTAATTTCAGGGACTTGCATTCAAGGTCTATATTGTACTTATGAAATCTTTCACATATAGTAATTTAATGTCATGATATTTAATGTATTATTGACTGATATTCATTTATTAGTTTACTCAGCATACACTTGTGGGTGTTTTTCATGTGTTGGGCAAGGCAGCAGAAGTACAGAGGTACATATTTCAAACCTGCCCTAAAACAACCTGAATTCTAATGAGCAAGACCATCGATTATGCAATCAATTCAAGTAATATGTAATGAGTTTTATGCAAAGGATGTTGAATTTGGAATGGGATGAGGAGGTTTGGCAAGAGAATTTCATCTAGATTGAACTACATAAAAGCCCTGTCACAGGAAATATGTTAAAGCTGAAACTGGACAGATATGCAGGAGTTGGTCAGATGGACACAGTGGAAGTCTGAATTTCCCAGGTAGAGGGATCAGATTGAGAGAGGGTAAGAGGCAATAGGGAACATGACTTACTCAAGGGCAAGAAATGAAATTCATAATAGCTAGAATGTATCACAAGGAGCAGAATGTGAAAAAGGCTGTGGACAAAGATATGATCCTGGAGACCCTCATAGGCCAGGCTAAGGGAATTGGATTTGTACATTATCCTAAGGATAATGGAAAAATCATGAAAGGTTTTTGATCTGGGTCAAAACATGACCTAAGTTGTGTTTTTAAAATTATCACTCTAGCTTCAGTATGGAGAATGGATTTGAAAAGAACAGAAGTGGAGGCAGTGGGACCATTTTGGAGGTCATTGCAAAACCCAAGTCAAAAGAGATGCTTGTCAGTCTGGAGTTCAGTAATGACAGCTGAGATGTGATATTTAGGAATTGAATCCAGAAGATTTGGTAATTGGCTAGAGGTGGATCAAAGGCAAGGAGAAGGATTCCTTTTGAGTTTGGGGAGGATAATGGTTTACGTCTAATTGCCAGGAAGCATGCAAGGTCACTGGAAGACTCACAGCACATTGGGGAAGGGAAGTGTGAGTTTGCTTTTGGATATCTTGATTGCAAAACTACTTGAAAGTAGTAGGAAAAGAGTCTGGGAAGTAGGAATGGGCTAGACCTTGAGCTTTCCTAACAAAGGGTTTTGATTTTGGACTGTAACTCCTGTGGTTAGCAACACACTAACATATTCTGCCTGTCATTGTTCTGAGCATAAATCCAAGCTTGTCTTGTAATTTGTCTAAAGCGATTTGCACAAAGCCTTGCAGTCTACTGGTGGAAGAGTGATGCCTATGTCTCCATATTTCCCATCTAGTATGCTTTTATTTATTCCAAATGCCCTCTTCCCTCAGACCGTGGAAGCCTGCCCTATCCTCAGCGTCTTTCTCTGCCTTCAACTGACAAGAGTCTCCACATTTTTTTCCCTTGGGTAATGGCATAAGTCCCCACGTGGGAGCTCCTTCCCCTGCTGAAGGGCGCCAAAGGCCTATTTGAACACGAGCCCAATTTCTCCCCTGCCAAGCATCGCTGTCACAAACTGACCACACTGGCACTGTTGCCAGCTAAGAGCAGACAGGTTGACTGACAGGAAGCACAGTTCTGCCATTCACAAAAAATCTAGGCGGGCAAGGGATGGAAAAATAGGTGTGCTGGGCCTGTCTGGCACTGACAGCTTCTGCCATACCAACATTTCAATCTGTACCATGTTAAGCTAGCCCTAGTGTCATTCAAAAATAGTCAAGAAGCAGCTCCAGGGGTGGCTTCTAGGGAGCTGGTGGAGTGCCTGAGCTGCTGCTCTAGAGACAGAGGATAGCAGGTCCATTGGCAGCATCTGCCACCCCTCCTTATCTTGCCAAATAATTAGGATAAGGTCCAGTTGGGTGACTTTTCCCTGACCGGGGTAGTGACAATGAATACTGGGCTGGCAATGCAGACTGGTCCATGGCTCAGAATGTCTGTCCATATTGGCAGCAACTGTCCACTGCATCCAAGAAAAGTTGAGTTTTGTTTATTCTTTCTTTGGAGGTGTGACAGTTTGAGATTATTTTATGAATCCCAAAAAGAGAAAGATTATGTTTGTAAATTAACCTATTCCTCTGGGTGTGATATTCTTTGATTGTATCAAATTCAGTGAGGGGCTTCTGATTAAGTTTACTTGATAAAATCAATTTAGGGCTTCTGATTGGGCCATGTCAGTAAGGCATAACTCATCTTGAGTTCCTGCCCCCTTGGTAGGCTTATATAAATGGACAATCACTCAAGAATACATAGGGGAAGAGGAGAGAACTTTGCCATGTGACAGAGAGGAGAAGGCTCAAACAGCTAAAGGCCCGGGAAGAGAGATGAACCATTCGCCTGATAGTTTGCAGCTGACCTTGGGAAGAGAGTCAAGACTGATATAGGAAGCCCTGAGAGACAGGCCCTATGCCAGCCTACAGTGAGATTGGGAAGAAGCTGGGCCACAGAGCCTTAAGAGGAAGTAGAAGCCCAGGAAGGAGAGACCAAGGAGAGATCAGCAACCATCTTGGTTCAACACATGGCAATGGACTTTGGTGAGAAAGCAACCTTGAGTTAGAATCTTTAGGGCCCTTGTAACTGTATTTTTAGCCCAAATAAATACCCTTTATAAGAGCCAACAGATTTCTGGTACTTTGCTTCAGCACCCCTTTAGCAGACAAAAGGGGAGGACAGTTCATAGTAAGGCTAGATCTCTTTGGAATGCCAATCTAACTAAATAGGCACTTAGTGAAGGGCACAAACATACACCTATTCATATGAATGAATGCACACACAAGCACCAATACACAAACCTACCTGTTCATATCTAGGTCAATTTATGAACAAACCACAAGCATGCCGACAGACATATATGCATGCAAAACACCCGTATTCTAATATGCATGCTTATAAACACACTTGCATCCAGATGCATGCTTACAGAAAACACACATGCATAAATAAATGCATCTGTTGCTATTTGAATGAACATACACACACACTGGTGAACAAAGCAAACATACAGTGGATACAGATTTGCAAACTTATAGACACAGGCAAATGCATATATATGCATTAAAGGACAATATGCAAACACAAACGCTTGCACACACATCCACACACACAATCTTTTCTCAGGGTTGAATGTAAAGAGAAAGGGAGAAAGGATGGAGAATATTTTTGTGTTGGAATTTCAACCTGTCATTGCTCAAACCACTTTCAAGTGTGTAAAACAGAAGAGGAAAACAAAATCAATTCCTGATAAGAGAGGTTAAAGGGGCTGTGAAATCAATTATATTTTATTTTCAAATATCATTCAGAGTTTATACTCTTACAGAAAAGTCTGGTCTTGCCTGGGGGTAAAGAACCAGCTGGAAATGGTAATGGGAAAGGCACTGCAAAGTTCAAGAGACAGGTCAGTGCTGAGGTCAGAAATGACACTTTCATCTTCTATGGCAGGAGAAGAGGGGTTGGGAAGGTTTCAAGTGCCCCAATTCAAATAATGGCCATGAGAGCTATCTGGTGTGACACTGGGCACCTCATTGATTGCTAAGTTTGACTTGGTCAATTCACATTAAAAAATAAATGTATGGGAGAACTGAAAGGACCCTCCAACAGCCCTTCATATTTTTTTAAACATGAAGACAAAAGGCCAAGAGAGGGAGGTGACTTGCCCAACATCACCCAGGAAAAGGGTGCAGAACCAGGGCTGTTAGATGCCTCGGCCTGACCTTGTTGCTTTTTCCTTTAGACACCTGCCTTCAGAGCACCCTCCCCACCAAGCAGAACTTAAATTATCTAAAAGACCTTTATAAACATGCAACTAATTAACTCACCTAATATTTGAGGCATTTAGTTGTAGATACCAGGCTGAGAGCTGGTGATCACCCAGAGATACCACCTAGGCCAAAACCAGGTGGCGAATGCTGGAGCACAGCAGTCGGGTCAGTTTTCTGTATGAAATAGGCTTCCTGTCTGTGCGATGGTTTTATGCCCGATGTATGCTAAAGTTGCCTGGTCCTTGATGACCTGAGCTGGATGGGGAGAATCTTAGCAGGATGCTGCAGGATAAAAAACAAACTAAACAAAAAACAGTGCAATCTAAAATGCAGAAATCTTCATAAGCAAATGAGCTCAGCATGAAGTAGGGGGATCAGGTGGAGGAGGGGGCAGAGAAGGTGACATTGAGTGAGTCAGATGCTACCATTACAAGCTTCAGGTTTCTCATTATAAAACAACAATAGAAGAAACAACAAAAAATGAGAACAAGACTAAATCTGGGTTGCCTGGAGGGTTAAGTTAGTGAATCTATCTTAAAATGCACTGTAAATTTGCTGGACAATGTGAGATAGATTGCTGTCTACACTCTTACTGAAGGATAATGTTCTCCCAGAGCTTTGCTTTATGCTGTCATCCCCACCACGAATGCTCTTGCTAATCACTGAATTGAACTCAAGCCATCCTTTTAAAGACTGGCCAAATGTGCTGACCTGAAACACCATCTCTAAGAAACAGAGCTGGAAGAGACCTCAGATGTGATTTCCAGTGTTTTCCATGTTAATTCAGGGTCATTATTCTAGGAACTCTCACTTGGTGTTATATAATAGATGTTGTAGTAAAATGATGTTGGAAAATGCTCCAAATATGGCTTTCCTCTTGAAGATTCACAGAGCACAGGAGCATTTTCAAGGTTCCGAGAGTTCCTTTAGGAAAGAAATCTGTTCAATTGTGTTGAACATGTTGTTTCTAAAATGGTTTTGCCTTGTACCACTCTGTTTGTTTGTTTGTTTATTTTTAATTTTTTAAAATGTTGCTTCCTATTAACATCTTAAGGAAAAATTTTCCACATCACACAATTTTGGAATATGCTCATCTGGTTCAATGCACCCATTTTACAGATGAGGAAACAAACTCAGAATGGGGAAGAGACTTGGCCAAGACCACACAAACAGTTAATGACAGAGCTACAATTCCTGATGATCTTTCTCTTATCAGAATTCATAACTGGTAAGTGCCTGGTTGTATTCTGCCTTATTATATTTTCCTTTTGCTTATTAGTTTATTTATGTTTTTAAATGAAATAATATGGGTAAAAAACCCAGCTTAGTTTCTAGAATATCTCAGTCACTTGATAAATATTAAATCTGAATTTGCCTATTTGCATGGTTTTCCAGCTAGATTGTCAGGTTCTTGGAGGGGCCAAGGCATGTATGCTTCTGGATAACCCCCATGCCTCATATAGCCCTTCTAGACATATCTGCTGCACCCAATAACTGCTTGTACATTCATTGATTGAAAACCAGGAGCAGCCCCTATTCTATGCCCATTGGAAGAAAAGAGAAAACTTGACGGTAAAGCAATAAAATGAACCATTTCCCCTACAGAGTTAGTCTAACATTAATAAAAGCTTCATGTTGCGCTATTATCCACTTCCCTTATTATTCCTGTGTATTTCATGCTGGATATGAATGTCAGGATGCTTTATCTGTCTGCATTTCCATGAAATTTAATGCCACTGAAGCAACACATGCTGAGACTCTTAGCAAGGGGAACCCTGTCCTTGGTGGCCTTTCCTCTCCACTTTGCTCAGGGTCCTTCAGTGACCACTGCATTATAGAAACTAGGAAAGGCACACGAGGTCTGTTGGCATAAGTCAGGGGTTCACAGCCCAGTTGTGCTTTCCAATTCCGAGATTCGAGGCAGCTTGTTTCAACTCTCGAAATTTAGGATAACAGAAATGGTGGAATTACCTACCTCTCCTTAATAGAGCCACAGTCTTATTTAGATATCTATCCCTCCTCCTCAAGATCAGATGCTTCAGGGAGGGACTCTTTCCCCTAGAGTCAGGGATACATTGTGATTAATCTAAACCAGTGGTTTTTAAATGTAGCATGCATCAAAATCCTCTGGAAGCCTTCTTAAAACAGCTTGTGTGCTTCAGCTCCAGAGGTCCTGGGGAAGGGCCCTGGAATTTACCTCTAACAAGTTCCCAGGAGATGCTGACGCTGCTGGTCTGGGCCCCATCCTTTTTGAACCATTCATCTAGGACAATCAGAATGTCCCCATTTCCCTTGCCATTGATTGTGATGTTTTGACTCATTCCTCCAAGAGCAGAACTCAAGACAAGGATGTGGGTGCAAATAGTTTATTGGGACATGATCCTAGAAATCAGTGTGAAGGTGTTGTAATGTGAAACAAAGAAGCAAAGAAAATCACCAAAGATGAATTAATGAGCCAGTCACCACGGCGTAAAACTGGGGGTCATTTCTGCTGCAGCCCCTCTGAAGGAGTGTAAAGAGCATACCTGAGAACCGACCCATGAATGAATGAGGCCAGGAGTTTAGTTTCCATCCCTCATTTGCTCCTTAGGACTTTAACTCTCTGGCATCTCCAGCCTGGCCCAGGTGCAGGCTGAGAACATTCCAGAGGCAACCCTCAGGCATAGTCACAGCTTCCTGAGGTAGAAATCTGGGGTATATGTGGGATTTGCCCACTGAAGCTTCAGAAGAGCTAGGGAAAGTCTGAGGGCATAAGGTGGGGCACCAACACTGTCTACTCTTTGTAACTCATAAAATGTGAAGCACCTCTCCTGGGGGACTGTTATGGGTTGAATTATGCCCCCCAAAATGTATATTCAAGTCCTAACCCCTGGTCTTGTGAATGTGACCTTATTTGGAAAAAGGGTCTTTAGAGATATGACTAGTTAAGGTGAAGCCAAACTGGATTAGGCACAGGGTGACACTGTTCCAATATGGCTGGTGACCTTATAAGAGTAGAACATTTGGACTCTGACACAGATTGACACAGGGAAAAGGCCACATGAACATGGAGGCAGAGATTAGAGCAAATGCTTCCTGGAGTCAAAATTAAGTCAAAATTAAGATGATATATTATATACCCTCACTACTCAAGGCCTAGCTGGGAACTTGCAAGAAGTGTTGAATCTCAGGATCCACCCAGATCAACTGAATGGGAATCTGAATTAACCATTAATCCTTAGGCAACCATTTGCACATTAAAGGAACCCAGTGATGTGGGGGTGGGGGATGGGGGGGAGTAGGGTGCGCTTTTACGGGAATTTCCTGTATTTTTGGTATAATTTTTCTGTAAATGTAAATCAAAATTTTCTCTAAAAATAAAGTTAAAAAATAAAAAAAAAAAATAGCTGATAGATGGAAATCAAACTAACCATGCTGATTTTTATTATTATATTATTGACATGTTGGTGCTTCCTTCTAGTCCTCATACTCCTCATTCCTCAATTTAAAATAAGATTACATAGGCTTATGGAAATGCATCCAGGTGTGTGATTCATCACTGGCTAATTAGTCTGGAAGGTAATTTTTACGTAGGAGTTAGTTTTCCTAAATATTAATGAGCAATTAGAATTCTGTTCTGAAAAGAGATGACATTGTGAGTTGAGAATGAGGTGAGTAGGAGAGGTGAGAAATATATAACAGGTAAACATGGTAACATGTTGGGTTTACTACCTGGGTTCAAATATTTTTAGGCCTGACACCTGGAAATTTGAAACAAAGTAAACCAGCTAGCACCAGAGGGACCTCCATAAGCAAATAAATCACCTCCTGGGAAAAGAAAACAAACAAATAAAACTCTCCAAAGCAGAAGGCAAACAAAGGCGGGCTCCGTTGTCACTGGAGAAGGGCCCAGCATGTGACTGTAGCCTATGATGCTCCAAAGCACACATCTCTTAAAATATATTCTTCTGAATTTCATGAAATATAATAGGTATTCCTTAAAATAAAGGTCCGATGGTCAAATGCATTTCTAAAATATTGGAAAACAATGCTCAATTGATTATTTGCTTGAATGTTTTTTACCTGCAGGTCTATTAGGAACTTTCAATAGATCAATATTCAAGCAGCCATCTTCTCTCTTCCAGATCTTTACCAAAGTTTTCCTAACAACTCCCATGATTTCACTCTTATCCCTGACAATACTGTCTTCACAGAGCAGCCTGGGTAATATTTTCAAGATGTTCATGAGGTCAGGACACTCTCCTGCTCAAAGTACATCAGTGTATTTTATATTTATATTTGTAATTTTTTCCTTTAACACTGCCAACACATCCTATCTTTAGCTATCTTGTAGTCTGCTCAGGGTCATGGCTGACATATATTTTCCATTTTGTTGAATATGCTATTTCCAATCTGAGTTTTTGTGTAAACTTAAATATCATTTTCTCATTTAATCCTTCTCTTACACTCCTTCCATCTCTTAGAGAAAACCTGTTTTAAGCATCATGACCAAGACTTTTAATTAACCAAAAAAAAAAAAAAAAAAACCACAAAATACAAAACCCACAATGGCAGGAAAGATAATAATGATGATAAAGAATTGAGAAGTGAGATTCAGCATAGAAAAAATACTTAAAGAAATTCACAATATTGGTATGTGAGTAATTAGTTATTTAATGTTTATCTCTCCATCTGTTTTGCCCACCATCATATCTTCATGCCTAGCACAGCAGTCTGATGCATAGGGGATAATCAATAAATATTTATTCAACCACAGAATAACATGTGAATCACCAACATGGCAATACACAGAGTTTCTCAAATGATTTTAAATGTGGGGAGTTTTTTTTTTTCAGCCTGGAAGTAATATTCCATGGATTATACTTTGAGAAATGCTTTTCTAAAGTCAATTCCACTCCTCCTAAGTGTGAAAAGGGGAATATAAGTTATAACTATATTTCAAGCTCTGACTAGCTGTGTGACCATAGGCAAAGTTATCTCAAGTTTGAGACTCTCTTGTGGAATGATGAGCCTGGATGAAATAATTTCTACAATCCTTTACAGCACCAAAATTCCAAAGACATAATCATACAGCAAGACTACCATTTTCACTTTGGTCATGGCATGAACTTTCAAGGAGTAAATCAAATCAGACTGACCTCATTTTACTCTAGGGTATTTATAGTCTAGGATGGTTGATCAGTGGAAGGAAGTCGATGCAGCATATCTAGCTTTCCATGAGCCATTTCACAAAGTCTTCCCTGATGTCTTCGTAGAAAAGAGTGAGGAATGTGGGCTAGATGGAAGAATGATGGACTGGTTTTGTAACTGGTTGAAACATGGTCCCCAGGAGTGGTAATTAATGGATCAATGCCAACCTTGAGGACAGAGACTGGCAACAGCCCACAGGCTCTGTCCTTTGTCCTGCCCTGTTCAACATTTCTATCAATGTTTTGGATGAATAGTGAGTGCTCATGATCATCAAATATGTAGGTGACATGATGGAAGGAATATGTTGGATAACAGAATCAGAATTCAAAGTGATCTGAACAGCCTCGAGAAATGAACTGAATTTAAAAACAGGAAATATAGTAATATTAAAGGAAAGTCTTGGAAATAGCAGCCACAACCAATTGCATAAAAAGTAGATTTACAAAAAGGGTAAGTGTGTGCTTGTGTGTGTATGCGTGTATTGTATGTATGTGTGCTAAGGCCACCTTTAGGGAATTTAATTGTGGTGAGATAAAATAATAAAATAATGAGTTGGTCCCCAACATGAATATATTCTACAAATTTACACTTCATAAACAGAAGTCAAATAAATAAAAAGAGGTAGATGATAGGTCCCTCTTCTAATTTTTCAGAAGTGAAGACATGATAGTAAATAATTGCAGAACAGTGAACAAGATAGTGAGGGAAAGAACTGGAAGAATTTCAATTCAGTCCAAAGAAGAGACAACCGAATTCCAGAGACCATGATGATGCCACTTCCCCAAGTTTGGATTAGATGTCTTGTTGAGATAACTCCTCAGGGCTCAGGAATCCTTTCATCCTGGCACCTACAACATTGTGTTGTCGTTGCTTGTGTGTGACCTCTGCTAGGCCAAAGGTTCTGTGAAGGCAGGACTTGGATCCATTTTGTTCACCATCATCCTTCCCATCCTAGTCTAGTTCAGAATCTAAGGCATGGAATTTAATCAATAAGTTAAGTGAACAAAGTAATAAATCGTTTTTATCCTTAAATATTGGTAGTATTATAAGAAAATCCCATTTATTTTGGTTCTGTGCAAGCCAATGGGTTAGAAAAAGTAACAACTGGGGTGAAAATTGATTACATGTAGAAATCAGAGGTTTCCAAACATAACATAGACTATTATCAGGACTGAGAGTAAGTTTTCCATTACTGGAAGCAATCAAGCCAAATTTAGAGTTTGGAGGACCTCTTGACTGGAGCCGCTGAAGACAGGACTCAGGCCACACATGCTATTTGGTCTGTATGACTTTTATATTCTTTAAACCTTGATTTTGATTCAGAGGCTTTTCCACAAAGTTTTATTCCAACCTAATAGAATAACAAGTTATTTCCTGAAAATTTTCTGTCTTTTACTGCCTCTGGGCCTTCACAGTTGTTATTCTTCCCATCTGTAGGTCACTCAAACTTTGTGAGCAAAATTCTTTTCCAATCCTTTATAAAATATCTCAAATTTGGCTTTTCCTCTAAAATCTTTGATGAGCAAAAACCCATTAAAATTTTTTCTTTCTCTGCATGTCCATAGAATAACTTTCCCTCACCAGTCTGCCTTGTATTATAGTTAGGTGATAACTAACATACCACCAACCAAAAGAGAAGGAAGGTTTACATGTGCAGGTGATTGCTTATTTCCATCAATCAAAGGGCTTCCCTTTTGTGCCACATTTCTGCTAAAACCTCCTAATGAAAGCAGCAAGATTCGACTCCTTCTTTAGATCTTTTCAATATGCAATTATCTGCCTATGAACACCAGAACTCCTCCTGATATATTTTTATTTCTATACAAATATGTATAGAAACAAGCTTGAGAGCTTTTCCTATGAGGCACAATTGGAGGGCAAAATCTACTTACCTTCAAGGTGTTGTTGAGTTAGGGGAATGGGAAATAAAAGAAAGCACATAGACGGGAGGAAAGAGAGAAGAAAAATAGAGTGAAAGTAATTGAAATACAACTTAAGACTCTAGAGTGGCAGAAAGAAATAAGGATGATAATATCTGTCACTTCATTTTGGTTGACAATTTGTTTACCAACATGCAGTTTCTTGTCTGACAGAAAAGAGCTTTTTAAGAAATCTTGTTGTGATTTTCTCATATTTTTCTTTGGACATCAACTAGCTTCATCCAATAATATTTGGATGATTTAAGAGGAAATGAGTGAGAAGCATACGGATTAGATTCCCCTTGGAATATGCTTTAACTTTAGAAGAAAGGGCAAGGGTTGCGGGAGGAAGTCTTTGTAGGGTATGTGCTGGATTTCGGGAACACTTGGAATCGTCCAGAATTGTTATCACTGTGGGCCCACCTCCCCCATACTTCCCAACACGAAGTCAGTCCCAGTCAGGATCTTCAGTTCTTTGTAGGTATCGCCATATTTAAAACTCACAATGACAGGATGAGAAAGGTACCATGGTATTCCCATTTTATAACATGATATTTTCATTTTACAGATGATGAAGCCAAGGCAGATATAAGTTCATCATTCAACATGACAAAGCTAAGTGGGATTTGAACCCAGGCAGCCTGACTCTAGCAGATTTACCCTTAAATTCTACATATCTCTGCTTCCTATCCATACATCTATAAATCTTTACTCTGAGCCAGGAGTTAATACATTGCTTCATTTTATCCTCAAGGCTTCTGTGAGGCAGATATTCTTCCCATTATTTTATAAATGAGGCAACAGGGTCTCAGAGTTAGTTTGAAGAAATATATTGTTCATAGAGCCTGTGCTCTAAGCATGCACCTGAATTAACTGCATCAGAATTGCCTAGAAACAGTGGTCAGGGGAGGGTGGGCTGTGCTGGATAAAACAGGGTGCAGATTTCAGACCCTTCCTCCTAACTGCTCAATCAGCACCTCTGAGGTAGGACCTCAGGGTCTTCATTTTTAACAAACGATTAGGTGATTCTTACTTTACTGAACTGAAAGCCTCCTGTTGCCTCCAAAAGCTACTACCCTTGTAACTTAGAAGCACCCACCAAGCAACATTATCAGGGGGGTTAAAAGAAGGAAAGAGAAGATGAAAATGTATTGAGTGTGGACTAATAAAGGAATGAGGCAGCTTGAAAAACACAGAATGGAGAAATCAGGTGCTTCTATAAATAGTCCACTTCTGGATTCATTCTCAGCACCATGGGTGACAATTAATTCTGGAGACCTCTTGGGACCTGGTCACATGTAAAGCAGTAAAGAAGCCGGCATGACAGTACACAAAGGACATGGGTTCTGGAGTCAGTTCCTAACTCTGCCTCTTATTGGTCATTTAGATTAGGAGTGAGACACTGATTTTCTCCCTGTTTTACATTTTCTATCTGTAAAATATTCATCTCATTGATTTTTATGCAAATCAAGTAAGCCGATAAATTTAAGGTAGGTGGCACACAGTAGGTATTCAATAAATAAGTCTCTTCTTTTTCCCATATGCTTGTGAGGTTTCATGTCCAGTCAAATTTTTAAGTAGATTCAGTTGTCAGTTGTCTTCCCATCTAAACCTGCATTATACCAACTATCGTACATTTCCAGTTTGTCAATTATTCCCTTTCCTTTAGATCATAAAACTGTCTTCTTGGTTATGAAAGCATTTTCCTGTTATTGTGAAGTGCATTGTTAGCGGTGAGTGATGACTTATCACCTTCCTGCACTTTCCTCAGAGAAAGAAAAAGGACTAACACATTACACCAAAGGAATGAATGCCTAATGGGAAAAACTCAGAGACTACGACAGATTGGTAATAGGGATATGTTGAGGCAAGAGTCCCTCAAGAAAATCATGTAAATTCCAAATTCCATTGTCTTCTCTACCTATATGAAATGTCAGTTTGGAAATCACATATTTATTTTTCAAATGGAAAGATAAAATTGTCAAGTTGTAAAGGGCTCAGAGATCATTTATGCCAACTCCTACACAATGCTTCCCCTTGGAGGAAAGACTACAGCTTCTTCATGTTATATAGTGTGATAGAGTTCATATTTGTTACTTACTAAACCCCATGAGACAGAAAGCAGCCAGGCAACCATTTGCAATGAGAAAACTAAGAATCAGAGAGACCAAGATGCTTGCTAAAGTCATTCAAATCACCCAGTCTAGGCCTTGAGCCCAAATATCAGCCTTCTTGTCCTTCACTCCATGCACTGGGCCACAGCACTTCTCGATTCCAGGCAGGCAAATATTATGGATGAATTCCTTTCTCCAGCTCTTTCAATCTCCCTTTTTAGAAACTTTTAATTAGTCTCCGACTCTGTGCCACTATTAGTATTTGTTATTAAGTATTAAGAGCTACCTCTGTTCCATTCTCCTCCCCTGTTCCTTTCCCCGAGCTTCCAACTCCAAGGCTTCTGGTTTTAATTGTTGTATTTTTTCACCAGTGATCAGTCGAGCTTCCCTAATGATCTTAACTCATTTGGAGGGTTTATAGCAGCAGCACAGAACTCCAATAAAAGGAAAAGGGAAGCTTAGCTGAGAATCCCTTGAGGGCTTTCTTCTGCCTAGAACAAAACTCATTTGCTGTTCATTATCCCGCCCCCACCCTATGGCATCTTTTTGCCCATTTCCCACTTCGGGAAGTTGTTCTCCTCTTCCACCTTCCTATCACCTCCCCTCCTCACTTTTCCAGGACAGTGCCTGGGATTCCTGCACACAGTAGGCATGCATTAGATTACTATTTGTTGAAAGATGCAAAAATAAGTGTATTAAAGAAGCAAGAGAGAAGGATAAAAGCAAGACTTATGGACCATTTACTTTTGCCAGGGACTAAGCAAAGTTCTGAGATGAGTCCACTGTTCAAAACCATATGGAAGTAGATGCCATTATTCAGTTTTATCTGTGAGGAGACAGTCACAAAACATTGTTAAAATACTCCCCATGGTCAAACACGCACAGAGAGCACCATTGAGCATTTACTCTGTGCCAGGCAACCTTCCAACGCTTTACACATGTTCACTCTTTGAATCCTCAGCACAACCCTACCATGCACTGGTTCTTATTATCCTCATTTTGCGGGTGGGAAAAATAATTGGGTGAGCCAGGGCTCCAGCGGAGGAGGTCTAGCTCCATAGAACATGTTCTTAATCTTTACACCATTGTAATTCTGTGATCCAAAAGCACATCTACCAAAGAATAAGCTTGGATGTTATGAATTTAGACCTCTCAAATCATTTGCACATCTATTGTCTATTTTAACCAATATAAAAACTCAGGGATATGTAGGAGAAAATAGTACTCTTACCCACCTTTGATTTGGGGGAAAACTGAAGACCTGAAGGGATATGTGACCCTCCTTCACATCCAATACCTGGCAAGGGTAGATGCAGGACCTGAACTCAAGTCCTTGAGCCATGAAAGGTGATAGGCATAAAATTTACTGCTAAAGGTCACATGCCTGTCAGTTCTGCTCCTGCCAGTGCAATGTGCTGTTCATTTTATGGGGTTTAAGCCATTTAGCTTCTCTGAGCCCTGGTTTTTCTCATGTGCAAAAGAAGGATGAGAACGCCTCTCTCACAGGGTTTGGACAAGAATGTGATTAATGCTTTATATGCTGGAATATGGCAAACACATCATACCTTTGATTTTCCTTCCCAGAGTCACTACAAATATTTTATGGCAAAGTGAGTCCCTTAAATAATCTGGGATGGGAAGGTCCTCGGCATGTACATATGAGGCCAGGTCTTCTTATCTTACTATTCCATGTTGCTCATCCACTAAGAAGAGAAAGTAGGAAAATCATCATATGTATGTATTCATTGGATGGCTTCTTTTTGCCAACTTATTGCTGTCCTATTTCTCTCTTGGGGATTGAATCATATCCCCCACAAAAGGCATTTCAGGTCCCAATCCCTAGTCCTGTGGGTATGGATCCATTTGTAAATATGATCTTTGAAGAAGTTGCTACCTGAGATTTGCCCAAACAGAAGGAGGGTGGGTCTTAATCCAACATGGCTCAAGTCCTTATAAACAAAGGAGATTGGAACCAGAATGAGAAGCCATGCAGAGCGGCTAGAAGCTGGACATTAACAGAACCCAGAAGAGAAAGGAGAAAACACCACCTTGTCACCATGTGACAGAAAAGCCAAGGAGTCCCAAAGACTGCCTGCCAGCCAGGTGATACCCACCCTGGGAGGAAGCAAGTCTTCTATCCTCTGCAACTGTGAGCCAATAATTCCTGTTGTTAAGCCAACTCATTTTATGGTTTTTGTCTTAGCAGCCATAAAACTAAAAACACTGCCTCCATCCTGGACACAAACAAAATGAGGTGCCAGTGAAGACAGTGACCACAATCTTTCCAACTCTGCAGACTAGTAGAAGATCCAGGCTGGGATCTTAGCCCTTTGCCAGGCAGGTGAAACGAGTAGTACTGTAATTTATTTATTGCATACATTCACAAGTGAAGGAAATGCTAGATTTCAGTTAGCGGTCAGAGACAATAAAGATAATAATTTGATTTTTTTCAATTCAAGCTCACGAAATCTTTCCATGGACCCCTGGTTAAGAACCCCGACCTACAGAGTAGTGTTTGGTGTGGTTTCTAAGTCAAGAAGCTGCAAGGATTAAAGTTCCAAGGTATAGCTCCTCAGTGAAATTGTCACACTGGGAGCAAAGGCATCTAATCTAAGACTGGCTAGGGAAACACACCAGCTGACAGTGATGGAGCCCATCAGTTCTGTGTCTGATAAATGAAGAGTATCTAATAAACAAGAGGAGAAAGGCCAAGGCTTCTAACGCTTAATTATCTGCCCAATGATTGAAAGTCTAATTTCATTTGCCTGTGCTTGTTTGTAAAGGCTCCTGGATTTTCCAGCAAAGAAAGAACTCCAGAGTTCAGGGATTTAATGTAGATGGATTCATTACGATGCTTATTAAGCTACACATCCCAGTAGCTTGATATTCAATCAGTTGCCAACTCATTTTCGGCATGGAACAAGAAAACTATAATAATATGAATCTCTCACTTCACCCCAAAGTTAATAATATCTTTGTTGAACTTCAATTATGATCCCAACAGTTAATTTATTTTATTTTCTTTAATTCCATTTTGTTTTATTTTGGAATTGGGTTCAATCTTCTTATCATTCGGATGGAAGTATCAGAAAACCTAGGATATCCATTTTTGGCAATATGGCAGACTAGAGGGTCACAGAAGCATCTGCAGTACATAGTACTTAATGCACTGAATGTAAAAAGAAATGAAAATAGAAAGCAAGAAATAAAAAAGCAAACTCTTCTTTTAAAATGTGCTATAAAAGTCAGAAAAAGAAAAAAATCAGAGGCCAGAGACTATGAGAAAGCATAATTTCAATAGGGTAAATAAGAGCATTATTGGTTTTTTTTTCCCCCTGAGACTATCTGCCAGTTCCTGTCTTTTGAAAACAGGGTCAGGAGAAAACCTAGTGACTAGTTCTGAGAGGGCAGGTAGATCATCTGCCCAAAGCCAAGACTCTAAAGGGCAACACTAGCGCTGGGTGAACTAGGAGGAAAAAAGGCCCCTAAAGCTTTTTGTGAAGATGAAACGGCAAGCGCTACCTGAGCATCTGGACTCTATTCATCAAAAGCTCACAAATCAGAAGGGCAATGACCAAATTAAAGTTTATCAAGATGATTCAGGGCTTTTTAGGGAGAGATGAATAGATTAACTTTATATTTTATTATGTTAAATACATACGCTGTAATTTCCAAGGTAACCACGAATAGACCGGAATGTATAACTTCCAAACTAGAAAAGAAGAAAAATTAATTAATTACAGGAGAAAGTAGAAAAAAGTAAATGAAAGCAACAGTATAGAAAATTAGAATAAATAGAGAGCATAAAATAAAAATACATTACTGATGTAGTTGGTGTGAATCCAACTATATCAGTAATCCTAATCAATGTAAATAAATTACTCTCTGCATTTAAAAGTTTAAAAATGTTTAAATTATATTTAAAATTTCACCTACATACCATTTATAACAGAACATTTAAAACACAAATATACATATAGATTGAAAGACCAAAATTAAAAGATATAACAGGAAAATACAGCCATAGAGCTAGCATGGCTATTAAAATTCCAGATAACCTGAATGCTAAGGTTAAAAGCAAATTTTTAAAAGAGGTAAAGAAGGTCATTCTGCATAGAAAATATATTCAATTTACCAGGAGAAGATTATAATTTTAAACTTGTAAGCACCTAATAATATAGTTTCTAATTATGGAAAGTAAAAATGATGAAACTACAAAAATAAAATGATAAATCTACATCATTATAAGAACTTTTAATATATTTTCAGTAATTGATAGAGAATATAGAAGTCACAAATAACATAAACAAGAAGCTTCATTAGTGGAATATAGCTCCCAACAATTATTTCTTATTACCCCTGGCAATTTTTAAATGAATGACCCTTTTCTAGGTCATTCATATTTCTCAATCTTTCACAAAATGAATATCATACTGCTAAATTTTTGAGCAAAATAAAATTAGAAGTCAATTACATAAGACAAAGTATATATAAATAAATAAAATGCATACAAATTCATACAGCAGAAGAATCACACATATTTGTAGACAGTTATACACAGTTCGCTAAACCTGACTCATTACAGATAGAATATCTAAATAGTCCTAAGAAACATATTGAAATAAACGTTTAATATATTCCCATAAACAAAACAGGTCCAGTTGATTTACAGGTATTTCAATAAGCTGTTTAAGAAACAAATAATTCCAATTTT
Source organism: Tolypeutes matacus (assembly GCA_026826555.1). Taxonomy (NCBI): domain Eukaryota; kingdom Metazoa; phylum Chordata; class Mammalia; order Cingulata; family Chlamyphoridae; genus Tolypeutes; species Tolypeutes matacus. The sequence continues at coordinate 14,102,533 of JAKSZT010017719.1, read as the reverse complement.
ATAAAATGTCTTTAAGCACATAAACAAAGGAAGAAGTCTCTTCCTAACTCTTTCTTTGAGGAGAGTAATATCTTGCAACCAAAACCATACAATAATAATATAAGGTGGGAGCTTAATAGGCCACTATTAGTCTTGAACATGCAAAACTGTGAACACAATATCATCAAACTGCATTCAACGGTGAGCAAAGAAACAGTACATCCTGACCAAGGTGAGATTGTTCTAGGAAGGATGAACATTAGAAAATTTGAATATTATAGACTTATTCAATCACATTAACTGACCAGATGTGGAAAATATATTTCAATGGTTGCAGTAAAAGCATTAAATAAAACTGGGCAATTGCTCATAATGAAAACTCTTAGTCAACCAGGATCCTTATCTGGATAAAGGAGAACACAAAAACATCTACAGCAGAAGCAAAATAAAAAGACTAAAAACAGACCTACACACATATGGAAACTTGCTACATAATAGAATGAGCAGTGCAGATTCATAGGCATATTATCATCCATTTTAATTAAATGCAGCTGCTGTTACAAGGAGCTCTTCACATGGGTAAAATAAAAGGGATGCCCATCCTGCATCATAAACAAAATTCATTTCCAAATAATTTAAGCACTTAAGTATAAAAACTAAATCAATAAAATAAAAAATATATAGCATAACATTTTATGACTCCAGGGTGGGGAAGAGTTTCTTAAACAAGGATTAAAGTTCCAAGGTGTATCTCCTCAGTGAAATTAGAAAAATTATAAATTTGACTTCTTTAATATTAAGAACATCTGTTTATTGAAAGACCCATAAAGATAAAGACAAGCCACAAACTGGACGAAGAACATTTGCAACCCTATAAATGGCAGAAAGTTAGCATGCAGAATGTATAAATATCTCTTACAAATCAATAAGGAAAAGGCAACCCACAAATCAAAAGGAAAAAAAAAAAAAAAAAAAAGGAAAATCCATGAACCTGCTGCGTTTTACTATAAAGGAAATGTGTCTGGCCCATGACATTTGAAAAGAAACTCACCTCATCAGGAATAAAAGAGGGGTAAGTACAAAGAACTTCCTTTTCACATTCACAAGAATAAGAAACCTAAGAGGTATAGCAATATCAAATATTAGCAAAGATACATAATAGAAAGAATTGTCATTCATCACTTGTGGGCATGCAAGTTGGTCCTTCTGATTTTGAAAGCAGTTTGGCATTACCCAGTGAAAATAAATATATGCACACAAGATCTAGCAATTCTAGTAAAATTATGGGAAAAAACAAGCAATCAAAGCAAGCAAAGAAATTTTGGCTAGGGACAGGATAGGGATTTCACCTGGGGACCGGCACATTCACAACCAATGCTAATGTTCTCTTTCTTAAACTGAAATGAGTATGAAGTACTAATTTACTATTTTTGTTATACTGCACATATATATTCCATTTGCATATATATATATATATATAATATATTTCACAATATAAATTAAGTATAAGTTTTAAAAGAAAGAAGTGTCCTGGAAAAACTAAGAAATGTATGAACAAAGAATAGTTTCATGTGATGTGTCTTACCAGTTAGGAGGAGAAACCATAAAGTCAGTGGTAATAAATCATATGTTGGTGGCATAGTTATGAATAATTAGTTCAGTAGACCAGAATATAGATAACATATGAAAATTTAATATGAAAAATTTAATTCATTGATAAAATTGTGGTTCATTTAACAAATGATGCTGGTACAACTAGTCATTACATTTTTCCATTACAGGAAAAAAAGTTGGATCCTCACCTCATACTACATAAAAATTACTTTTATATAAAGAACTAAATGTAAAATAAGTACATCTTTTATTTATTTATCCCCCTCTTGCTGCTTGTGCTCACTGTGTCCATTTGCTGTACATTCCTCCGTGTCTGCCTGTCTCTCTTTGTTGCATCATCTTGCTGTGTCAGCTCACCATGCGGTGCAGGCTGGCTTTGCCTTCACCAGGAGGCCCCAGGAATTGAACCCAGGGCCTCCCATATGGTAAACGGGAGCCCTACTGATTGAGCCACAGCCCCTTCCCGCCTAAGTATATCTTTTAAGAGAATCTAGATGATGTTATATATATTTCCTGGGATGACTGAAAATTTTCTTAACCATGTTGAATTCAGTAATCAAATACCATGATATAGCAAAAGATAAATGATTGGATTGAAAAAATGTAAAACAAATGACAGCTAATATCTATTCAAAAGTATCTTTCAAATTAAAAAAAAACAAAGTATCCAACAGAAAACAGGTGTTTCCCCATAAAACTAAGTGTAAATGGTTAATAAGCACGTGAAAAGTTTCACAAACTCACTATGTTGAGGAAATACAAATTAAGGTAGCAAAGAGACATCACTTGGTGCTCATTAGATGCACATGTCTAAGATCCAATGCTGTGGTGGTATAGTTACAAGACTTTTTGAAGCAGTATAGCAGCAGTTGTTAAAATTAACACAGCACTCAACCCATTAACCCAGTATTTCCTACCTTGTGCTCTATCCCACAGAAATAAAAACTGTGGATATAAAGATCTATGAATACAGAAGTTTATTTGCAGCATTGTTCAAAGGGACAGAAAGTAGCAACAACATGAAAAATACATAGAGGAAATGGTGAAATAAATTATAGTAAATTTACACAAAGGGAATATTTTACAGCTATTAAGAATAATGGATTAGAACTATATTATTTGTCAGAGTTCCCAAAAGGTACAATTGACTGGAAAACTATGAAACAGGAAATATATGTAAGAAAAATAGTGACATGTACAATAAGGCTCCATTCTGGTCCCATCTAGTTTTGCATACACACATGCACATAGATTAAAACCATATGTATATTGGTACATTGTAATTAAGCATGGACAAAGTGTGGAATGAAACTTACCATGTTATTATGCAGGTTATCTTGCCAGAAGGAATGGAGAGAGGCAAGTAAAATATAAACAAGAAAAAATGACTGCACAGATATAATCCCACCCATGCAAAATACTATCTATATGTGTATATATCCATGTTGCAGACTAACATATAGAGTAACACTCTGTTTTTTAAACAAAATTCTCTCTGTATTTAAGTGTATATGTTTGAAAGAGAAAGGTATGGAACAATCTGTATGTAACAGGTTTCAATTGTTGGATACACAAATTGGCAGAAGTGAAGATGGAGGTGATGAGAAAGAGAGGTGGGTGGGAGTGGGCTCTCTTAGTTTGCCAGGGCTGCTATAAGAAAAACCACGGACTGGTTGGCTTAAACAGCAGGAATTTATTGGTTCACAGTTTGGGAGGTTAGAAGTCCAAAATCAAGGTGTCAGTGGGATCGTGCTTTCTCTGAAAATCTGTAGCGTTCTGGGCTTAACTTGCTGGCAATCCATAACTCCCTTCCTGCCTCTGTCACATGGCCATCTCTTACCCATCTGTCTCCTCTCACCCCTGTGTCCAAATTTCCTCTGTTTATAAGGACACCGGTCATATTGGATTAAGGCCAGCCTGATTTAGCTTGGTCTCACATAAACAGCATCTTCAAAGATCCCATCTACAAATGGGTTCACATCTACAGGACCCAGGGATTAAGACTTGAACAGGTCTTTGTGGGAGACATGATTCAAACCATAATAGAAGGTGATTATCTTTTTTAAAATGCATTTTTGCATTGTATTTTTTTAATTTTTACAAGTATATACGTATTAGGGTTCTCCATAGAAATGTAACACTATAACCTATGTATTATAGGAATCGCCTCACACAACCATGGCGAATCCGAATTCCATAGGGGATATTGCAGCTAGAAATTTCAGAAAAGGTGATTTTGAAACCTGGCACATAAACTCTGTAGGGCAGGCCCAAGCTGGAAACTCTCATGAAGGTAAAATTGTATTCCCCAAAAGAAGCTGGCTTACTGAAAGAGAGGCAGGAATGCTTTCTGACTTCTGAAATTCTCAGTTCTCATTTTGTGATATCCAACAGATTAGAAGAGGAGACTCCCCTCCTTGTTAAGGGCAATTTGCTTTGTTGAATGTAGATGCAATCACCTGTAGATGCAATTAACTAATTATATAAATCCACCTACAAAATGCCCTCACAGTAACCATCAGGCCAGTACTTGCTTGACTGAATGACTGGACATGATCCCTTAGCTATGTTGAACATAAAATGAACCATCACAATGTTTGTATCCATTTTCTATTTCTATGTAACAGACCTCTTCAAAATTAAGTATTTAAAAGTAAGACACATTTCTTCTTTTCATGGTTCTGTGGGTTAGCTGGGTGGTTCTTCTGGTCTGGACTGGCTCAGCAAGGTCTAACTCAGCTGGAGCCTCACTCTCATGTGTCTAGTGGTTGTCCTCATAGCACTGAAATGATGGGGATAACGTGGCCATGTGAATTCCATCACTTTCCTGGCGAACCAACATAAGCAAGATTGCAGCCATGGGGTTTCAAGTGATCAAGTCCCAATGTGCAAGCCCCTAATTGTGACCTGTATGTCAATGTTATATTGCCCAAAATAAATCACAAGGTCAAGGAAGAGTCCTAATAAAGGGCATATATAGAAAGGAAAGAAATAATTTGTAAGTGTTTCTATAATTTATTACCATCTATTGCCAAACTTATGTTCATTAATATTTTATCCATTTCTGTTCTTTCATATTGAAAACATCTATTTCAGGTACTCATTAACTTTTAAGAATGGACTTTCTTAGTGGGCTCACCTACAAAATATTTTTTTTGTTCTCTTTTTATTCTACACTGCATTTCATACTTTCTATATCCTCTCTTCTCCACTGAGTATGGTCTTATTACATGGGAGAGTCCTGGTTTATGTTTCTTGCCTTAGTTTCCTATCAAGTTTAGCATTTTTTTCTGGGTTTTATTTGTATTTAAACAAAATATTATCATTAATCATCATATTCAAGTAGGCCAGGGTATATTTGGGGAACATCCATATTGTTCTTCCAGTTCCTGCCATGGTCTCGTCTAACAGTGTGTTAGATACATGTGCTATGAGCAGAATTGTCACTGTAACAATTACCTACAACAATTAACTCAGAATGGATCAAAGTCCTGAGTATAAGACCAAAACTATCAATCTCCTAGAATAAAACATAGGACAGCATCTTCAAGAACTTGTGTTTGACAATGTTTTCTTAGACTGTACACCAAAAGCCATGAACAACAAAAGAAAAAAAAAAAATAGCCAGATGGGACTTCATCAAAATTGGAGCTTTTTGTGCATCAAAGGACTTTATCATGAAAGTAAAATACACAGCCTACAGAATGGAGAAAATATTTGAAAATTGCTTATCCAATTAGGGTTTAATATCCAGAATATATAAAGAAAGCCTACAACTCAACAGCACAAAGACAAACAACTCAACTATAAAATGAGCAAAAACCATGAATAGATATTTCTCCAAAGAAGACATACGAATGACCAATAAGCACATGTAAAGATGCTCAAGGTCATTAACCATTAGAGAAATGCAAATCAAAACCAAAAATGAAAAGGAGCAGATATAGCTCAAGTGGTTAAGCACTTGCTTCCCAAGTACGAGGTCCCAGGTTCGACCCCCAGTACCTCCTAAAAACAAAATAAATAAAACAAACAAACAAAAAAACCAACTATCATTGGAGAGCAGATGTACCTCAGTGGTTGAGTGCCTGCTTCCCATAGACAAGGTCCTGGGTTCAATCCTCGGTACCTCCTTAAAAAAGAGAGAGAGAGAGATATACCATTTCACACCAAATAGAATGACTACTATTAACGAAATAGAAAATAATAAATGTTGAAGAGATGGTGGAGAAATAGGAACAGTCATGCATTGTTGGTGGAAATGTAAAATGGTGCAGCTGCTGTGGAAAAGTTTGGCAATTCTTTTGAAAGTTATCTTTGGAATTACAATATGACCAGGTGATCCCACATCTAAGTATATTCCCAAAATAATTGAAAGCAGGGACTCAGACAGGTGTTTGCACAGCGATGTTCACAGTGGCATTATTCACAATAGCCAAAAGATGGAAACAACCTAAGTGGCCATCAGCAGAAGAATGGATAAACAAAACGGAATATATGCATATTATGGAATATTAGTCAGCCATAGAAATGAATGAAATTTTCATACATGAGACAATATGGATGATCCTTGAAAACATCATATTAAGTGAAATAAGCCACATGCAAAAGGACAAATATTGTATAATCTCACTGATAGGAAATAAATAGAATAACTAGAATATAGGTTACCTGGACCAAGGCTAATGGCACAAAATGGGGAATCAATGCTTAATTGGTAGAGAATTTCTTTTTAGGATGATGGAAACATTTCAGTAATGTATAATGACCATGGCAGCACAACATAGTGAATGTAATCAACACCACTGGATTAGCTATTTGAATGTGGTAATAAGGGGAAATTTTAAGTTGTGTATATGCTACTAGAATTAAAACAAAAAAACACACACATACACACCATAGTGCCGTACAATGCAAGCAGTGAACACTAATGTAAACTGTGAATTATAAACAGTATGATTATAATAACATTGTCTCATCAATTTTAACAAAGGTACCGTGCTAACAACACCAAGTAATAATAGAGAGAATGCTCTGTGTGTATGGGGAGCACATATATGAGGACACTCTATTTTCTGTATGATTTTTCTGTAAACCTATAACTTCATTCATTAAAAAATTTAAAAATTAGATTCTGTGGGGTAAATAAGAAAATATTTAGATTAAATATTTATTCATTTTACCACTATAAATTATAATTAATATATTTTACTTAGCCGAATTTTTTCTTAGCTGAAAGTTACCATCCATAGAGAGGACTAAATTTTCTCAACTCAAAATATATGGTATACAGAGAAGGGTTTATAGATGATATGGAAAAAAAGAAAATCTTGAGGAAAAAAACGTTATCTGTCTCTGCCAAGTAGAGTCACCCTGATCAAATTTAGTCTAGGGTTTAAGATCTTCCCCACAGAGGACATTGCCTGCTCCCAGAGATTAGGAATCACAAGACTACGTTAATGTAATTCACTCTGACACCCCGCTTTCGCCCACACTCAGTCCAGTGGTGATTTCCCTTCTTCTCCATGGGATTTCACCATAAGAATCTTGGAGATATCTGCCTTGAGAACTCACTCTCTATGCCGAGGCAGTCCTCCAATGGGTCATGCATTTTGCTATTCTCTCCCAGCATTGCATGTGACAGTAACTACTTCTGATGTTTCAAAAGCCACTCACCCAAGTGCCAGATCTGCTAAGGAAAACTTGACTTCAAAGAGCTGCTGAGAATTTTTGTTGTTGCTGTTGTTGTTGTCAAATATATAATTTTCCTGCTCTAATTTATGATATAATAAAAGCCTACTGTGCTCCAGCCCTGATAAGAGAATAAAAAGGTTTCCGTTACAGGCTATGGATAAATCCGACCAAATTCTTATCATGATTGGAAGGTGATGATGAGATTTTAGACGGTAGAGAAGACACCACATTCAGGAAGGTGGGAGAGGAGAATAACTACTCTAGGATTTGATGCAAAGGCTTGGCATATCCTATATTTCTCCAGTTGCACTTTATGCTTTCAGGATGACACTTCAGCACAACTCTTTCATTTGTCACACACAAGTACAAACCTACAAGTGATAGAGGCCCCTGTCTGAGGCCTGATGGAAATGCAAGGGATATAATTAAACCTCTAATTCTGCCTTTCCCTCACCATTGAAAAGTTGCATTGTTGCCAGACCTGATTTCCAGGTTCTTGGTCATGTTGTAAGAAAGAATTCAGAGACACACCACAGTTATAAGAAAGTTAGAAAAGAGTTTAATAAGGGGAAAGTACCCACTCATATGTGAATGTGGGCATGCTCAAGGTAGAGACGTGCTTGCTCTCTTCTGGGATTCCCGGTTTCATGGTCTATCATAGGGAGTTAAGGTCTGCGCTGATTGTAGTATTTGAGACAAAGCAGGGGAAATTCACTGGGTGGTTTGGTTTCTAGGGGTTCCTGGTGGTGATTGCCTTCTGGCTGCTGTCCACGAGCTCCGCTGGAGTTTGCTACGTGAGGTGTTATGAAAGTGGGTGGGTGGTGGTGGTGTCCCTCCTGCTCCAAGTTGCTTTCTGACAATGCTGGGTGAATGCTGCAAGCTGCCCCCTGATAACTTGTTTATGCAAATCATCAGGCTTTTGCCTCAGTATCTCTTATTAGGTGGTGATTTTGTAGCTCATTGGGTTTTCTGCCTTACCTCCTAAGGTCCTTATTCTATCCTGCCTCAGCATGTAGGAAATAGAGCGTGGGATATGCACAGTTTTGGACCTCAAGGAAAGGGAAGTGATATTGTGTAAGTTTGTGTAAGTTTGTCAAATATCACTTGGCTGGTGAACCAAGGACTATTTGCAAGCATATCATAAAGGGAGGTTTCTAACATCTGGGGGGAAAAATCCCCAATAAGGTAAAACAAAACAAATTTCTTCATCACTGCCAACACAATCCCACTCAGATGCTCAATAAATGGCATTTAAAAGAATGAGAAAATAACACCTATTGTTAGTAAAACAAAAATAATAGAAAATATTGACAAAGCAATGGAACACTTAATAATTGCCAGACACTTCATATTTGTTAAGTATTTACTTGCACCTGGCACTAATTGAGGCTATTTCATATCTTATTTTATCCAATCCTCACCATACAGCTATGTGGTAGTGTAACATTCTCATTTTACAGAGGGGAAAACTGAAGATCAGACAGGTAAAATTATTTTCCCAAAGCCACATGGCTGTCAAGTGCATGGGCTTTTACAGTTTTCTGATTCCAAATCAGCTACAGTCAGTGACCACTTGTTCTAATTCATAAATGTGGTCAATATGTTGCAGTTATCTGATATATTTTTCTTTTATTTTAAAATAGACTTATTGTTTTTAAAACAATACATACTTAATATACACATTCAAACCAATTAACTATAGGGGAAGCGGCTGTGGCTCAATCAGTGGGGCTCCCGTTTACCATATGGGAGGCCCCGGGTTCGGTTCCCGGGGCCTCCTGGTGAGGGCAGGCCCGCCCACACGGCGTGGTTAGCTGACCCAGCGAGCACAAGCAGCAAGGGGGGGATAAATGAATAAATAAATAAAATCTTAAAAAAAAAAAAAAAAAAAAAAAAAAACCAATTAACTATAAAGAGAATGAAACAAACATCATCTGAAATCTACCATCCAATAATAACCGGTTAATGTTTGGGTGAACATTCCATTGCACATTTCTCTATGGATATATACATAAATATGCATAATAATTTATAGAAATGGGATAATACTGAACAAACTGTTCTAAAACCTGTTTTATTTTTCACTCAGCAATATGTCATGGGCATCTTTCCATGTCAATAAATATGGATTTGCATCATCATTTCAATTGCAGCATAATTAGAAATCACAATATTTTAGAGGCAAAAAATGTCAGATACTGTCTACATCCTCCTCCTCTCCAGTGTAGAAATACTCATACAACTTCCCTGGCTGATAATCATGCAGATTTTGCCGAATACTGTCATTCAAGGAAGATGGCTTTAATTCTTCTCTATAACTTTTACCTTCTAACATATATTCCTTTAATATTAAACCCAGTTACAAACCCTGATCTTTCTTTCTCAGTCACGTATTCAGAGCTAAACATCCTCAGTTCTATCTTTATTCTTCATAAGTCAGAATTTCTAAGCCTTTATCAACCTAAATACCATTCCCCAGAAATGTTCTAGTGGGAAGTACGATGTGAGCATAGTTTTTCATTTGGGCCTGTCCATCATAGAGCATAGTAGTGTTTTCAGTCCAGTAATTTGGATACCTTCCTTCTCCCAATATAGTCTACCACTGAATGGTTTAGGGGGATGAACAAATGGATGAGAGTTATAAAGCACTGGAATCACTACTATGGGTGTGCATGAAATCTTTGTTTCAAAATGCCTTCAGATAATGAGGAAAAAGTCATCTTTTTTGGATGGTTTCCATGTGAAAAGGAAGTAAGATGGACCAAAGAATATTTGATTATTCTTACTGAGAAGTTAATATTTTGAAGTCAATAAGAAACCTAAGTAGATTATGGGAATCTTCATGAAAATTGACCAGAAGGCATTAAACACAACCTCACTCAATCTCTTTATTATTTGACAAGATGAACTATAGACCTAAATGTTTGTAGAGTATTGACAAATAGCATATAGTTAGGAAGAGGGAAGATTGTATTTGCCCAAACACCTAACAAAACAGTGCTGCCAGCAAGTTAACATAGTGATGAAAAATTTCATGGAATACTTGAAGAGGTAAAACATATGGATGGAAATGGAAAAATGAGTGAGCATGCTTTGAAATCAGGGGCCAAGTTCCCTTCTCAGAACTAACATGAAAACTTGCTCTTGAGTTTTTGTTGTTGTTGTTGTTACCTTGAAGACAACTGAGCTTCTGGCTTGAGTAATTAAAATGCTAATTGGAAATCCACCATTAAAAAGAGGAAATAGCAATGAGTCAATTTTCTTTTCTTTCTTTCTTTTTTTTTTTTTTTTTAAGTGTTTTCTCTCTGGTGATGACAGATGTTGAAGTTGTGAATTCATTTGTGCTCTAGATGTAGAGAAATCTTCTATTCAAGCTGTTTTTTTCCCCTGTATTTTTGTTGATTGTCTACTTAAATTAACCTTCCTTAATGAGATGAAGATTCAATGGCTATGTCTGTAATTTACTGGCTGTGAAATTAGTTAGTCTGGATAATTCATCCCACGGGTGACAAGGGTGAGATCACAGAGTCAACCACCAGGTGAGAATGGAGGATGTAGGAATGATAATTCTTCTTTCTTACTTTCACTAAATCTAACTGTGGAGGCTAAGAGGAGAATGCGTGTGGCAAACTCAGCCTCTAGGTGACCCCAGTTTATGACCACTCTACCTCCATGCTCAACACACATCTCATTGGGAGCTTACCTGAGGCAGACTGGCAGATTAGAGTATAAAACCACCAGATGTCAGTACTGACTCAAAATAACTGTAATAAAACTACCTTCTTGGTCAAACCCTAACCTTAAAACCTAGCTTTGAGGGACAACCAGTGGGAAAACAGGGTATTTGAGTTGTTACACTTTTTTTTTTTTTCTAAATAGGATCTGTCTTCTCCTAGAAGATAATCATCTCAATCCCTGCCCTTAAACCTCACTATAAGACTTTTGGGATTGCAACATTACTGACTTAGATATATTATTGTTCCAAGAGTTTCTAGGGATAAAATTTTGTAAGTAAATGGAGTTGGGAAATGCTCGTTTTAACTATATCTCTATTTCAGGGATCCTCAGGATTTGTAATATGCTCATGCCTGGGATTATAGTATGCATTGCTCTCAATATTTGTTAGCCATGTTATTAAAGGAAGCACTCTCTCAAGGATGCTCTTTCTAAATGCTGACTGCTGGACTCTTCTCATATTTCAACTGATGAGCTTCAGGTACAAAATAGTTAGGTGGCCAACTGATGAGCTCAACACTGCCTTCACTTTAATGGCAGAATTTTGTCTCTGGTCAAACCTCTGTGAAACATCTGAATGCTACATCTGAAAAAGCTAAGACAGCAAATGGGACTGGGAATTGAGTAAAGAAAAATGTCAGCATAGTTCATTTTTATTGCAGATAAGGATAAAATGAAAGAAGTAGAAGAGACAACACAGGTTACATAAATGAAGCATAATTTTTGCTTGAGTCCTTATAATTTTTATTTATTAGAGGAGATACAGGTTTATAGAAAAATCATGCATAAAGTACAGAGCTCCCATATACCACCCCACTAGCAACACCTTGGGTTAGTATATGGATCAATGTCTTGTACAGCCTCACCTTAAACAGATTCAGTTTGCATAACTCTGAACATTAGATACTTATTTATATTAAGTTGACTCTGTCCTCATTTAATTTTATTTGTCTACAGAAGCCTAATCCCTCTACAAGACATTTAAGTTTATTGTAATAAACTCCCCTTTGAGTTTTCATAGTTCAGTGATGGTATAAGTGAATAGTTTAGACTTTATGCTCTGGAGTAAGAAAAACTTAGTTTGAATCCTGGCTTCCCTATATACTAGTTGTTTAACTTTGTAAAAGCATTATGTATCAGTTAACTGATCTGAAATGTTTGAATAACAATATTATTTACCTGACAGCTTGTGACTATTCAATTATTTTTTATCCATAACAAACCCTTGACACAGAACTTGGAATATAGCAAATGCCTAATGAAACTTAGTTTTATTGGCTATGATATAGCAGGTTCAAGTCCCCTAATATTTTGGTCAGTGTTCAATAGTAAGATTTAAGATCATTTATCTCTTAAAATATGAAATATGAGAATAAATTCCATTCTCCAGATATGGTTTGAGGAGTCAGAATATAGCAGGTATATCACCTTCTAGATTATATGCCTACGTTAATGCAGTCTTTGGTTTATCTAATTCTTAGCAGAATCTCACATGGAAATTGACTTAAACTTAAAATTCATTGTTTATCATATTTTATTTTTTATTCTTGATTATATTTCAATAAAATTCAGCTTTATTATTTTTTTAATCAACTGAGTTCATAGATATATTGTTCTGTGTCTCTCAACCAAATGGAATTTTCCCTAATAAGCTGAGCTATGGTATGGGGATCATAAGGATATAGCTAATGATTATGTTAAACCAGGAGCATATAGCTGATACGTTCCTCACTCTCATCCTGATCTCAGATGAGTGTATCTGCTCTGCCCTTTTCTAAGGCTGTTTGCAAGACTAAGGTAAAACCAACTGGTTAGATACCATATTTCATGTTTCAGATTTAGGTAAATCTTTCCAAAGCTAAACCAATCAGAGTGCATAAGAAAAAGGGATTTTATATGAAAAAGATACCTTTAGAGTTTCAAGCATCCTTAATTATATTCCAGATTTATTTGATTTTCAGTACCTGGACTGTACCTCCCAGCCCCCTTTCCTCACACACACACATACAAAGCTTATTAACAATAAATATGCTGGAGAACTGGAGTAGATCTGAATGAATAGGCCTCAGGAGTGTTCCTGGAAGGCAGCTTTGGTGAGATGTGATCAATGTTTTAGTGGCTGTGGAGGAAGTGATTGATCCTGGATGGACCCAGGAGAAAGAGGGGATAATCAAGCTCAACAAGTGAACTGATGTGTGTGTGTATAATTTCTCCCATAAAGCCCACAGACACGTGCGTGCATTTATTTTACATTTTTGCAAATATTTCATTATTTAAAGAAGTTAATCATTTTAGGGTTATAGAATGCTTTACTATAAAAGCCACAGTATGTATGCATGCATGTATATGTATATGTTTATATATTCACACATATAAGAACTACTAAATAATTTATATGTATATATATGCATACATATATATGGTGAGAGAGTCATAATATTGGGATATATAAAATTATATATTAAATATATTCCAATTATTGAATCCATAAAGAGTTTAATATGAACTCTTAATAAATATTAGCTAAATTTATCAGCTATTATATATTCTATAAAAAGGTTCAAGGCCCATAAATATTTTGTTCAGTGTTCTATAGTCAGATTCTAAATTGTTTCTATCTTACAATATGATGTACAGAAATAAATTCAAGTCTCAGGTATGGTCTGAGGAATCAAAAGAGAACAGTTAAACCACATTTTTCATTCTAGATTATATATGTTATATAGCTCTATCTCTCTACTCTGTCATTATACCTATCTAATACTATATACTAGTCTATATTTACAAAGAGCGTTGCATGTCACTAAAAGACTTAGGGCTCATGGTATCCAGATTAAAAGCTCCTGACTAAGTCGAAAATGGGTTCATCCCTTGATGGGTGGTGAATCTCCAGTCAATGAAGATGTTCAAGCATCAACATGACAATTAATTTGTGAGGGTATTGTGGAAAAGCAAATCACTATACTGGACCCATTTAAATTGCAATGCCACATATGATGTTGGAGTTTTTGGAGCTGTTTCCAGTATTCAAGCAAACACACAGGCAAACAGTGCTAATGAAAAGTCAGCCTTTACTTAAAGAGTACACAGGTTAAACCAAGTTTGTTTTTGAATGTCTGTATCCTCAAAGGTCATCTTTACTGGAGAACGTTTTCTGAATTGTTTTAGTTAGCTAAAGGCTGTCAAGACAAAATACCAGGAATGGGTTGGCTTTTACAATGGGGATTTAACAACTTACAGGTTTACAGTTCTGAGCCTGAGAAAAATATCCTCAATCAAGGCATCAGGTGAAGCTCTCCCCCAGAAGACACAGCTGCTGGTGATCCTGCTCCTGTCACATGGCAGAGCACAGTGGAGGCGTCTGCCAGTCTCTGCCTTCTCCTCCAGGCTCTGTTGCTTTTAGCTTCTGGGTACTTCTTTGGCTTTCTCTCTCCCAGGTTCCATGATTTCAGCTTTCTACTCTCCTGGCTTTCTCTCTCAGCTTCCATGTGTTCCTCTCTGAGCTCCTGGGTCTTTTCTCTCTGCTTTGTTCTCCATACCCATTGCATTTACAAAGGCCTCCAGTAAGAAGATTAAGACTCACTGTGGGTCATGTTTTAATAAAGTAATCTAATCAAAGGCCCTTAACTGAAGTCATTTGATCAAACATTCCCACCTACAATAGGTTCATCCTACAGGAATATAAGGACGTGATCTTCTGGGGTACAACCAGTTTTAAACTGTCAGGTACTATTGCTGTGAAGATATTAAAGTGCGAGACTGAGAATCAGAAAAACAAAGCAAGAAACACTGACCACGATTCCTTCCAATTCTGAGAATCTATGATTCTAAGATGCAGAATTTATTTTATGCTAAAAAAAAATTAAAAATAATTTTACTGATTACACTTGAAAGAGCCATGCTTTTTGAAAGACTATATATATGTGTATATATATATATATATAGACTGTATTTGATTGGGTCAAACATCCTTTATTAAGAAATGTATGAAAGTACCACTGTTTATTACAATGCTAATGATCAAAACAAACATTTACTCTATCCTACACAGTGTATTTTACTTATAGTATTTTATTTAATTTCTAAAGGTAGATGTGATTATTATTCCCACCTTAGAAATTTTTAAAATTGGTGTTAGATATTTTTAAGTCACTTCACCAAAATACAATGGGCAGATAACATAGCAAGTAATGGAGAAGAAATATGAACCTGACCACATTCTGATGTTGGAATGTGCATTCAAAAATGGCAGGACATCTTATTGACAATATTTCAAAAATCAATAGGATTTTAAAGAAGAGATATATCAATGTGAGTAGTCAGGGTACACCTGAGTCAAATTAAATGGAATCATTATGCTTAAAGCATAAATATGCTATATCAAAATAATATAACATCGACCGCTGTTTGGTGTAATAATCTAAAGTTTTCTTTTCATGTTAACTCTCATTATCTTGAAGGACTTGTGATTATTCTCATTTCACAGATGAGGAAACTAAGGTTTAGACAGCTAACATAACCATTAACGTTCCAACTCAGTTAGTGGCAGGTCTAGGATTTATATTCTTTTGTAAAGTTTTTATGTTATGTCACACTGCTTCTAATAAATATATTGTGAATGAAATTTGATAAAACTATTATACGGGACTTATTATTCTAGAGTCCTCTCTCATTCTTATCTCCACTGAACTCTGTGACTTACACAATGTTCAGAGAGCTAATCTGAAAAATGTACATAATAATACAATAGCATTAACTTCAAGAGGTTATTGTAATCAAAATGCAAAATCCATAGACAATGCATTGCTATAGATTGAGTGTATATATAGCACTTAATAAAGGTTAGGCCTATTGTTTACCATTATTCCATTTTCAATTATGAAATCAGAACAACACATGGAAGATGTGGGCAGGTATTAAAAAATCCACCTCAGTGTTCCTTAGTGAAGGTTTGGGGAAAACAAAACAAAATATAACAAAATGATAACTGAATTGGTTTGTGTACACACTGGGTGAAATACCCGCATACAAAACCATAGTTACTGAATCAGAGGGTCACAGACTTAGGGAATCACATATTCCTGGAATCAAAGACTTGCAGACTCATAAACCATCAAGTTGTACGTTCACTGAGTATCACTAAGAATCAATTCTAGAAATCACCAGGTTTCTGCTAAACATATCTGACAAAAGACCACCTTGTTTCTGCTTGAATATTTCCTTGACCAGAAATACTTCTTGCCCCTTGTGGCACCCAATTTCTGCCTTGGATAGCTCTGAAAGCTGGAAACGTCATGCATGTATTAAGCCAAAATCTGTTCGCTTGAACCAACTCCTTCTGACCTTAGTTCGGTCTCTTGGGGCTGTATAAAAAAAGACTAAACTGTCATCTAATGATGGAAGAATGCACACAGGACAAATGTCTATTCTTCTTTACCTTGGCTTTTAGCCTATTAATGTAGAATTATGTCTTCTGTCCTGTCCCTCTCCTTCTTCTTCAGCTCCTCATCTCCTCTTCCTTTAAGCACTGCCCCCTCATGAAGGAAAATTTTTGCATCTTGCAGGATATATTGACACATACAATTGTAAGTTATTAGTACATTAAGGAAGTCAGAAAGTCTCTCCTCATCATTGTACAGGTGAGGAAAACTGAAATTTAAAGAAGTGAAGTGACTTGCCCAAGGTCAAACAGCCAGCTCAGCATTAAAACACACACAATCAAATAGGTCTAGATGCAAACACAATAAATTTGGAACTGTTTTTGTTTGTTTGTTTTTAACTTTGATTTTGTTTAATGAAACTGCATTAAAAATTACTAGACAGGAGGGATTCTATGGAACTGTCTACTTTGTGAATTTCATCCCCAGGGGAATGCAAGGATGAGCTCTCATTTTGTCTTAAAAAGACTACATGGTAGAGATGCCTTTTTTTTCTTTTCTTCCTTGGCATTTTATTCAACTGCCCAGATACTTCCCAATTTCCACTCTAAATTCAGGGCATGATGCTGTTTTTTGCCTTTAAAAGGAAAAAGTTAAAGAATGCAGTGGAGCAGTGAGGCAGAGAGGGACTCCAGAGCCAGATGGAATGATCTGTTCATGGGGGGCCAGCAGGAAGATAAGGGTAAGGCAAGAAGTTAAGTCTCTTTAAAGGAAAGATACTTATTAAAAATTCTACCAGAAAGATACCTAAGGAGTTTCACTCGAGAGGGAAATGGAGGACTCACTTATGGAAGTCAATTCAACTTCATTACTGGTACCATGGGAGGCCGATGGAAGAATTGCTGGATAAGATTTATAATGAAAAATCAGGGAAGCAAGGGTTGAAGTCATGAGACACAGGATCTGACACTGGCTGTTGCACTGAAATATCTGAGTAACCTTGGGCAAGTTATTCTCCCTCTTTGAATCTCACTTTTTCTCGATATGTTAACAACGAGACAATTTCAAATGCCACTGTTGATTTCTAAAATTTTCTGATTTTAATTTCCTGAAAACTAATAAATGGGAAAGAAATTCTGAAATAGTAGAATTGGATCTCTCACTTTGGAAAGTATTCTACATGTACTCGGGACATGCCATTCTGCCAATTACCTGAATGCAGAGATGCATGATGCAGCTGGTAGTCACTGACTGGCATTAATCATGTCAGCTCCCTTTCTACAAGAATGGCTGCTTTAATGGGAAACTTCAGCCACTGTCAACATGCCAGGGGGGGTGTGAAGGAGGAGAAGTAGATGAATGGGAGAGTGTTATCAAATGGGAAATGATGGATGAGGAAATCAAGCTTCTGTGTGCAGAGAGAGGGATGGGGTTGGAATGGAGGTTGGAACATGGCTTGAAGTAGCCTATCTTGGGGAACACTTAAAAGAATTTAAAAGACCTGGAGAACACTTAAAAAACTCTCTGGAAAACATTGAAAAACTTGCAGTAACAAATTAAGGCTCTTCTCATACACATGACTTCATGCAATGGAGACTGTACCATACATCGACTAAAAGTGCTGGCTATGCACTCAGTCTGGTCATGAATCTGTCCTTTTCTAGCTACGTAACTCAGTTTACTCATCTAAAAATTGGTAATAGTAATAGTGCCTGTTCTATAGGATCAGTGTGATGATTTAACAAGATAATGCCCTATAAATGGCTTAACATAGGGCCTGGCACATACTAAACCTATATAATGTTGGCTGATTTCATCACCCTTTAATTGTATGTTATTTACAGGTTTCACATATTTCATCTCATGTAATCCTCACAAAACTCTTCACTGTGAGTAGCGTAGTAATTTTGGTCATATTGCAGATGAGGAAATCACAGTTGAGTGATATTTAGCATCAGATAAGTTCTGAGGTTGGGACAAGAACAAAAGATTGACCATCTCACTGGTCAATGAGTGCAGATATACTGAGCACCATCAAGTGCCTGTCAGTCTGTTTTGTGCTTCTGTCTGGACTCTTAACTCTCAAAGCAACCAACTGAGCTAGTCTGGCTGTTATGAAGATAATAGAGGCTTAGGGAAAGGAAGTGACTGACCTAAGGCTGCAAGATCAGTCAGAGAAAAAAAAAAAAACAAAACCAGAATTTGAATCAAATCCTAGAACACTAAACTTGATTTTCTTTCCATTTTAATGTGAGTGCTTTCTAATAACATTATTAATCCATTAAACAGTCTTTAGTGAGAAGAGAATTTGGGGAAATTAAAAAAAAATACATTAGAAGACGAGTTCTATATTGTTTAAGCAATATACCCCCAAACACATAGCCTATATCTATAGCACTGAGTATCAAAGACAGTTTTCTTCAAAATTATTTAAAGACCATATCCTGGTTAAACTAGTTTGTCTATAAGGTGACCTATCAGGCAAGGAGAGTTATGGCATGAGACAGACACACAGACTAGAAATCAAATTCCATAATATTTACCAAATTCAGGGTGTTAGCACATTTACCTTTTAAATGTCAATTTTATCATCTGTGAAATGTAAACACTATTATCTCTCAGGGTTGTTGTGAGGATTAATCACGAAATTGGAGGTAACAAAGGGTAAATTTACCAAAAGAAACTTTGCTTTACATTGTGGATTTGAAATTATAAATAACTTCCTGTGTGTATATACTTATATATATACAGAAATCGTACATATGCAGATGGTTATGATCAATCTTTATATCAATAAGTAAAAAAGTAATTCAATAAATATATGTTGTTTTTCTACCCCAAGTAACGTATTGATTGTCATTGGCCTTGCACTGTGGAGATGTCCCAATAAGGTTTCACCTCTGACTCTAACAGCATAGATCTAGAGGAGAAAGGACAAGGATGTATTACAAGGCATATGGTATTATTATAAGGCATGAAGTTGAAGACTAGCTCTTATTCTTATATACTTACTGAAGGCAAACTGTTAACCTTGGACAGATATTGTCCCAAGGGATACATAACTTTTATGCAGTCTATGCATAAGCTGAAGAACTTTTAGATTTCTCTTAACATCAATTATCACCCTCAATTAATTTTTGTTGCGTATTCACTAAGTCATGGGAATATGAGAACATTAGAATAATTGCAGAGGCCCATTGGTATTGCAGGGATGTCCAATAGAACTTTCTGTGATGATAGAAATAGTCTATGTACTGTCCCATGTGAAATATAGCTAGTATGACTGAAGTGCTAAATTTTGAATTTTTTGTTTAATTTTAATTAAGTTTAATTTAAATTTAGATAGCTACATGTGGCTTGTGGTCATCATATGGAACATCCTAAGTAATGAGGAAAGGGTATTGTTCTCAGAATCAGGTAATTTGGGTTCAAGTCCTGACTTTGCAACATGTATATTAATATATGTATGAAAAGTTCTTCCTGCGATGCTCACTGTTTTGGGGCATAGGTACTCCTGTTTATAGAATGAAAGGTATTTGCAGTAGATCCAAGATTACAAAAAAATGGCACTGGAGTCACCACTGCTGACCCCTGTGCCCATGGCAGACATCACTAATCAATCACCACACTTTTTTTCTACTGAGCTATGTGTGGCATTAATACCCTCCTCTACATGGTGCTCCAGAGAGTCCTTGCCAATAGAGAAGAAGTTTCATGTAAGAAGGAGCCTATTTTAGTACAGAAGATGTACTAAATGGTCTCTATGGACCAGTCCAACCCTAAATTATTTGGCTGAGTCCAAATTTTCTTGAATCTTAAAATAAACAGAATCTTATATCTAAAGATAGGGTTATTCTTCCTGAAATCAAGACGAAAAGCTTAAATTTTAGTTATTTTAAACTATTCATTATTATACTATCAACTATGAACTCACCTAAATAGGTTTGGACCTATTTTTCAAACATGTGGTGGGAAGACCTTTGGAGTTAAAAATCAGAACAAGTGAAAATTAGTCCCAGCTCTTTAAATGATCAGCTGGGGTGAAATCAGTAGCTATTCAAAATCTTTGAGCCTTGGTTTCTCTATGTATAAAATACAAAGAACCAGTTCATCTGCCTTACCAATTTAACTTGTAATGGGTTAACAGTAACAAAAGTTATTATTAACTGAGGCAGGGTGACTGTGTGGTTGCCGTGGGGAGGGCAGAAAACAATATCTATGCTGGTGGTGAAGTGTGGCTGCTTAGTATTTTTAGGTCATATTTCACCTACAGCACAGCAAACATTAATTGGATTAAAACTATGATTGATTTATTTGCAAATAGGCAGTAGGGACAAGAAGAATTATTTGGGATGATTTTTATGCAGTCATAGCAAACACACACACACTCACACACCTCCCTTCTCCTCCAGCCCCCTCCACAAGGCCTAATGAATGTTTGCTGTTAAAGATCCTACATTAGGAACAGGAATATAGGAATAGAATAATGGCATATGATAAATGGGGGGGGGGGGAAACAAAAACCTTAAAGTCAACTCTTACAAGTTAGGTTCCCCGGGAAGCAGACGTTAGCATGGATGAGGTCAATTAGGGAGCCCTCTTGGGATCAACAACTGTGGAAGAGAAGAAAATAATATTGGGAAGAGAGGGTGATATATTCTCAGTGGAACACCTCAGTGGACACTGGAAGAAATACTGAAGATGGAAGGAGCAGTCCTGAGTTGGAACAAGAGGCCCAGTCCTATGTGCCCCTGTGAGTCAATAAGTCATTGAAGTAGGCCAGTCCAGGAAGGAAGTACAAACTTGAGTCAGGAATTTCAACTGAGACAGTTGCTGAGGACACTCCAATGTCTAGAAAAATAATTCCTTTATTTCTGAAGGGGGTTCTTGAAAGCTTTTTGCAGGTCTAGCACATGATCCAATTCAGAACCCTTGGTTTGTAAAGGAAAGAGCTATTAATTGACCTGCTCATCAACAAATAGAGGTCTCTTGGCTATAATAGGACTAGAATCCAAATTGGTGTGCCCCCAAACCAGTGTTTACCCATCTACCCACACTTTTTAACTTCACTTTGCATAGTCCTTCAAGTTAGTACTAATTCTGGTCATGTGTGCTGAGTTTGCATCATTGACCATACACTAAGTCATGAGTTCTGTACATGGTTAATTAATCACAACTTTACACAACTAGGCAGAGCCAAATGACAAGACTGGGTTGACTGGGCCCTCTGCCTGTTGCTTGCCACTTCAACTCCTTCCTCTTACAGATTCGGTGATTAATTTTCCTATGCAGTTGTTCCAAAGAGTTTCTCTATGCTACAGCCAACCCCCTTAGTCTATCAATTTCAGGATTACCAGTCTTAAAGGTAAATAATAAACACCCTTTATCTCCCCCCAAAAAGGTCAGAATCCTTGTCAAGAAATTGTCTCATCGAACATGGTTACTACCAGGAAATTTTTAGGGCATGATTTTTCAACCTCAGCCAAAGTGTGGCATGGGATAATTCTTTGCTGAAGGGAGCTGTCCTGTGCATTGCAGGATATTTATCAGCATACCTGGCCTCTACCAACTAGATGACAGTACTATCTCTCCTACCCATTGGGACAACCAAAAATGTCTCCAGATACTGCTAAATTTCTACTGGTGTGGAAATTACCCCTGGTTGAGAACCACTACTTAAGAGATCTTCAGAACTGATGCTTTAACTCCAATTGCAAGGAAATACTTTCCCTCTCTCTTTTCCAGAGCCCCCACCATCATCACATCCTTCTTTCCCTCATTTTTTATTTTATTTTTTTAACAGTGCCAGGAATTGAACCCAGGACCTCATATGTGGGAAGGTGGCGCTCAACCAATGAGCCACATCAGCTCCCCTGAGTTGGTTTTTCCATTTGATTTCTTGTTGTTTGTTTTTAGGAGGCACCTGGAACCAAACCCAGGACCTCCCATGTGGGAAGCAGGCACTCAGCCTCTTAAGCCACATCTGTTCCCTATTTGTTTTTTAATAAACTTTATTTTTAGAGAGATGGATTTAATGTTCCCTTTTTCTACTCTCCTCCATTTCACTTTCTTTTCTCTGTCTTCAGAGTTCAACCTTATCTTAAATGTGTATGTTTTCTTCCTGTACATGTTTTTATAATCCTGCTTTATCTGTATGTTAACAATGAGCAGTGTGCCTTATGCATTTATATATGTGCTATTAAATTGTACATAGCACTCTAGATATATTAGTCAGGGTTCTCTAGGGAAACAGAATCAACAGGAAATATCTGTCAATAATGTGAGATTTAATAAGAGTCTCTCACGTGACCATGGGGATGCACAAGCCCTGGTTCCACAGGCAGGCTGCAAACCAGGGGCTTTGATGAAAGTCCAGTGAAGGTCCTTGATGAGTTTCCAGGAGACACTGGCTGTCCAAAGATGAGCTGGGAAATTCTCTCTGAATGTTGAAATCACTTCCCCATTTAAGGCATTCAACTGATTGGATAAAGCATTACTCATTACTGAAGGCAATGATTGATATAGATGTAATCAGTTATCTATGCAGTAAACTCACTGGTGACTAAAGTCCATAAATGTCCTTGTATTACAATTAGCCCAGGGCTTGCTTGACCAACAAACACCTGGGCACAATTACCTGGCCGAGATGACACATTATCTTAACCATCACACCAGACAAACATTGATTGTTTTCACTCAATATTGTATATCTGAGAGTTGTTTTGTGCATCATGATGCATGCAGATCTATTTTATTCATTTAAACATACCAAAATCTATTTATTTGTTCTAATCTTGGGGGACATTTAGTTTGTTTTCCTCATTTCACCTTTACAAACACTATTGCAGATCACATTTGGGAGTCTCTAGGGGAGAATCTGTTTCCTTGCATTTGCCAGCTGCTTGAGGCTGGCCACATTCCTTGGCTCATGGCCCCCTTTTTCCACCTTAAAAGCAAGCAACATTGCGTCTCTCTGTACCTCCTTCCATTGTCACATCTCTTTCTCAGATACTCTTCTTCTGCTTCCCTCTTCCATTTTTAGGATCTTTGTGACTACATTGGGCATATCTGGAAAATCCTAGATAATCTCCCCATTTTAAGGTCAGGTAATTAGCAACCTTTATTCCATTTGCAACCTTAATTCCCCTTTACCATGTAGCCTAACATATTCACAGGTTATGGGTGATAGGATGTGGATATCTCTGGATGGGCCATTATTCTTCTTGGCATAAAAGGTAACCACTCTTTTGACTTCTAATCCCTAAAATTAGTTCTCTTCTTGAATTTCATATAAACAAAATTGTGCATTACGTGCTTTTCTTTGGTGTGCTTTCTTTCACTCAACATGTTTTTTGAGTTTCCTCCCCCTATTAATACTTTGTTCTGCTTATTGCTCTGTAGTGTTTCACTACTTAATATATCACATTCCATCTATCCATTCTTCCATCAAATGGCATTTAGGTTGTTTACAGATTTTGTCTATTATGAATGAATCTATAAACATGTTCACACAAATTTGTGTGGAGCCTGCACTCATTTCTATCAAGTATATCAGTAGGAGTAGGAATAATCAATTATAAGGTAGACCTTTGTGTTTAACTTATAGAAATTGCCACTCAGTTTCCCAAAACGGTTTGGCCATTTTGTACTCTTACCAGCAACATAAGAGGTTCCAGTTATTCCATATCCTTGACCACATTTGGTATTTTTAGTCTTTATCATATTAGCCTGTTAAGAGAGATCTTTCTGGTTGGGAAGAGACATCTCATTGCAATTTAGTTTGTATTTACCTAATAAATAACGATCTTAAGCACCTTTTCATACATTTATTGACTTCATATATCTTTTTTTGTGTAGTACCTGTTTGAATAAGTTATTTGTTTTTAAATTGCATTGTTTTAGTTTTATTATGGATTTGTATGTTTGTTACATAACCTGGATATGAATTTATTGTCAGAAACAAGTATTCCAAATATTTACTTCCAGTATATGACTTGTTTTTTTTTTATTTTCTTAATGATTTTGTTTGATGAACAGATGGGTTTAGTCTTAGGAAAAAAATATTTTTAAAGTTTATTTTTCTTTTATGACTAGTGCTTTATGACTTTTATTTAAAACATTTTTTCTACCCTTAGTTGACTTAAAATATATTCTACACTTTCTTCTAGAAGCCCTTCATTTATATTTAGTCCTGTAATCAATCTGAAATTAATTTTTTATATGATGGGAAGCAGAGGTCAATGTTCACTTATTCTTTAAGCACCATTTTTTGAAAAGATTATATTTTCCCAAATAAATTGCAATAGTGCTTTTTTAAACATCAAATGACCATATGGATGAAATGGTGGTTTAAATTATATTTTACAGATAAACTAAGCATTCTTTTAAAAACACCAATTGAATTAGTCTTTCTCTTGAGGGGGATCCAGGTTCTAATCCTAGAATTGTTAGTATTTCTAATAAGATTTCCCGCCCCCCATCCTGGGTATACATTCAAAGCCAATTATTTATATTTATCGAGACCACAGTAACATGGCCTTAGGTTCATTTCTTTTCAACCTTTTCTTACAAATTTCAATGCATTTATTTTGTACTTTCAGATTCTCACGAGTATGAATTTTCTAATAATAAAAAAGCAACAAATACTAACATTTACTGAGTCTTTAGTGTATGTCAAGCACATCACGTATATGGTGCACCAGGGCTTTTTCCAGCACAAGCTTATAATATAAATATACTTTACCACTTAAGAGCCATTGTCCCATTTACATCTTAAAATATTACTAGAGGCAGTTACCAACTTTCTCACAAAGATTCAGTTTCAGGGAACTAAGGTTACTTTCCTAAATTAACATAGTTATTAAGTGATAGTAGGCTAGTATGTGTTTTAGGCATAAAATCTTAAGATTTTTATGTTTGGAAGGAGTCAAAGTCTATTTTCTTCAACTTATTTTCAGTTATACACAGAATCCCAGTCAAGAGATCTTTCAAAACTATGCTTGAAAACCTGGGTGACATGTTGCTCATCTTCCCAAATAAGGATGCATAAATTGGAAATTAAGAGCCTGATAAGCTTAAGATAAGTATGAATTCTGACTCTGGAGTAACATTGAATAAGCTACACAGGATCTCTGAGTCTCTGATTATTCTTATTGGTTTTAGTGGGACAAATAGAACCTATTTCACAGGGTTATTTTGAAGCTCAAGTTAGATAATGCCGACCTCTTACCCAGTGGAAATCTTTGCACACAAATTTTAGGCAGATACTAGTATTATTGATATCACATCTTTGTACAACTCTAACATACAATTTTTTTCTGAATTAAAATTATATTCTATGCCTATGGGACATTCAGAACAAGGCATAGTCCCTCTTGAATTATTTGAAGCCAGCCACTCTTTGTCTGAATCTTGTATCTAGGTTTAACTTCCACTTTTATCAATCTTATTTCAAGCATTAGGTTTTTACAATTATGTGCTACTTGTGTCAAAGACTTTATGTTACTCTTCTACATATCCCTAAAAGTGAAGAGCACATGATAGATAGTTGCCTTGACTGCTCAAACAAATACCATGCAATCAATGAGTTAGTTAAGCAATGGAAATTCAATGGCTCACAGTTTTGAGATCAGGAAAACATCCAAATCAAGGCAATTCTTTCACCCCGAATGCTGAGGCATGCTGTGGTTGGTTGCCAGGGATCCTTGGTCCTTGGCTCCTGTCACGTGGAAATGTACATGGTGGTCTCTCCTGACCTTAATGTTCTTTTTTGTGTTCTGTTGAATTCCAACATCTTACTTCCCATGGATTTCTCTTTCTCTGTTTAAATTTCATTCTGCTTATAAGGGACTCCAGTAATAGGATTAAGACCCAACTTGATTGAGATGTACCACATCTTCACTGAAGTAAACCATCTAAAGGTCCTACTTACAATGGGATTACACTCACAGGAATGGATTAAGTTTAAGAACATGGTTTTTTTTTTTTTTTCTGGAGTATACACAGCTCTAAACCACCACAGTAGCCAAAGAATATTTGTTGAATAAATGTATATAATGAATGAATGAATGAATGGAGTCTCCTCATCTTCTTGATCGCTATCATTTGCTACCATAATCTCACTCTATTGACTTTTAAGGCCAATATACCCTTTCTGTAAAATAATGGACCTTTTTGTCATTGTAGATAGATTTCAAGGGTAGCATCTACTGTTCATTTTGTTAAAGATCATGTAAAATTAAATGCTTGGATTGAAAATGTTTTAAATTTATGTATCATCTTTGGTAATCCTCACAGCATTCCAATGACATTGTATATCATTATTTCTATCTTAAAGCAAAAGAAACTGAGACTTAGAGAGATTTCATGGTCTAAGTAGGATCTGAACCCAGATATATGTGATTTTATAGTTCAGTTTCTTAAATATGGAGACCTATTATCTCTAAGATGAGTTGCTAGTGAGAAAGTAATTCTGGTCACCTCTCTTATGATTTTAATGAAGAATTTTTCTGTTCCCTTGGCTAATTTACCAATTATATTCTAGTATTCCTTTTCTCTTCTCATTTCTCTCTCCTGATATGTCCCTATAGACTCTTGACAGGTTGTTATTAGAAACATTTCTGCATATTAACTTGAGTTAACTTATTACTATCTCATAAACTGATATGTGAGTGACAGGCCCTTCAATATACCTGGACATATGAATTGGATCTCATTTCTGCCAGTTTATGTGGGTCTGTCATATTCCATCTCACCCCACAGGCAGATCCTTCTTTTTCCTTCTCTAGGGGCTGAACAACAACTCAGCCAGCACTTTCAAGACTGTCTTTGACCCACCTCTGAAAATATCATTGGCATAATCTCAAATAGGACTCAAATTCACCATTACAATTTCTAGTTATATAATGCTGGGAGAAATATTTAAAGGAGGCAGACATCTGGTGAGGAACAGAGGAAGGTGGTGGAATGGCACAGGTTTTGGAGTCAGGAGAACTGCATATATATACAAGTTCAGCTTTTCTGTCACTGTAGATTTCTGGTTAAGTCCTGTCATAACGCTAAGTCTCAGGTTTCATGTGTATAAAATGAAGTTAAAGATCAAATGGAGTAAATGATGTGAAAGTACTCTATGAAAAAAATTAATGCAAACAAGCATTAAAGACCAGAAAATAAATAAACTACCAGCATCTTGGTAGTATCAATCTCTTCAGAATGGTCCAAGATTATTCTCTTAATATTTAATTTATATTCATCCAAAAATATTAATAAATTGGTAAACTACCAGAAATGATAGAAACTATATAAAAATCAATCATTCCTGCTATGAATTAAATTCCACATGAAGAAATATTCAACTCTTAATCCCTAGTCCTGTGGATGTGAACCCATTTGTAAAGGGGATCTTTGAAAATCCCATTAAAGTATGGTCAAACTTAATCAGGAGGGCCTTAATCCAATAAGACTGCAGTCGTTATAAGCAGAAGAAATTTTGATACAACAGTAGGAGACAGGAGGCGACAGATGGGGAGAGAGTCAGCTATGTGACAGAGGCAGATACTATGAATTGCTGGCAAGCCACCACCAGAAAGCTACAAGCTTCAGAGGAAGCATGATTCTGCTGACACCTCGAATTGGGACTTCTAAGCTTCAAAATTGTGAGGCAATAAATTCCTATCTGATTTGTTGTACTTTTTTGTAATAATAGCTTTATTTTAAGAGAAGTTTTAGATTTACATTTACAGAAAAATTACACCAAAAGTATAGGGAGTTCCCACGTGAGCTCACCACACACACAAACATAGTTTCTCCTGTATTAACATCTTATATAATGTCAATAAAAGTGTGGTATTTTTATAGCACCTCTAAGAAAGCTAAGACCAAATTAAGAAAAACCCCATGTCTAAAAGTAATAAGAAGTAGATCTAATTGGAGAAATGATTAATTTATAATGTGATATAAGCATTGAAAGATAAAAGAATAAATATAGTAGGAAAAAAGCAGAACCTCTAAATATACTAATAACGGTCAATGAAGACAAATAAAACTAGAGATAATTTTTTTTCTTGAATGGGGAGACACTATTTTAAAACTGTCAAGTATTTCTTAAATTTTGGAACTCATGAAGTCTTAATAAGGATTTCAAAGGAATTTAGGGAGAATCAATAAAATTATTCTAATGTTCATCCGGAATATTAAATATGCAATAGAGGTTATGCTATTCATAAAAAAGAATAATTAGAAAGGAACCATTTAACATGATATCAAAAATATGTCAGAACTACAATAAGTAAAATAATGTGTTTCTGCTATCAGAATATAGACATACAGAGAAAGAAAAAAGAATTGTTAAGAAAATTAGACTTTAGTGTGTACTGGAATTTAGCAATTACAAAAGATATTTAAATCAGTGGTAAAAATGAAATAGGTTATTCAATAAATGTTACTGGAGTCACATTTCTCATTTGGGAGAAAAAAATCAGGTTAGATCACCATCTCACTACTGACACTAAATATATTTCAGATGGATCATTGACTGTGTCAATTGCTTTGGTCTCATTTTATTTATTATGTTACATTTAATTACATTTTTTTAAATCTCTCAAGCCATGTCATACCCTTACTCTATCAGTCCTCATCAACTCAGACATAAACCCCATGGATATTGGGCTAGGGAGCTAGCCCAAGTGGCAACCACTATGCTCTAATACAATTATTCTTGCCTCATACCTGAGTAGGTACAATGGCTTTGTTAGTGGGTGAAGAACTCTAAGTCTAGTTTTTTTGTCCTGTTAGAATGAACTCTGGAGTCAGGCATTTTCAAAGAGATTCCTTATGCTAGTCTACCTCTCTAATAGACATGCCCAGATGTGTCTACTTCCAGCAAGAAGTATAGTTTAAGTCCTTAAAAGAGTCTTAGATACACACCATATTGGTAAATTATCTATAAGACTAAATTTGATCCACTTATATCCTCTCCCCAGAATCTCCATGTCAGTCTTTTGTGACTAGCAATTAATCCTTAACTTACTTGTTGAAATAAGCTACCTACCCAAACCCTCATCAATCCTTACCATTTAAAGCTCAAGCTGTTGATGTTATTGCTATAAACATTTAACTTTTAACTCCAAATCATTCTAACCATCTATTTTAGGGGTCAACAAACATTTTTTTTGTAAAGGGCCAAATAAATATTTTTATGCTTTGCAGGCCATTGTATCTCTATCTCAATGACTCCACTAACACCATAGAGAATGCATAAACAGATGAGTATAACAGTGTTCCAATAAAACTTTGTTCACAAAAGAATAGTCAATGGGCCAGTTTATTGATGATGGCTCATCTAATCTATCCTGAATACTTTCATTTCATTCATCTTCCTAAAACAGAATATTAGCCATTTCACTGATCAAAATCCAGAAAATAAACAAACAAGTTTAATTAAGTAGTTATTGATCGTTATTAATGTTGGGAAGGAAGGCACCTACCTGTTTGTTCATAGTTTCACTCCATATGTTGGATAACTTTCTTCCTGAAAAGTTATTACACTAGAATTTTAACAAAAATGTACATTCTCTAGAAAGAAGACGATACATGGGAACAGAGTGTTAAATGCCTGAAATTTCCTTCTTATACTAATCTTTAACATTTACTTCTAGATGCAAATGGTTAAAGCTAAAGCTTACTCTTCAATTTAAAGCAGGTTGGCAACATGAAGGTGTAGTATTAAGTGCACAGACTTTAGAACCAGGCTGATTAGGGTTAGAATCTTAGGTCTTCTGTTTGCCAATTATATGACATTGAAATACATATTCAGACTGTCAGCTCATCAATATCTTCATCTGTAAAATATAATTAATCCTACCTATCATAGCAGGGGTACTTGAAAGTAAATGAGATCATGCATTTATATTTTCAACACATAATAGGTGATCAATAAATTTTAGATGTTATTATTGGGCAATAAACTAATCTTTAGTTTGTTAGCAAACTTTTGTATCTAGACTAATCTTTCTCAATCATACAACTTGCACAAATTATCAATGTTAACTTTTACTAATAGGGTAGTTTTGTTATTTTGGCATCTTTAAAGTTTATTTGGCATCTCTCCAACTAGATTGATCCTTTCAAGCTTGAGCTGTGTCTTCTACTATTTTTCCAATATCTAAAGGGCAAAACATGCTAATAACAATCTTGATCCTATGATAAGTGTTTTAGTTTCCTAGATGCTAAAACAAATGCCATGCAACTGGTTAGCTTAAGCATAGGAATTCATTGGATCACAGTTTCAGAGACTTGCTTCCTCCCTGGGTGTTAAATTCTGGCTGCCCACAATCTTTAGGGTTCCCTGGTTTTTGTGTCACCTGACCATGAACATGGCAATGTCTTCTTTCTCCACTGGGTACCATTGACTTCTAGCTTCTGTCTGTTCCCATTGGCTTTTCTCTCCATCTGATTTTCAATTTCCTTATAAAGGATTCTAATACTCCAGATTAAACCCAACCTGACTTAATTGGGTCACACCTTAACTGAAGTACTAATTTGAAGAGATTATTTGCAATGGGGCCACACCCACCAGAATGCAGACCAAGACCAAGGACATGTCCAAACCGCAGTACACAATTCAATCCACCATCACAAAAATAGCAAATCTATTTTTTTCATGATAGTCAAAATCATTGCAACATATTATCTTCTTTCTACCACAAAGTACAAGTTATTCATATTAATACTAAAAATTGAAAATTAAAATTGTAAGAGACTCAATGCTGGCAATTCTTCTTCAATAACCCAACTTTGTTACTTTGGGATTTACTTTTCTTCATGTATATAAAGGAGACTATTTATACCTTTTATAATAGGACAACATGTGAAATGATTTTAATAACAAGGGTATCATAAAAAAGTTAAATATTTTTGTTGAAGTTGTTGTTGTTAGATATCATCTATTGACAGTAGGTAGAATTACAATTCACCCAAATTTAAAGTAATCTCAGTGTGTCGATCCAGAGATGAAGAAGGCTAACAAACAGAATTAAGAAGAAGATAGGTTTCAGCTAATTATAAGGATATATTTTAATCAGTTAGAACTTTCTGAAATGAAATAGGCCTAATAAGGTGCAGTGAGGTGAATACTACAGGAGATGCTCACAGAGACTGGGGGAAGGCTAGTAAGAGATTCATACAAGATTTATCAGACTTCTGGGAAGATGGAAGATTAGAGAGACACAGGACTCAATTCTTTCTTAGAAAAATTGCTAGAAGATAGGCAGAAATTGCTAGGAAAAAATGTTCTAGGGTTTAAGACACCAGGGTAAGCCTGGACAACACCCAGAAGAGAGAGGGGCACAGTAAAAGAATCTCAGCTGCAAGACTGTGAGCAGAAGCTACAGCTGCAATTGACAGCACCCTTTCCCCCACTCTCTGAGCAGACAACTTTGAATTCTCAGGCTTCTGGCTGGCAGATACAGACAGAGGGCGTCACAGAGATCAACCTCCCCAGGCTACAGGAGAGAGAGAGAGACACAGCCTAAGGCTGACTCAGCTTTTGGCCAGCAAATTTGGTCTGCTGTGTCGCACAGGCACTTCAAGGATAAGTGGGGCCACACCGTTGTTTGCCTTGGGACCCACCATAAGACTAAAGAGATCTGACCCTCTCAGTCACCCTCCCTAATGACTGGGACTGGTTGTTGAGGACACAGAGGGGAGTGGGATTATTTCTCACCTGCGAAAAGGGAGGGGACTGAGAGTAAAGATTAGAAAACTGCTTCTGAGAAAGTTTGAATTGTGAGGCTCTGCATAGCTTCAAGGCAGGATCGTCTGTTACACTATGTCTGTCAGTATTGCAACAAACACACTCCTACCAGGCTTTGAACTGAGAGGGCTGCTGAAGTCACCACATTCTGGTGGACCAAGGAAGTGCATGTGAGGAAATTAAAATTTAATAAGTAAGAGAGGTTGTTTCTGGCCTTTACATCCTCCCTCCCCAATGCCCTTGGAAGTGGGTCTGCAACCATTACTGGGTCCATGGCCCAGATTTAAGCAACAAACAGGGCCAATCTTAATGACCTCGAGCAAGTTGAACCAAGAATAAAAGAATGACAGTAACACACATCCTTCTGCCACTAAATCCCTATGCAAGAGAGATAAATTGATCATCAGCGTAAACTCACCATCATAATCAGATGCCTAGACATCAGCAAAAAATTACAAGCAAAGGAATATATCAAAGCCTCAGATGAAACATAGGATTTGAGACAACTAATCAACAAAGTCCATAGAAATCTCCAAGATCAAATCAATGAGTTGAAAATAGTATGGCTAATGAGAGAAATTACATCAAGAAGACATTGGGCAAGCACAAAGAAGAATTTGAAAACCTGAATAGAAAAATGACAGAGCTTATGGTAATGAAAGACATAATAGATGAGATCAAGAAAACATTAGAGGCGAACAACAGTAGACTCAAAATGATGGAAGAAATAATAAGTGCTGTAGAACATAGAATAGCTGAACTTGAAGAAAGAGAAGAACAGAGTGAGAAAAGAATGGGAAAAAATTGAGCAGGGCATAAAGGAGTTGAATTATAACACTAAGCACAAAAATATATGTGTCATGGGAGTTCCAGAAGGAGAAGAGAAGGGAAAATTGGCAGAAAGAGTATTTGAGGAATTAATGGCTGCAAATTTCCCAACTCTCATGAAAGAAATGAATTTACATGTCCAAGGTGCACATCATACACCAGTCAGAATAAAAACAAATAGATCTACTCCAAGACACATACTACTCAGAATTTCAAACATCAAGGATAAAGAGAAAATTCTGAAAGCAGCAAGGTAGAAGCAAACCATCATATACAAGGGACTCCCAATAAGATTTAGGGCAGATTTCTCATCAGAAACCATGGACACAAGCAGACAGTAGTATGATATAATTAGGATAATGAAATAGAAAAATTGCCAGCTGAGAATTCTTTATCTGGCAAAACTGTTCTTCAGATATGAAGGTGAGTTAAAAATATTCACAAACAGAAACTAAGAGAGTCTGTAAAAAAGAATCAACCTAGGAGAATGGATGTAGCTCAAGTGATTGAGCTCCCACCTACCACTGAGAGGTCCTGGGTTTGGTTCCCGGTGTCCCCTGGAGAAGATGAGCAAGACAGCAAGCTGGAATGATGGGTAGGTACAGTGAGTTGACACAATATGATGGAAAAAGGAGACACAGAAGAGAGAAGACCATGAAAGATATGGGAGCTGAGGTGGCTCAAGCGATTGAGTGCCTCTTTCCTACATGGGAGGTCCCAGATTTGGTTCCTGGTGCCTCCTAAAGAAAAGATGTGCAGACACAGAGAGCACACAGTGAATGGGCACAGAGAGCAGACAGCAAGTGCAAAGTGATAAGGGGGTGAGAATAAATAAAAAATCTTTTTTAAAAAAATCAACCTTTGGCAGATGTATTAAAGGGAGCCTTACAACCTGAAAGAAAAAAAACAAAAGAGGGGGGCTTGGAGGAGAGTGTAGCAGGCAAGACTAGCAGAAAGGATAACCAAAACAACAAAAAGACAGCTGAAAATAAGATACGACATATGAAAGCCAATAAATAAAATGGTGGAAGTGAATAATGCATTTATAGTAATATCATTGAATGTGGATGATATAAACTCCCCAATCAAAATATATAGGCTGACAGAATGGATAAAATAAAATTTAAAAAATAGATGAACCATCCATATACTGCCTACAAGAGACTCCCCTTAGACCCAAGGATACAAATTGGCTGAAATTGAAAGGTTGGAGAA
This sequence comes from Tolypeutes matacus, assembly GCA_026826555.1. NCBI lineage: Eukaryota > Metazoa > Chordata > Mammalia > Cingulata > Chlamyphoridae > Tolypeutes > Tolypeutes matacus. Next base: position 14,068,339 of record JAKSZT010017719.1, on the reverse strand, counting down.
ATTTGCCCCATGCAAAGCACAACCCAAATTGAGCAGGGATATTAGCTATACTAATATTGGATAAAACAGACTTTAAATGCAAAAAAAGTATAAGAGATATAAAAGTCCATTATATATTAATCAATGGGACAATCCACCAGGAAGAAATAACAGTCATAAACATCTATACACTTAACCAGGTTGCCCCAAAATACATAAGGCTAACTCTGGTAAAACTGAAGGAGAAATAGACATCTCCACATTAATATAGACTTCAACACACCACTCAAATCATTACATAAAACAACTATTCAGATGATCAACAAGGAAAAAAAGAACTTGAACAATATAATAAATAAGCTAGACCTAACAGATATATACAGAAGATTGCATCCCAAATCAGTGGGTTAGAAATTCTTCTCAAGTGGTCATGGATCTTTAACCAGGATAGATCACATGTTGGGTCATAAGGCAGGTCTCAATAAATATTAAACAATTGATATTATACAAAGAATCTTCTCAGATCATAATGGAATGGAACTGGAAATCATTAATAGATGGGAAAGGTGAAAATTCACAAATGTGTGGAGGCTAAACAACACACTCCTAAACAATCAATGATTCAAAGAAGAAATCGTACGAGAAATTAGTAAATATATGGAGATGAATGAAAATGAGAACACAACTTATAAAAACTTCCGGGATACAGTGAAGGCAGTGCTGAGAGAGAAATTTATAGCCCTAAACACCTATATTAAAAAAGAAGAAATAGCTAAAATCAAAGATCTAAATGAACAACTGGAAAAACTGGAAAAGAACAGCAAATCAATCTCAAAGCAAGCAAAAGGAAAGAAATAATAAAGATTAGATCAGATATAAATGAAATTGAGAACAACAACAACAACAAAAAAAACCAATAGATAAAATCAACAAAACCAATAGCTGATTATCTAAGAAGATCAATAAAATTGACAAATCCTTAGCTAGACTATCAAAGCAAAAAGGGAGAAGAAGCAAATAGATAAAATCAGAAATGAAAGGGTGGAAGTTAGGACAGACTCCACAGAAATAAAAAGGATCATAAGAGGATATAATAAGAAACTGTATGCCAACACACTAGACAACCCAGACGAAATGGACAAATTGCTAGAAATGGACAAACAACCTACATTGACTATACAAGAAATACAAGAACTCAAGTTGAATAAAGATTTTTCACGTGACCAAGCAATACCAGTATATACCCAGAAGAACTGAGAAGAGCGACACAAACAGATATCTTCACAGCCGATCTTCACAGCGGTGTTGTTCACGACTGTTAAAAGATGAACACTACTCAGGTGTCCTTCAACCGATGAATGGATAAACAAATCGTGGTGTATATATACGATGGAATATTACGAAGCTGTAAGAAGAAATGGAGCCATGAAGCATATGACAATATGGATGAACCTGGAGGACATTATTTTGAGTGAAGCAAGCCAGACACAAAAGGTCAAATACTATATGATTGTGATTTTGTGAACTAAATATATAGTGTAAACTCCATGGAGTTAATAGCTAGAATATAGGTTATCAAAAAATAGAAAGAGGTTGGAGAATGGAAAACTGAGGGTTAATCTGTGTAGAATTGGTGAAAATGTTGTTTGTTAATCTTTGGAAATGAATAGAAAAGGTGAAAGCACATCATAGTGTTTGTAACTAGCTGTGCTATTATATGTGTACAATAGTGATTGAAAGAGAAAGTCTAAGGTCATTTATATTACTTGAAGGAAAGCTAAAACATGTGACATGGGACTGTATAGCATATTAATAAAACGGAAAACAATAAGTGTTAGGAAGGATGTGGAGAAATAGGAACACTCATTCATTGTTGATGGCAATGTAAAAAGGTACAGCTGCTATGGAAAACACTTTGATAGGTCCCCCAGAAAATTAAGTATACAATTACCATATGACTGACTAATCTCACTTTTTGTTATACACTCAAAAGAATTGATAGCAGGGAGTCAAACTGATATTTGGACCCCAATATTCATAACAGCATTTTTAATAATTATGAAAAGATGGCAGCAAGCCAAATGTCCATCAACAGATGAATGAATAAACAAAATGTGGCAAATGCATGCAGTGGAATTCTACTCAGCCATAAAAAAGAATGAAGTTCTGATATATGTGACAGCATGGATGAAACCTAAAGAAGTCATGTTATGTTAAATAAGCCAGACACAAAAGGGCAAATTATTGTATGATCTCACTGATATGCAAAAATTAAAATAAGCAAATTATAGCATCAGAAATTAGAATACAAGTTACTGGGGCCAGGGTGGGGCTAGTAAATGGGGAGCTAATGTTTATTTGGTACAGAGTTTCTGTTTGGAGTGATGGAAAATTTTGGTAATGGATGGTGGTGATTGTAGCACAATGTGGATGTAATTAACATCACTGAATTATATATTTGAATGTGGTTACAGGGGAAATTTTAGGGTATATATATTTGTTACTAGAATGAAAATTTAGAAACAACAAAAACAAAGGACTTTACACAGTGAACTCTAATGCAGTCTATGGACTATAGTTAATAATACAATTATAAAAATATTATTTCATCAATTGTAGGAAAGATACCACATTAGTGCAAAAGATTAATATTAGGGGGACTATATGGGATCTCTATTTTCTGCATGAATATATATAATAATGGGAAAAAAGAACCTAATGGAAATGAAAAATACCATATCAGAAATTAAAAATTATTTTGATGGGAGTAATAGCAGATAAACTACTTCAGAAGAAAAAAATCAAAGAATTTGAATTTATAGGAATAAAAACTATCAAAATTAGGCACAGGGGGAAAAAAGCCTGAAAAAATTAACAGTTCTTATGTGATTTATAAGAAAATATCAAGCAGTCTAACATACAAGCACTAAAAGTGAGGAGAGAGAGCGGGCAGAAAAGCCATTTGAAGAAATAGTGGCTTGGAATTTTCAAAGTTTTAGTAAAACTGCAAATAACTGATCCAAGATACTCAAGTAAACTTAAGATTATGCACAAAGAAAACCACACAAAGGTATATCATAATCAAATTCCTAAAAACCAGTGTTGAAGTGAATTTCTTAAAAGCAGACAGAGAAAAAGACACATTACATACCGAATAACAAACATAAGAATGACCACAGAGCTTGCAATTCTGTTAAGGTTTGCAATCCAGAAGGCAATAAAAAAACTTCTTTGAAGAGTCAAAAGAAAAAAAATACAAGAATCCAACACCTAGTACGTCTTTCAAAATAGAAGTTAAATATCTTTTCAAACAAAGCTAAGATCATTTTGTCATCAATATACCAGCTCTATAAGCAATATAAAAGAGTTTTTTTTTTAGGTAGAAGAAATAATATAACAAAACATGCATCTGCACAAAGGAATGAAGATCACAGAAATCACAAATGAATTGAAAAATATTAAAAGCAATCAAACTTGAGTTCTGCTTACTGGTAATGGCAGAGTACATTGTATCAGACTAACATGTAGATAATAATAGTGATAGAATCTGGTTAAAAATAACTATTTCAAGGCACTGGAGAATAGTCAAAAGCGGACAGAAACTGGGCAGAATTTGTCTCTCAAAAGAAATTAAAAAAATTTAAAAGAAGCCAGATTAAAAAATATGACATTACATGTAAGAGAACAATAAAAGTAATGAAAGCTGACATCTCATCATACAAAAAGGAGCCCAAAGAATGGCAACTATAAAATGGTGATATTTAAAAAAAGTTAAACTAGAATTCCATATATAGCAAAAAATATATTTCAAAAATGAAAAAAAAAAACTTTGTCAGATAAACAGAACAATCCATGTAGCAGATCCACACTTCTAAATGATAAAATTCTTTAGAATCAGGGGAAATGATGCCATATGTAAATTTGATTATATGGGAATAAATAAATAGTAAATATATAATTAAATATATAATTACTTCTTTTCCTAATTTCTAAAGTAATTTGACTAAGGTGAAAATAATTGCATATGACAACAACAGCAAAGGAATGGAAAAGGTCATACATGGAATTTTGTTACTATAAGCTTCTTACATATATATGCCATGTATAATGAAAATAAACTGTGATAAGTTAAAATTTATATCATAAAATAAAGACAACTAATCAAATTTAAAATATGGTTATAGTTATATTCCATTCCATCTCTTCTTTTGGCCTCATATATATATATATATATATGGAGAGAGAGAGAGAGAGAGAGAGAGAGGAAAGTACCAAAGAACAGTGGAGAGAATAGAAAACTAATAACAAGATGGTAGGTTTAAATATGAGAATATTAATTTAATTTTATATTAAATATGAAAGAATTAAACACTCCAAACAAAAGGTAAGTATTTTCAGAATAGAAATGAAATTAAAAAACATCCAAACTACAAATCCACAAAGTCTAAAGTTCACTCTTTGAAAAGATTAATAAAATTGAAAAACCCTATAGCTAAATGCATAAAAGAGAGAAAACACAAATATTCAAAACTTAAAATTAAAGAGGGAACATCACATATTATACACATTCTCTAATATCAGGGACAAGTCAAAGATGTCTATAATACTTCTGTTTCAACTTGTACTATGCAGTGACTTACGGCATAGGAAAAATGAAATAAAAGGCATAACGTTTAGGAGGAAAGAACAAAAATGTTCTTATTTATAGATGATATGATATTAACATAGAAATCCTTAAGTAACTTGTGAATCAACTACTAGAACTTTTAACTGAATTAGGCAATTTTGCAAGATACAAGTTCAAGATAAAAAATAATTGGGAAAGTAAATTTTAAAATATTATTTATAGTTAGCCTGAAAATATTCTACAAATGTAATAAATTTAAAATATAAGAGTAACTGTGCAAGACCTTCTATATTGAAAACCAGATCACACTCTGGAGAGCAACTGAAAAAGACCTTATGAATGAAGAGACATACCTTGATCATTAATTTGACGATTTAAAAATTTTAAGACATCTATTCTCTCCAAACAGATCTGTAGAGTCAATGCCATACCAATCAAATTTCCAGCAATCATTCATTGCAGAAATTGACAATATCATTCTAAAATCTAGAATGGCAGAGGACCCAGAATAGCTAATGCAATCTTAAAGAATAGTGTTGGAGGACTTATATTAGCTGATTTTAAGATTTACTATAAATCTACAATAATAAAAGTACTGTTATATTGATATAAGAAGAGAGATATAAATCAATAGAACTGAGGGGAAATAAAGAAATAAATCTGCACATATTTGGTAAGTTGATTCTTTAGAAAGCCTCGGTAACAAAGTCACTCAAATAATTCAGTCAGGAAAGCATGATCTCCTTAAAAATGTTACTGGAACAACAGTATATCCATTTGGAAAAAAAACAAATGAGCCTTGACTCCTACCTCAAATCATACACAAAAATTAATTTGAGATAGATCATAAACCTAATCATAAAAGCTAAAACTATAAAACTTCTAGAAAAATACATAAGGAGATCATCTTCATGATCTTAGGTAAGCAAAGCATAAATAGGCTAAATTAGACTTCATTAAAGTTAAAACTCTGTGGTCTTATAATATATCATTTCAAAAAAAATTGAAAATGCAAATCAAAACTTGGATGAAAGTATTCACTTTAAATACATCTAACAAATGATTTGTATCCAGAATATATAAAGAACTATTATAGCTCAATAACAGAATATATGTCACCCAATAAAATGGACAAAGGACCTTATTACTTAAAAACAAAGTGAATAAGCTTGAAACCATTGAGATTCCAGCATATACCCAGTAGAATGGCTGAAATCAAATTGGCTGACAGTACCAAATGTAGTTAACAATGTGTAATTACTATAATTCTAATGCAATGATAGAAGTGAAAAATGGTTTCAAACACTTTGGAAACAAATTGGCAATTTCTTACACAGTTGAACACACACCAAGTGACTCCATTCCTTGGCATTTAACCAAGGTAGATGAAAATGTATGTCCACAAAATACATACTGCTTGATTCCATGTGTTAGGAAGTTAAAGAATAGCCATCTTGCTCTGGTGATAGAAATTTGTTGTAAGGGGGAATGATTCAATAGAGGCACGAGAAAAATTTCTGGGGTGATAGAAACGGTTTATATTTTGATTGGGGTGATAGTAAGAATACAGCATACTTTTGTCAAATCTCTTTGAATTATACAATTTTTCATTTTATTTAATTTTTAACTTAATTTATAAAAAAGGGTTAAATTAGATTCTTAATTTTAAATGAAAAAAAAAAAAACAAGATTACATTTTCCATAAACCTCTGTACAATCTCTTTTACAAAGTTCTAATAGATTCTGCTCTATTTAAAGGGTTAGGAGATTTCTGTCAAGGATAATCAATCCTATTTCCCAAATTCCTAGAGCTTTCAGTATCCCCAGAGAATATGATTTCGACCTAGGCATGGCTATTTATATCATACTGTTTAGACTATAACCGCTATGTAATTTTGGGAAGAAATAATTGAATTTGAATGAAAGCATGGCATTTCATGATGATGATGAATATTATTTTAATTTTATTGGATAAGATAATGGTAGTCACGTTTTGTAGGAAAATGTTCTTATTTTCAGAAATCTATACTAAATTATTAGAGGTGAAATGGCATAATCTATGGTATGTGCTAATATAGTGAAACAAAAATTGGATGAATTAAATCTGGCAAAATTTTAACCAATATTAAAACTGGGTGGTGGTCAAATGGATGTTAATTGTATTAGCCTCTAATTTTCTACATGTTAGGGGGGAAAAATAAAAGAAAATATTTTTAAATCAAATAACGAAATAGAAGATGATAGATAGATGATAAATAGATGATAGATAGATAGATATAGATACATGATAGATAGATAGATAGATAGATAGATAGATAGATAGATAGATAGATAGATAGATAGATATGATAGATAGATAGATAGATATGATAGATAGATATAGATAGATAGATAGATAGATGATAGATAGAGAGATAGATGATAGATAGATAGATAGATAGATAGATAGATAGATAGATAGATAGATAGATAGATAGATGATAGATATGAATGGGAGGGAGGGAGGAAGGAAGGGAGTAAGGGTAGGAGGGAGATAGAAAGAACTCTTACTACCGAACATACATAGAACTCTATTTAAAAAATGGTCAAAGGACTTTCAGAGAAAATATACAAATGGCAAAAAACACTTAAAAAGCCGCTCAACATCATTAGTCATTAGGAAAAATGCAAATCAAAACCACTATAAGCTAACACTTAACACATACCAGGATGGCTATAATCAAATATATGGAAAACATCAAGTGTTGGCAAAGATGTGGAAAATTTGAACCCTCAGACATGCTGATGGGAAAGTAAAGTGCAACCACTGTGGAAAACAGATTGGCAAGTCCTCAAAAAATAAAACAAAGTAGTACCTTATGCTCCAACAATTCGGCTCCTTTGTATATACCCCAAAGAATTGAAAGCAGGTGCTCAAACAAATACTTGTACACAAATGTTTACAGCCTTGCTACCCACAATAATCAAAAGATATAAACAATCCTAATGTCCTTCAAGGGATGAATGGATAAATGAAATTGTGGAATACATACAATGGAATATTTTTTTAGCCATAAAAAGGAATGAAATACTGATATAAGCTCCAATGTGGTTGAACCTTGAAAACATTATGCTAAGTGAAAGAAACCAGATACAAAAGGTTATGTATTGGGGGGTGGATGTGGCTCAAATGACTGGGCGTCAGTCTGCCATATGGAGGGACCTGGGTTCGATCCCCGGGACCCCCCGGTAAAATAAAATATATATATATATAGAAGGCACATGGGCTGCCAGGCTCTGTGTGCCGCTGAGCCGTCAGGCCCCAGGAGCCATGCAGCAGGATGACTTAACAGGGGAGAGACAAGACGAGATGCTCCGAAATCTCCAGAAGCCAGGAGCTGAGGTGGCGCAGGCGGCAGAACACCTCTCTCCTACATCGGAGGTCTCCAGGATTGAATCCTGGTGAAGACTGGAGGAGGAGGAGGAGAAGAGATGGCAGGAAACAGACACGGAGAATTGCCCAGCTAATGGACACAAAACAGCAAGTGGGGAAGGGGGCGTTTAAAATGGATAAAGTAAATAAATAAATCTTAAAAAAAAAAAAAAAAAAAGGTTATGTATTGTATGATTCCATCTATATGAAATATCCAGAATAGGTGAAATCCATAGAGAGAGAAATCAGATTGGTGGTTGTAGAGACATGGGAGAAATGGGAATGGGGAATAACAGATTAATAGGTATGGAGTTTTCTTTTGGGGTGATAAAAATATTTAAATCTTGAAAGAATTAGTAGTTGACTTAGCATTTGAATATACTAAATGCCACTGAATTATGTACTTAAAAATGGTTAATTTTACCTTATGTGACTTTCATCTCAATTAAAAATATAATTTAATTATTTTTGAAATAGAAGATGTTATCTCTTATATACCACTCTACTAATTATTGAATGTCTCTTAGATAGTTAGATAAAATGCTTGGGTAATCAATTTCTTTCAAAATTCCAAGCAACAAAAGTAATTTCTCTTCAGAAGGAAAATTAAAAATTTCTGTTCCCATTTTTTTTTGTTTGTTCTTTTATTTTTTACTTTATTAGAGAAGTTGTGGGTTTACAGAACAATCATGCATAAAATACTGGATTCCCATATACCATCCTATTATTAACACCTTGCTGTGGTGTGGAATATTAGTTACAATAGTTGAAAGCACCCTCTTTATAATTGTGCTGTTAACTATAGCCCATGGTTCAACCAAGGGTTCACTGTTTTGTAGTGTAATTCCATGGATTTTATGTTGTTTAATTTTTATTTTGTTACCATATATACAATCTAACATTTCCTCTTATGGTCACATTCAGATATATGTGCTGTTAATTATGTTCAATGCTGTGCTACCACCACCACCATCAATTACCAAAACATTTTCATCATTCCAGTTAGGAACCTTGTACATTTTAAACCTTATCTTCCCATTCCCTATCCCTACCCTGTCCCGAGGTAACCTATATTCTAGATTCTGACTTTGTGAATTTGCTTATACTAATTATTTAAAAATTCATTGAGGTCATACAATATTTATCCTTTTGTGCCTGGCTTATTTCACTCAACATGATGTTTTCAAAATTCATCCATATTATCTCACATATCAAGACTTCATTCCTTTGTATGACTGAATAATATTCCATTGTAAGTACATACCATATTTTATTCATCAATTCATTGGTCGATGGACACTTTGGGTTACTTCCCATTCCCTTTTATTATATATCATATTGGGACTCCCTTTTTACCGTCCCTTCTAGGAAGCTTAAATTTAGGTATTATGCATCATTTCAGTACCCTTCCCTGAGCCTACTGTTCTTCATTGGAATCAGCATTGGAATCGTGTTTTGTTTTTGTTTTTGTTTTTGTTTTCATTATTCTCTCTGAATCAGTCTGTCATGCTCTGCAAAAAAAGGCATATTCTTTCCATGCCAGGGTAACGTGCACATTTAGGAAAATGACTCTTGATGAGTCTAATATGCCAACTCCATTTCTTCCCTGGCTCCTGGTCAAGAACTTGGAAAATCTTGCATAATTTATGTACTGGCTCTTATATCTGTGTCCTTTTAAATTTTGATTTTATTAAGAGTGGGTTTCTATTGTAAGCTACTCAAAATCTCTTTAAAATGTGTGGCATAATGAATGAATAAATGAATGAATGAATGAATGATTCAGTGAGTCAATTAATTTATGAATGATTGATTAGAGCTATGGTTTTTCTATCCCACACTGTATTCTTTAAAATATTTTATCATTCTAATCTATGCAAAATGAGAAAATTTAGCCAGCATGTCTCTAGAACACTCAAGGTACACATGGGTTGCTTAAGTTTTTAGGTGTATTTAAAGTGCACTGGAGATGGAGCTATTGGCAGATGAATAAGAATTTTGATCCATTACAAACTGCTTTGTAGCAGGAAGGATTCATTTGCTTTTTGCATTTCTTCCCCAATAATTATGTTTTAAACAGGGCATGTGGCAGATGGTGGTGGTCTGAGAATTTCCTTGTAGGGTACAAAAAGCAAATATGATTTGGGGGTGTCACAAGACACAGAAAACAGTAGCTCAATAAGACTTCCTGATGGTTAAAGATGGCCCAAGATCATTCCATTAGATAAAGATGATATCAGGTATTACCAAAATACACCCAATGAAGGTACCAATGGAGAGCAGTGGTTTTGAAGCCAGACAAGCTTGAATCTAAATCCTGATTCTGCAACTAGTGATTTTGTACAAGCACCTTTACCTCTTTGAGTCTCAGTTTCCTCATATTTAAAAAGGGAATAATCATGCCACAATGAGATAATGCATGAAAAATGCTTAGCATAGTGTCTGATATGGTGTAAACACCATAATTAATAGTAATAGTAGTAGTAATAATAATAATAGGAAGAGCAGTAGTACTTATAATTATAGTAAAAATAGCAATAACATTCCATTTATTGTGTTCTATTCTGGGCATAATAAGATATAAAGACAATTGTACACTTGCCCTGTCCTCAGAAAACAACAGCCTATCTGGAAAGATAGAGCGTGTGATATCTGCTTTTTAAGGCAGCTGAGGATTAAATGAGATAATGCACATGAAAACTTAGTGTGTTGCCTGGCAGCTTTACTTAAGATACAGAACTATTAACATGTTGAAAAATGCTAATTTCTGGAAGAGATGAAAATAATGTGTCTTGGGAAATCAGATGATGAACAATACGTTCCTACTCAAAGTGTTAAGGGGTGAGTGGAATATGATAGGCCCCGTGGAGGAAGACATCGGGAGTGTGTGGGAGTTTTCCCGGAGAGGATTAGTGCTTTACAGCGCAGAGCCCTCCAGGTTAAGTGGTATCATTCTTTTGTATATGCATTTCCAGTCCACAAGGATTTTTCACATATTTTCTTATCAAATGTGCACAAATTGGACGTATTTCTTATCCCCATTTTTCAGATGAAGTAACTAAGTCCTGAGTCTTTGAGGGCTTTGTCCAAGTTCTTCAGACCCGTAAAAGTCTGAGTCACACTTCACCTTCCTGTGCTGTGATGGTCGAGTGTTTTCCTGGCACTGGGCTGCCTTCCTCCAGCATGATAACAAGCAATGACAGCCAGCATTGATACTAATCTTGCAGTGATGGCAGGATACCAACACATGATGGTATCTCCAAAATGAAATATTAGCTGAGCCACGGGCATTCTGTTTAAGGGCTGCCTGGAACCGCAGGCAGTACAGAGAATGAAAATAGCAAATTGAAAACAAATTCCACGGCTCTTTACATGAGTTTGCAAAAGTCTACACGTGGAGAGTGAATAATAAGTGTTCTACTGTCTTTTCACAATGACAAGCCTGAGCACTGAGTGACAGACACTTTATTTCACTTTGAAATCAACTTCAATTTGTATTTAGAGTCAAATTTGTTTACCTTTCATGCTTACCATTCACCTGTGGACAAACATGTATGAGAACTTTTTCCAGTGTAACATTATGGGAGCCTCGGCTTCTCCTTTACCAAACCTAAGACTGGATTACCCGTTCTCTAAGGCCCTTCCGTCTATGCTAGTTACATTTTAAGTCTTTATGCTAAGAATGCAATTAAACTGTCTAAACTGGGAAACTATCATGTAATAGCTGAACTGGGTTCTCTTTGATTTGGGGCGAAAAAAGCAAAAAAAATGTCTCAAAAGATCATGCCAGATACCATGGAAGTTGGAAGCCCTCTTCAGGGTCTTTGCAAATTCCAAAGGAGAACAGAATGTGAGACACGGAAGATCATGGTTTTACGGCATTCCAATATCCTGACAAAGTTTATCCATAACCAAAGTTTTATCAATATCCATGTCCAGAATTTATGATTTGCTTTGCCACTTTGCATTTGCAGACTCTGGTTCATGCTACATTGCCTCAGACCAAAAATAATGCAGCCACTTACACAAACTCCACATCTAGAGCCACTTGCTCAAAACAGTTGTATGTTCAGTAAGTTATAATAAAAGTGTGAACAGAGAGGAGGCATATACATGGCAGAACAATGAACAATAGCAAATTAAGCATCAGATACGCTTAGCCTAAATAAAGTTTAGGTCACCCCCATCTCTGGGCTTTCCAACTTTCACCAACGTGACCCCATGTAATGCTGCTATTCGGAGCTACCTCTCTGGCTCTCCTCCTTGGATTTCCCAACATTTGTATTTGTTGTTGTTGTAGAGGAGTTTAGCCACCTTTTCTGTTAACATTGCATCATAGACAACTCATGTCCTCTGAGTCTCACTTTCACCCCAAAAAGTTTACCAGGCATATTTCTTAAGAAAGAGAACCGTTCCATTAGAGAAAATCTCCAGCAAATTTAAAAGATATTAATATTTCCCTTCACGACAAATCCATTTGGCACTTAACAAGAAGCATGAACCCTGACAGCTGGTTGTAGAATAGATAAAACTCTCCATGAACATATTCCATGTCATTAAGTGTTCTTCCACAACATCATTTTTAATGGCCTTGAAGCATTTAAACATATGCATGCCCTATAATTTATTTAACTGAACTTCAATTGTTGGACATTTATGTTTGTTTCCAAAACTCATGCAACTTCAGGATTTACCATTTTTTAAAAACTCATGTCAATTTCATAGGAGAAAAATGTCATTTCAGCATTGTCATATATGTACATGAATATATGCATACATGTATATTAGATTTTGTATTCTCTCCACATACATAAACACATACACATATGCTTACCAGCAAATGTAAACACTTTTCTCATTCAGTGATCATTTAAATTTTATTCTTCCAACCCATCAGACAATATTGTTGCCTCACATTCAAAAGTATGGTTCTTCTCTCTTTTTGCTGAACCACTGATTTGAACCACTATTTTGCATGAGCTGCTACAATCACCTTCTAACTGGACTTCCTGCATCCACACTTCTCTTCTTGGAAGACAAATCTGATAATATTGCACCCATTCTTAACACAATGGGATGCTCTTCCCATTCTACTTTTAATGCAGTCCAAGCTCCTTACCATTGGCTCCTTTTAACTCTCATCTCTGACCTTGTCTTCTATTATTTTATTACCCATTCTCTCACTCCCCTTCAGTCACATAAGATAGCTTTTGGAAAAAAAAAAAAAAGAGAGAGAAAAAAAAAGAAAAACTCCAACTTATTCCCGATTCCCTTTATGCTTGCTTTTCCCTCAACCGAGATTATGCTCCCCACTTCCACTCCAGTTTTTCAAATGACTAGCTGTGTCTTGTCCTTTATGTCTCTGCTCAAATATTACGTTCTCAAAAAGGAATTTCTCTGACCATCTAATCTGTTAGCCTTTTCTACTTCCTGACAGTTATAGTAAAATTAGAAAGGTACTGAGATATGTAAATGTATATACAAATTCTCTTTGTGGTTTCTTAGCTGTGGAGCAAGGGAGGAATAATAAAAGATTGGACTGGGCAATTAGTCAGGAGTCAGATAATAGATGGCTTTAAAGATGAGCTAAATAGCTTGCATTGTATTCTCTAGGGTCCTAGGTAAGGTTTTCAGACCTCTAGATAGATTCACCCAGCTATCATTTATTCATTTATCAATCAATTATTAAAAGCCTACAATATATCTTACAGTGATAGATACTAAGGATGCAATTATTAAAAGATTATATTTGCCCTTAAGAGTCTTTCAGTTATTATTGAAAACCTAAAATACTCAGTTCTCCCACTTAGGCCCCCCACAGAGCACATATAAGAATCCTAAGCCATATGTTCTTACCTCTCCCAGTACACTGTGATACATTTAACAAGATATTCCCTAAATAAAGCACTTAAGTTACAACAGGTTTTGGTGCTTGCAAGTCTCTTACCCTAGGGAACTCTGTTCTCCTCTTGTGTTATAATAACTCTCTTAGCCATCTTTTGGTTGGAGGCTGTAAATGAACATGCTAAAGCCCTTAACTAAAGACCTAGATACAAATCTCACCCAAAGGGCCCATAGATGCAAACTTCAAGTTCTGCCTTACCCAAAGGTTTTTTCCACCTCCAGCTCCTAATGGAAAGAGGCAAGGAATTAGTGAAATGAGTGCTGTCAGGTCTCATCTTCCTCCCTCTGATAAGAGGAGAGGCCTTGCACATCAATGAACATGCCGTCTTACTGACTGTATTTTACTCCTGGTGTCTTGAAGATAGAAGATGACAGTTCCCATCTCTTTGATCCATCATGGCAGCATGTTTGAGAGAAGAAAGAAGACCTCTTCACATTTCTTTCCCATCTCTTTTAATTATATTCAACAGAGGAAGACAAATCTTGTCTCCACATAAGCCAGATGCTTCCACCATTATGAAGCTGTTTGCTCACTCTTCTGGTTTGGGGGCAAATCTCAGTTCTATAATTTTTGGCCCATCGAGGTTAAGTAGAGTATTTTTGTTGGTGGTGGTCTGTTTATTTGTTTTGTCTGTAACAGACAGCAGAGCAATACAACGTGGATAAGCCACAATGACTCAGTAGCTGATTAACTTGGATATCCTTTAAAGATAATATCAATCAGGAACACTTTTCCTCTTTTATAAAATAGACTCATAAGCTCTTCTTCTAAAGCAGGGATTCTTAACCATTTTTATGCCTATGGATGTCTTTGGAAGTCTAGTGAAGCCCTATAGAACACTTCTGTGTCATATTGAAAAAGGACAACATTTATTTGACACCCCTTCCAAGATGAGAGATCTAGTTGAGCTTCCTTTGCATTTGGACTGGCCCTAATGACTCGTTTATAACCAAGAGAAGGCAGTGAAATGATGAGAGATCAGAAGTCTTGATGCTTCTGCTTAGACCTCTTAGAAAAAATTTCCATAAATATTACCTACTAGGGATGGTCCTTCTCAGAATTCAGCCATCACGGTTTGAGAAGCTCATGTCACAAGAAGAGACAGATGTTCTGGTCAACAGCTGCATCTGAGCTCCCAATATGGGATATCCAGCCTAGCTGAGCCTTCTGATGACTGCCACTTCAGTCAGTGATTGACCTCAACTATACAAGAGGGCCCAAATGACAACTGCTTAGACAAAACCCTCTCAAATTCCTGACCTACAAAATCATGAGAAAATAAAATGGTCATTAACCCTTTGGGTGATTTGTTACCCAGCAGCAGCTAACTGGAACACCTTCTCAGAATAACATTTTAAATGCATTAAGTAACATGTATAGAATTACAAAGAAAACTATTATATTGAATACAGTTAAAATGTTTTTAAAACAAATTTAATTTTAACTCTTTAAATTCATTTATTATTAACTCTTAAGTAACCAGAGATAATAGTGGGTCTATAACTACTATAATTTTGAAATAATGATGAGCAAAAATGATAGTGCAAAATATCTGCTATAGTATTGATCAAATATAAAAATATATCATTTCTTTTGGCAAAAAAATTGCAAGTATTGCTAATTCCACTGTTGTTTCTTGTCAAATTGAAGAACCTCCTAAATTTCTGTTAGTCACTAGTGAAAATAAAGAAATTATTTTCTCCATACAAATTTACTGACTCCTGGGGGTGTGCTCAAACTCCAGATTAAGAAATCATGCTCTAGATTTCCCTTCCTCAGCTCTTTTATATGCTCTTCTTTCCTCCTGGAAAACACTTCCTTCTCTGAATGTTCAAAATCAATCCATCAGTCAAAAACCAGATGTAAATATTACCTCCTCAACAAAGTCTTTGCTAACTCTAAACCATTTCCAGTTCTGACAATCCCTCCAAACTCCCAAATAATCTTTGGTCATGTATAACTCTTTATGTACAAGTTATATGTACATAATATACTCAAAGTATTTAAAGAAAGCATCAATGTCTTATGAATGTGCTCAGAAACTAGAAAATTCTGTATTTCAGAAACCAGCAAAAGTTATTATACTTAGAAGTTTCACAATAAATTTATATTGGATTAACTAGTGTCTCCTTGAACTGACTGATCACTAGCATCACTTAAGAAGCTGTTAATAAGTTTAGATTCCCATGTCCCTACCCAATCTATGAAATCATAATAACTAGGCAGAGCATACTGATATGGAACTGGACTTCTGAAGTGACTGGATGAACAATAATGTATACATCAAATAAAATCTCCTTATCTGAGCATAAAAAGTCTTCCAAGAGCTCTTCTCAGCTGATATGTTCTCCTTTATTCCCACTAGTTTCCTGAACATATCTTAGGCAAAGTTTCAGCAATTTCTTCAATGCTTTGATGCAAATCATTAAGATGATTTCCAGCTCACAAGATTTTCGCCATGTATGAGAATCATTGACTTCAGCTGCCATGGCTATGTCAGTGACCCTGCTGCTCTGCATAGCAACGTTGGGTAGGTACCTGAGCTAAGCAGGACAATCAGGGGCATTCCCCAGGGGACTATAGCCTGGGGATAAAGGAAGAGAGCCAATCCGGTCCATGTCTGGTAATGAGAGAAGGATTGTGAGGCTTGGCCATCTCCCTGCTAGGTAGAAGAAGAGGATATGCAAAAGACAGAATGATGTAGGTATGTAGAGAGAAGCAGAGCAAACAGCCTGATGCTGTTTCAGTTCCTGGTTCTAATTGTCTCCAAGGTCATGTGGCTCATCTCCCGTGTATCCAAAAATCCCATTTTTTGTCTAAGCTTTTTCAAAATGGGTTCTATCTCTGGAGACCAAGAATATCATGATACTAAAATCTTCCCTTTCCCTACACCTCAACCCAAAGTGATAGACCCTTAAGACAACTCCTCTCTTCCCTCTTCCCCTCCTCAGAGGCCCAGTCTGTTCTAACAGCTTGAGCCTACACTGAAATTTAGTCTTACTGATCTTCCGTAGCATTGATCATCTGTACCACACAAATTGGCAGAGTTATTATCCTGTTCTGTTTCTTGCACTGACTCATTATTGCCTCAAATTCAAGTAATGATATTTCTTAGGCTTTATTTAACTGTACCATTTTATACCTGGAAAGAACATTAGAGAATTCTAATCCAACCCCCTCATTTGTACTGAAGGAGAAAATGATACTAAGAGAGAAGTGGCTTTCTTAAAATCATATAGCATTTCTCAAAGTAAGTTCTGTCTGTCAACAAATAAAAAGATGCCTGGGGGTGGGGGGGACCAGTTTAGGAAGAGGAGCATATTCTCATTTTATGATTGATGTTGCACAAAAGCACAGCAATCTTTCTGAGAAATCCTACATAAAAATGAAAGCTGTTTAATTTGTTTCATCTCCATTTTCTGGGATTTTAGGTATAGGAATATTTTTTCACCAAACACATATTGATTTGGTGTTCAACAATGTTCCTTGGAGTATACTTTGAGATCTCCCTTCTATTGACTTTTTCTCCTTGTCCCAAACCTAACAACACCCAAGCTACAAACAGAAATTGTGTCATAGTTGCATAAGTAAGACTACAACACTTTTCCATTTTTTTCTTAAAGCAGATTTTAACTATTTCTCCTTCAGTTCTTTAACTTTCTAGTATGTAAAAATATTATATTTTTAATCGACTGGAACTCCTTATCAAATTCCGAGAGAACTGGTCTATCCTTCTCTTTCTGTTTTAATAGTGGAAAGAGGTTAAATCTTTAGATTCTGGACTGGAGAGCTGGCTCACAGTTCAATGACAGTAGAAATCAAGTGCAGAATCTTAAACCTCAGAGATTCATAAGAAATAACATAGTTAAGCATCCTTATTTTGCAGAAGAAGAGATTGAGGTTCAAGGTAAGAGATGAGTTTCCTGGTGTCACATAGAAATTTTTTGCTGAAGGCAAGAATCAAAGTTTGGCTTTCTGTTTCCCAATCCTGTATCCTTTCAACTAAATATCATTGCATTCTCCATTTCATCAAGGTCTGGAGGTTGATTATTTGAGTTATTCCGGTTTCTTTTCATTTTCCTTTCTCTCTTCTTCCTCTCCTTTTCTCCACTCCTCCTCCTTCTCCACTTGTCACCCTTCCTCCTTCCTCCTCTTATTTCCCTTCTTCTTCTTCTTCTTCTCCTTCTCCTCCTCTTCCTCTTCTTGCCATTGCTTTTAGATAACAAATACCCACTAAATATTGAGCAAAGTCAACATTCCTCTGGTAATAAGAAAATCTCCATGCAACTGAAAAACAATGAAGAAGTTTTTCTTAAATATATTTACTTCACAGACCTCCCTGAGATCTTATGAATGCAAAACACTTTCTATCCAGAAAGAGTGCATATGTGCACATGCTAACAGAGCTTTACACACACTTCTGGGGTTCATCTAGAGCTCCATAGACCTCATCCATGCAGTATTTATCAGTGCTTTCCAGACTTTATTGTGCATCCTAACTACCTTTGATTCTTTTTCAAATGACGTTATTATAATCAGATAGGTCTGAGGTATGCCTAAGGTTCTGCATGACAAAGAAACAATTCACAGGCAAAATGTTAAGTAGTTAGAGAACAGGCAAAAGTCACTATTTTCATTTGGATAGTCCTTTGTAATTTTCACAAAATCTTCAAATACATTCACTCTCCATTAAAAAAAATATGAGAAGCTGATGTGGCGCAAGCGGTTGAGTGCCTACCTCCTACATGGGAGGTCCTGGGTTCGGTTCCCAGTGCCTCCTGAAAAAAAAACAAAAACAAACAACAAGCAAAACAAATGAAAAAACAACTCAGGTAATCTGATGTAGTTCAGTGGCTGAGTGCCAGCTTCCCAAATATGAGGTCCTGGGCCCTGGCCCAATCTACCTAAAATAAAAAAAAAAGGCAGGGGAGAGAACAAATAATAATCACAGCTTACAACGACCTTGTAAGGTAAAAAGATGAAATATGTATAAATAAAAAAATAAATAATAAATCTAACCACCCAACCTACATTCACCAAAAAAGAAACATGAAGATCAGAGTGGTCAAGATAATTACTTAAAATGGTAAATCTAATAAGTTGTGGAGCTAAATCTTCTGACTCCCAAGGTCCTGTGATTTCAGCTGTAGTAAATAAATATGAAGTCTTTCTCTCTGCCTCTGTCTTTCTTACATATACACTCACACATACACATATGCACACACACCACATATACATACCACATAGAGATACATATATATATATTACATATATATGCATACATACATGCATGTATCTTTATATAGAGAGATTTAGATATATAAATACATATACAGAAAGAAGTAATCACTCAAAGCATTGATAATGTTATGATAAGGGAATAAAGAGGTGAATTTATTGAAAACTGATTTTTCCAAATTTTTTGTCTACACTGATTGAAATTGAGACTCTGTGTTTATAGGAACTTGGTTCTGATACAGATTAGGTGTATTTTATTTCGTAAGTCACTTGATATCTCTTAGGTTCAAGTTCTATTTTTGTTAAATAATTGAGTTTTACTTGTTGAACACCAAAATTTCAGAGGTTTCCTTTCCTCTTTTTTTTCCAGAAAGCATGTTCATTTTGGAATTATGACCTATATGAGAACAAATTGGAAAAAAATATCACTTTCACTATGGTTCAAATCCTTGGTGATGCCCTCTCCCTGCTCCTTCCCTTCTGTTTTTGCTGTCACTGGCCTTGTGGGCAGATGGGAGCTGAGCTTCTTCAATATGCCTGTTCTCCTTGAAAGGCCACAGATTTACAGACCTGAAAAAGTCCCAAAATACAAAGGTATGTGAGTTAAGCTCTGGCAAACCCTATAATTCTTCCCTGTAATTAGGTTAATTTCTAAGCCTGCAATGGGAAAGCATCATAAAAACTTTGAAAGGCACAACCTTATTTCCAAGATCATATCAACTTGATTACATTAAAAATGAGTGGCCACAGGCCTTATTAATTTGGGTTCCATAAATGAGGAAGTTGTGATTCTAGCTGTCGATGAGGTTTGCTTTTGAATTAACTAGAGAACTTTTGTCTTGCTTGATGTGTAAGTCATTAAAGTGGATAAAATTACAAAAATAATGTGGCCTACTCATATTAGAGATGATATGGACCTCACTCATATGATCCCATTTATGACCCTTGAGGATAATATAGATAGCCAACCTTTATTGACCACCTACTCTCACCAAGGCAAGGGGCTTAACAAAACTTGTGGACATTACCTCATGTAATGTTCCATGGGAGTTCCATATCATTGGCACTAGTGTTATTAACATTTTTAGACTAGGGAAGCTGAGAGTTAAAGAGAATAAGAGCTAATGAGTGGGAAAGTGGGAAAACCAGTTCAAGCTGTATGACTGCAAACCTGTGCACATGCTGCCTCTATGGGATATTTTAATCATATACTCCACATTAGAGTGCCTACCAGAAGGTATGTATTAAATAATTTTATAATTTAGTTGATGCATTAATTTGGCTCAGCCTAATTCGTCTTAAGCATTTGATTGAGAATCAAGAAACTCAATTCAGGTATGATAGATTGTTTCCAAAAATGACACAAAACATTCCCTTCCTCCACCCTTTGCAAGTTAACTTTTCACCAAGAAGTGTAGTCTATTTCCACTCTGCTTGAATCTGAACTAGCTTTGTGACTTGCTTTGGTCAAAGAAAGTAGAAGAGGTGATGTTGCACAGGTTCTGAGCCTGAGCGTCAAGAGACCTTGCGCTCTTCTACTCTCTCTCTGTCTCTGCCCCTGCCATGTGAACAACACAGGCTAGTCTATAAGATAAGAGACATGTGGCCCTGTCACGCTGTAGCACCAGCCAACAACCAGCTTCCGCCAAACTTATGTAGGAGGCATTAGACCAGCTGGGTCTAGTTGACCTCAGATATGTGAGCAGCCACAGCTGAGATAAATTGAGCTGGTCTAGATCAGCAAAACTACCCAACTAATCCATGCACTCAGAAACAAAATTAAATGGTGGCTGGTTGTTTTAACCCATTTCTTTTCTTAGAGTGGTTTGCGATATAAGAATAGGTAAGTGATGCACCAGGAAATCAACAGCAAAAACCCATATTTTCTTCCATGTTGTCCATTTAGTTTCTTACATCATTCACTCACTCAATAATCATCTGATATATGCCTGCTCTGAGTCTATATCTGAAATAGACCATGCAGGAGATATTAATTTGTGGCTGTAAATATGTTCTTTTAGATTGAGGCATTTGTTTACTTTAAAAGAGTTAGAAAGAGCAGGACACAGAGGCAGTGTCTTTAGAATAAAGCACATTTGCCATCTGACACCAAACAAACAAACAAACAAACAAATCCTTGCTGAATTTAGCAGGTTTTGTTGGCTACTCCATCCAAAACTCTACTTACCAACTTAACATTTGAGTTTCCTCACCTTTTTGTTCAGTTGTAATTTGGTTCATTTTCCTGAATCCCTTGCACATTTTCCAGGGCCTATTTCTATTCTCTTAGACTTAAATCAATATAGCTAACTTTTTTATACTTCTTTTCCATTTGACCTAATTTATTTCTGTCCTAGTTCATAATTCAGTATCCCCCATTTGACTGAACTTAACACTGTTCAAATGCCTCAGTTTACCCTTAGACAAAGTTCTAACATGATGAATAGTGCCCACTCCGCACCATCTGCTAGAATACTATCCTTGTAGCATCTTTAAGGCATAAAACATTAAAAATGATGATGGGAAAGAACTTGGCAGATATGAAAGAGCTATAAATATACATGCTAACCCATAAATCAATAGCAATAACAAATTGCATCCAAGTGCTATTTAATTCTTTGTGATCATCAATAAATATATAAAAAGTTTATCTCCAACCCCCTCACTGTGATTACTCTCTCAGCACCTCTATGTGGTCTTCTGCACTATCAGTCTGTTTACTGTCTCTCTGATGGTCTGCTTTAGTTTGATTCATCTCATTCTGGAAGCATTTTACTGTGGAATATCATTTTGGGGGTGGTTTAGAGAAGAGGTTGTTTTTCCTTCTGCAGCTAGTTAGAAAACCTGTGCATCAAAATCTTGTGTTAGTGATTTTTAAGCCTTGGGTATCTTCCTGTTTCCTGATATTTACAACCCCACTCACCAGGGGAACTTGTGGTTTGTTCTGGTGGAGTTTAGCAGGAAGTATCCCACCCACTGAAATCCAACCTGTTCACTTCCTTCTCACTCCCACTTCAGTGTCCCTTTTCTCCCCAACATCATCTTCTTAGGCTCATAATTAGACTGCAACCTTCGGGCCCCTTCGGCAAAGTGGTGAGCTACTAAAAATACAGCCCTGCAGGAATACGTTCTACTTCTATTTCTGTTATTTTTTAACACCAGTTTCAGATGAACAAAGCAGTTAAACAAAGGAAGAGAGGAAGTGCTGTGATTGCGAAGACAAAACATGGCCACATACTTTGTTCATTCTAATTACACAAAGTCATCATTTAGCAGGAGCCCAAGGATACTGCAAAGGAAAAGCTTTCACAGATCTCCTTTCCTTTGATATTTTCCATTTAAAACCTCTTCCAATGACCCTGATCATGAATCCCTTCATTTTAACCCTGCAAACCCCTACATCTCTGCATAGCGTATTCTGTGAAACAGGCACTGCTGCTTTTAAGGTGTGGGGGAAGGCTGGACATAATTGGACCATTCTGCTAATGAGACCTACTTCTATCACTCCGTTGACTGTCTCATGACATTTAAGATGGGCTTTTTAAAACTGGGTTACCGAAATGAGGGTGGGACAGAAGGAGGGGTATGTGGAGGACTCCCACTATATATTAAGAGTTCTAATGTCTCAAGAAGTAGCTATAAAAAGCCAGAACACATATGTGAGAAGATAAAACAAAAGTCTTGCTGGCGTGAATATATAAAATCTTGATTTTTCTACTCATTCACACACTTGATATTTATTAACTACTACTTTAAATCTGTCTCTGCATCAAAGGATCAGTGGCTCCCTTTCTTTGATAATTTTAGATATTATTTACCAAATGTATATTATCAGGTATGGTGGTAAAATCTGTTTAGTGACTAGCTTATTTGATCGGCATAATATAATTATGAGCAGGTGCTATTTCCGCTTCTTTCCTTTTTAAATATATTTTTATTTATTTTTAAAAATTCTTAGATTACATAAAATGTTACATAAAAAAATATATAAGGGATTCCCATAAGCCCCACTCCCCAGATCTCCCACTTTCCCCACATTAACAACTTCTTTCATTACTGTGATACATTCATTGCAATTGATGAACACATTTTGGAGCATTGCCACTAAGCATGGACTATAGTTTACATTGTAGTTTACACTCTCTCCTATTCAATTCTGTAGGTTATGGCAGGATATAAATGGCCTGTATCTGTCACCATAATATCATCCAGGTCAATTCCAAGTCCTGAAAATGTGCCCATATTACACCTCTTTTTCCCTTTCCCTGACTTCAGCACCTCCAGTGGCCACTGTCTCCACATCAATGATATAATTTCCTCCATTGCTAGAATCACAATAAGTCTATAGTAGAATACCGGTAAGTCTATTCTAGTTCATATTTTATTCCCCAATCCTGAGGATTCTGAGATGGTGTTGCTCCACCTCTAAGTGAGAGGGGACTTCGATCCCATATGGCTGATGGATGAGGCTCTCTTGCTTGTAGTTGTAGACTCTCTTGGTTCCTTGGTGTGGTGGTTGTCCATCCTCACCTCCTTGTTAGTTATCTTGGGTGAGTCCAATGAACTGGATAGTAGGTGTTGCAACTCTGCTGAGGCTCAGGACCCAGATGGCACATGAACAGCCCAGAAATTCAAGTCTTTTGGACATACACCTACCAACTCCAGCACCAACTATAGGTTCTAATGAAAGGGTAGAAGAGGCATGTGTAGAGAAGTCACATCTGAGTCCAACTCTGTCACATTCAGGAGCACAATCTCCCAATTAGGGCCTACTGGCAAGGCACCAAACTCCGGAGCTAGCTGCGATGGCCATAGGACTTGGGTGTTTCTGGAGCCCTCGGGAGCCCCACTGTTTGGGGTAGTATCTACTTTGGCAGTCTATGAGATCCTGCTAAGACGTGCATAAGTCTTTCCTCTCTGATGACCTTTAAACTCACTTTGAAGTCTCTTAGCCATATAAACTCATTTGTCTTTATCTTTTTCCCCTTTTATTCAAGGTCTTTTTCCAGTTGCATCACCAGCAGGTGCTTGGTAGTAATCCTTTGGTGCCAGGGAGGCTCATCTCAGGGATGTCCCTCGCTGGGGTATTTCCCTTTCTTTTAAAAATAAAAACCCTGAGGCTTACACTGGTTCAATAACATGATGATGTTCATACAACTAGCACATAGATGAGCCAGGATTTGAACTGAAGGTGCCTCACTTGAAAGCCTGAGCCACTGAGCCTCATGGTACCTAGCCGATGTAGTTAGGATCATCTCACAACATTCCAAAGTAATGCAATCATTTATTTAATGAACATTTATACAACTCTTAATTCTTGCAAGGCCCAGTGTGAATCAGTGAGGATGCTTAACAGTTGAATCTGGCACAATCTCATCCTTTGGACTGCTGACAGTCTAGAGTAAGAATTCCTTCCTTCACAAAATAGCTGCTGTTTGGTAACCATGCTAGCAGTCATTAGGTTTATAGTGTTCAATGGGGGGAGTTACAAGAGCAGAAAAATTAAATTGAATCAAGTTTTGTTTGAGTGGGGGAGTTGTACAAGATCACAGACTTTGGCTGTCAACTTTATCACTATATCCCTGGTAAGCACCTTGGTGCCTGGTACATCACTGGTGTTCAGTGAGTTTTAGTTGAATAAATGAAGAAAAGAATGACAGGATCAGGGGGCAAGTGATTTAATGAATGGGTGCGCGAATACAATTTTCAAGTAGAAACCTGAAAGAAGAGTAGACATTAACCCAGTGGACAAGGGAAAGATGAAGTTTCTAAATCCCAGGAAGTGAAAAACAGCATGGCCAGTTCAGAAACAGGAAATAATTAAGGGATCTAACAGCCCTGCTTGGAAAATTTGAACTGTTAACCTATAAAAAATAAATTGGAGGTGACTTGGTATTTTTAATCAGTGGAGAGAAGTAATCAGATAGGCATTTTGGAAAGATCACTGTGGCAATTAGAAAATGAACTGAAGTGAAGGCTAAAGTATGGTAGGAAGGAAAGCAATTCATATTTAAAAACATTTGGTTGAATTGCATTTCATTGAATTGAACTGATCAGAAATGAGCTGCAGGGAAAAAAATGTATTTGAGAAGTCATGTATTCTAATATCCCAACCAATTCTCTTTCTTCTAATACTGAAATGTGTTTTGTATGGGCCACCTAGAGTAATGGAAACAGTTTATGTTGTGGATCAGTATTTCCATACATGTTTTAGCTCTGTGATCTTGACTGTGTCAATTCACCTCATTTTTTCTGATCTGTAAAATGGAGATACTGATTTCTACAGCACTGTTGTGAGCACCAAAGTGCAATGACATTTATGAATAGATTTGGATAAACCACAAAGGGATTTTCCTCTTTTTATTATCATTATGATTACTACAATTAGTACAAATAGCAGTGTGAGTAATATACATTAGGGTACTACTAATATTAACACCACTACCCCGATTCCTGTGTTGACAAATGTATGGAGATCTTAGTGGCACAGTCCTCACATACTCCTCATATCTGAAAGCAGTAAACCAAGATTTATTGGGTATATGTGATACCAAACAATATATAGTACCACAGTAAGTGCTAAATAAATTCTCTCTACTTAAGGGCACTGATATTTGAAATCATCTCTATTTTCTTGTCCAAGAATTTCTCAACAATCTATTTTTTCTTTACTTTGCCTTTTTACTGATTTCCACTTTGCTGTTGTCTCACACAGACTATCATATATATGTAGACTATTTATTTATTTTTTATTGTGGGTAAAAATCAAAATTTTCACAATACATACCAACATTTGCAAAATGATATATAAATATATATGCATATATGTGCATTTGCTTACAAAAATGTTATTTATGTATGTATATAAATATATTTTAAGAGGTGCTTAGATACCCAAAATATTACACGGAACCCACTGGGATTCCCATGTTGCCCACCTCCCACACCGACTATTTTAAGCATCGTTTTTGTGTTGAATATATGGTAAATTAGGGGCCTAATTTAAATATATGTAAATACATGTATAATTATATATGTATGTATATATATACACATATATATAATCATATATATATGACAAAAAATTAGCTAACACAGAAAAGTCAGTGCTGCAAATTATTGGCTGAGTTTCTCATCAGATTTTACCTATCTGATAATTTCTCCATCTAGAATGAAAGAATTTATATATTTCTGTCTATTTTCTGGCAGAGACTACTGAATTCCGTCTTCCATCCAGTCACAAATTGATTAGATTATACCAAACCACTGCAATTCATTTAGTTGGGCCTTTATTTATTTATTTTTACCTCTCCGTCCCCTGGTGTCACATAAAGATACATCAGTGCTCTGGCGTCCTTGCTGGCAGTCGTTCTCTCTTAACTCTCTTTCGGTCACAAGAATGATTGTATCAGTTCATAAGCCCATAAAACGTATATCTCATTTGATTTAGGTGGAGACTCACAGAGCTAATTTCGTTATGATTAACTATCTACTCTGAGTTTTGTCCTTTATGTGGTTCTGAGCCACGAATGTAAGCTAATCTGTCAGTAAACAGTGTCTCTGGCCACCTCAGCAGATCATTTTGTGTAGGAAAGAAGGTATAGCAAAGGTTCACTCTAGTCAGAGAGGGACACATGCACACACACAGTGCCAGGCACTGGGAATAGAAACATGAAAAAAACCCTGGTCCTTCTCATCAAAAAGCACTCCACCCCAAAAGGAAAACAGATGATTGCAATGGAGGGTAATATGTGCAATGATAACAGCACAAATAAGGTTGCACAGAGAAGGAATTCCTGCCTTCACAAAATAATTAATGAGTGCCAATTATGTATCAAAATTGATGAGTTTTTCTTAGATGTAGGATCCAGAAAGGCTTTGAAGACAGTGTAATACTTGAGTAGAGAAATGAAGGGTGAAGAGGCCTTTACTAGCTGGACCCTGTGGTAGATCATTTACAAGCATAGCTGCAATTATTCCCTTCCCTGTACCAAGCACTTTTGGAATTTGACTTTGTATCTTTTCTCATTAAGAGGTAAAATCCACCTTTTTCCTTCTCCTTTCTCTCCCCCTGCCCACTCTCATGAATCTGGGATAACTGCCTTGTAACTTGCTTGGCCAAGAGAAGACAGTAGAGGCAATGTTCTACATTTCAAACTCAAGAGGACTTGCATGCTTCCAAACTCCTGTTGGAATCCTGTGATCACCATGTAAATAGGGATAGGCTAGAATGCTGAAGGGGAAAAACAAGGAAATGCACTTGATTCTGCCTGACTGTAAAGTCTATGCTTCTAATCATTACCCTACACAATACATGCTATTAGGATCTCATATGTTCTTGGATGTTCCAGTTGTACACAGTCACTTGATGCTTAAAAACAGGGTAAGATTACAATAAATATATGTATCAAAGAATATAACTTTCTAATGTGTATATATAAATATATATATTATATATATAATATATAGCTATCTATATAATATATAGCTTTCTATATATTATATACTGTGTGTGTGTGTGTCTATGTGCATCTTCCTTCCTCATGACCCTGTTTGGCTATGAGTTCTGCTTCCACTAGAAGAGTTTAGGGAGTATTTTCTCACCCCTGTACTGTGATCACTGCCTGTTCTGCACTGGATCAACTTAGATGTGGAAACCAATTGTTTCCCTTCTTTGATTTCTTGAAGAAAGAAACAAAATATTTTAGACAGCCTTTTCTATAGGTAGATGACATCATTGAAAAATCAAATTTAAAAAGAATTTATATTGCAGCAGCACACTAACACACACAAAATAAACTTACAAAATAAATACTTCTGTTTCTGGAAGGCCATTATTTATTTCCACTTGTCAGTGTCCATCGCCCCAGCATGTTGCTTGGTTTCCCTTGGTTCTATTTCCTCTCTGTCCTTCTCTCTTCTTTATTTTCCATTTGTCCTCTCAGCCCACATTTCTGTACAAATTAGTTTAGTTATTTCTTTGTTTCCTAAGTTTCTGTAAATCCATGTCTTCAAGATGGCACCAACCACTCCTGGAAGTTCCTCAAGATATTTTCCTAAACAAAAGCTGTCTCCTCTCTAAGGGAAGTTCTGATTCTACCTTAAAAAGCATTGTTTTACCCCATTGAAAATCTTCCCAAGGCCCAGAATAAGTAAGATGGCATGTGATATATTGAGATAGGATGGGTTAGGGTGCTCTCTACACGGAACCAGATTTTAAATCTAAAATTCAGATAGTCAGTGGAGTTGGGTGTTTCCTGTGAATCGTATAGGATTTAACCTAGATGTACTTCAAGAGCACACCTCTGTGTAATTGAGTCTGTAACTTTAGCACATAACACAGAAACTGGTACATTTTTTGGATGCTTAATAACTTTTATTTGACCAAACTAAGGTAACCAAGTAAGATAAAATGATAAAATTGCACTGGGAATTTGATGAACATATTTTTGGTCCTTTATATTTTTAGTCTGTTTTCCTATGCTTTCCTTCCAAAATTACTAGAGAATTTTTTATTCTAGCTTATTTGTGTGATATAACTGGAACCAAAAGAAAGGTTTATGACTTCTCAGGGAATATAATCATGGTGGTGGTGCCAGAATTAGAGAATATCTTCAATTATGCCACTCTTATTCACCTACAAAGTCTTTCTAGTGCTGTAATGACTTCATCTGTACATAGCTTCAAATGGAGACATGTTCTTTTCAATGTTTTTTTTCCTCATTAAAAGTAATAGTAACAATAATAATAAAATAATTAGACTCATTTAGTAAGTTATTCCCAAAATATGAACCCTGCATTCAGTGCCTTGTGAATATAAAATACCCTACAAGATGAGTATTTCACTCAGGGTCCAGTAAGGAGAAAGAAACCACCAGTTATCAATTGGTGCTTTAATAACACAGTTATTTAAACAGAGGTAATTTAATATGAGGAATGGCTAACCATATTACAGAGGACTGGAAAGACAAAAAGAAAAAAAAGTGTTTGAAGTATACCTCCTAGGTCAGGGGGAGCAAAAAGAGAGAGGTTAGAATGATTAAAACTCAGAACTTGGAGGCAGGGGCCCACAAAGTTGGGATTCAAACTTCTAAGATGGGATCACTGACAGGAGGTGCTGATATCTCTGAGAGGGTCAATGAGGCTATTTCTGAGAGTGCTGGACAAACTGTAAACTGGAATTAAGTGTTGCTGCAGGAACAAATTGCTGCTGCCGGGGTGAACAAGTATTGCTGAGTTACACTGACAGGAACAAGAGAAAATAGGGCAATTGTGGGTTTTTTTCTTCCATTTCTTATCTGGAAGCCTCCTTCTAGCACTTCCCAGATGGCAAAGAAAATAGATGTTTTGCACAGGATAGAATGGTAGGCTTGGAGCTGAGAGATAGCTTGAGAACCAGAGTAGTTTGTATATTTATCTTTATTTTGTATATGATAAAACTATGATTCAGTGAGACTTGGTTGCTTGCACAAGGTCACAGTAGACAGTTGGTGGAAGAGCCAGTGTGTGAACTTAGTTCTCCCTCAATGGAGAGTACACGTCTTTTGCAAAGTACCACTTTGTTTCATTGGTAAATTTGTTAATTCCTTTAATTATTCTAAATAATGTCAAGGCTTGAAAACCTCCCCAGGTGAGGCACTGTGCTTGGTGCTGATAAGGCAAAGACTAATAAACTATGGAAGAGCCCCAGCTTATGGTCAATTCAGTGACACAGGAAGTAACCAGGTGATCACAAAGGCAAATGGCAGGTGCTATGACAGAGGAACGTAGTATTTTACAGAGGAAACTGGAACATTTACCTCAGAGGGTCAGAGTAAATGCTAAGGAGGTCATCTGGAGGTGACACTGAAGCTGAGGTCCTGGCTATGTATTATGGTGATTTAGGAGCAACAGACATTTCTTTAGCAGAGGTGGTAGCATGATGAAAGCCCTTTAAGAAGTTCCAGACTCTGTACTCATCAAAGATGGAGTCTATTAACTCAGCACAAAGCAGACACCAATCTCTGAAGCTTCCCTACAAGGCTGGATATTTCTCCATTTGCCACAAGCCACAAGCCAGAGAGAGGTTGGCCTTTCTACAGAAATGGACAAGGATTAGAGGTCAGGGATTTTGTTTAAGTGGGTCACATTTGAAGTCCTTAAGTTTCAACAGATAAAAAGAGATGCTCTTAGGCTTATTTTTCGGGCCCTGCCTTTCATTCCCAGACAGGGGTATAAGAAATAAGATCATTGTCAGAACACAAATATACTCATTTCCAGAAATTCCAAAGACCCTGATTTCTCCATACATTTTAAGCAATAAACCTTTAACCTTTTTCCATCTTCTACTCATTTATAGCATTGATTGCCAACAACCATAGGATCTTCTCTACCTTGGTTGACTCTGTCACTGGGATGTGTTTAAAATGATTAATAAGTGCTATTAACTTAGTACTGACTGTGTCTTTATATATATATATATATTATATAGAAAATCTTTAAATATACACATTGGCTTATTTAATTCTCAAAGTAAGTCTATAGACAGAAAATAAAGTTATAAGAAGAAAAGTTAATGACCAAGGCCACACAGCTAAGAACTCTGGTACTGGTGGAGGGATAGACTGCTTCTCATGGAATTGATTTCCTTCAACCAATGTCTTTCTTGGCCTGTCCAATAATCCTTTCCTTTTTAAGTAAAGTAGTTGAACAAAAATAAATTGGAGTAGTTGGTCAACAAATAATGCAATTTGAGAAATGAAAATATTATTCAAATATGTTTTCCATAGTCTTTGTTTGTGCTTGGAAATTTCCACTATTTCAAGCAACTCGATCAACATGTACTTATTATGTGGCACTGTGCTTAGCTTTAGGAATATAAAAATCAGTTAAAAGCGGTACCTGCTATTACAAAGCTCACAGTGTAATGTATCAGTTCTTTTGGTACTCAGAGAAAACGAAAGTAATGTCTCCATCACTAGAATTCCAGGGCTGCCGCGGAACAGTGATCTATTCCTTAGTCTAATAGGAGGGACCTTTGGTGAGAGAGGGAGATGATCTTAAACAATTCTCTTCTACCTCTTCATGAGCTTATTTTTTTTTCTCTCTCTCCAGATCCTGCTATCATATGACATTAGGTCCAGGTGTGGCTTTCCTTTGGCAGGTGTTTTAGGTCTGGAGAGGAGAAAACTTTAATTTGGGATCGATGGGAAAGATATATAAGTGCTGATCTAAACGATTTGTCTGTGAGATTTAAGGGAGAAGAAAGAGGGCTCTTTGCTATCTCTATGACATCCTATTTCACTGGTAAAGGATAAATGATTTGAGGCTAAAACTCTAGTTAATCAGGATTAATGAATAAGGATTTGGTGCAGCAGCCTCTGTGCCCCATCTCTAGGATTTCCACACTAGGTGACAGGCCATCTGATGGGCCACAGTTATGGACAAATCAAGGAAACCCTCAAAGTCTTTTCAGTCTCCGCATCCTATATGAAGAGTGTGAAACCCAGGGAAATTAAGAGACAAGTTAAAGATCAGCGTCAGCACAGACTGAAACACCCATCTTCTGGCTCCAAATGCAGGGTTTCCTCGTTTACAACACAAAAGACTATCTATCCCTTAGACCGCCACTTGACAGGGAAGGAGCATTTATATAAACATTAGAAAGTGGCATCTGCAGAGTCCACACCCATCCATCTTTCAAACCTTGCCTTTCGCGGCGTTATTATGGGAGCATGCTTCGCAGAGAACTCTCTGTAGATGCTATTACCCCGCACGGTGGCTTTGGAAAGTGGTCTGAAGAAGCTGTGAGTTTGTGCAACAGCACATGTTAACATGAGTTATAATATGTCAGGGGCCCCGTGTTAACGATCAGAGAACCTATTCAGCTCCTTTAAGGTTAATCAACTCAGCATTTGTGCCAGGTGTAATGTCTAATTAAAATGATGGACGGGCAGAGAATGCCTCCAGGCAGAGGGAGGAGATGGCACAAAGAGGGAGCACCCGTGCCATATTGGTTTGGAAAATCAATAAGAGGAGCTCATTTTATCCCAGTGTTATCTGTGCATTTGCCATTCAGTGGCTCATTTGAAAAAGTGCCAACTGGCTGATGAGTAGGCACAGCACTGCGGTTTTCTCAGCACTGAAGGATGGTCTGATTGGAGGAAGCTCACTAGTGGCCCAGGATGTCTCTGAATGGGATCAGAGAGAGAAGTGTGGCCAAGGGGATCCTAGAAAGCTATCCTGGGTTCCTATTTGAGTCACCGAATCTGAGAGTTGGGAGGAAGCTAATGGAAAAAGCCATCAGGACTGGAGAGAGAAAATCTGAGTTTGTGTCTCAGTTCTGGCAGTAAATAGATTCTTAACCCAAGGGAAGTATTTTCAGCCCTTAACTTCATCACCTGTGATTGTATGGGATCATAACATTAGCTGGCTGCCTTAGTAACTACAAAAGGTTGTTTTGAAGAATGGAAGAATTTTTGAATGTAAAAATATTATGTACAAATATAAAATACACATTTAAATATGTACCTGCATCACTTTGTATAACTATATTTACATTTATATGTATGAGTTTACTTAATAAATATTTATTGAGAATCTAATATGTGCAAAGCACTGCTCTAAAGCTAAGAATGCAGCAAGAAACAGACATCCTGACTGCTCCAAGGAAGCTAAGCATCTAAGGGGGAAGAAAGTATCTTCTTATGTGTGATAAAGTTTCCTCATTCCACTTTTTCTAAGCAAAAACCAACTCTTAGAAAACCAATTGGAGTGTCACTTGCATAAGCAAATAGGTAGGGGATCAAGGAATGTAAAAACAAAGATTGTTATAAACCAATTATTTCAAAAAGTAAATGGATGTTCTCCCTGGAACCACAATAAATGCATGGCTGATTGCAAAATTAAAATCTAAATATATAGTGGTGTGAATGTGTGCCACTGTACCCTGTAAAAATAACCAAACAAGTCACAACAAACATTGATTATCATTGGGCTAATCTAAAATTGATTTAGATTTCAAGGTAAAAATAGAAACAGTTGAAAACCACAACTGATTTAAGACAACACATTGACGCAACGGTACCTAATTCCAAAACTCTGGAGACTCAGCTCTTGGGGTGTGTACATGTACAAGGGGGATTATCAACACTGCCAGACATCTTTTTTTTTGTTTCCCATGTATTTTTTTTTAATTAGAGAAGTTATGGATTTATAAAAATTCATGCATGAAATTCAGGATTCCCATCTACCACTCTATGATTAACAACTTGCATTGGTACGGTACATTTGTCACTATTGATAAAAGCACATTTTTATAACTGTACCATAAACTATAGTCCTCAGTTTCACTGTTTGTGCAGCACAGTTCCATTGATTTTTTAAAAAATTATTCTATTACCGTATATACAACCTCACATTTCTCTTTTAACCACGTTCAGATATACGTTTCAATGTTGTTAATTACATTCATGATGTTGTGCTACCATCACCACCATCAATTACCAAAACAAAACATTTCCATCATTCCAAAATAGGAACTCTATACACTTTAAGCCTTAACTTCCCATTGCCTATCCCCACCTCAACCCCTGGTAACCTATATTCTAGATTCTGACCCTATGAATTTGCTTATTCTAATTATTTCATATCAGTGAGATCACACAATATTTGTCTTTAATAGAGCAATGAAATAAGAGTCCTTGGTAAATTTTAGCTAATTTCTATTTTTTGTAAATTTGTTAAGATCAAAAGTTGGTGACACTTCATGTTTTCTTAGAAGATAATATATAAATAACCCTCGGGGAAAATATGAATTTGTTCATCATTCACCTTGATGTATGGAACAACTTTAGTTCACAGCCCATAGAGAGTACTTTTGCCAGCCATCAATGAGTGCATATGATAATTTTTAAACTACAGATATAATCAGATTATGTATATTTTCTTGGAGATGATTCTATAATCTCACCTTGAACACTTCCTCATGGAAGGTCATTAAATCGTGGGATTACCCATACCATTGCAAAAGAACCATAAGGGCCTACTACTTATTAAATTTCCTTATCTGAAATTCATATTAATATATGGCTACAGTCATTATGAAAGATTTATTAGATACATATTAATATATGGCTACAGTCATTATGAAAGATTTATTAGATACATACTATTCATCAATTGCTTTTGCTATAGATTATGGGAGACCTAAAATTTACTCAGGTAGAGGCCCTCATTCAGCATCCAGTGTCCTACAGAGCAAAGCTGTTTTAAATGTCAAATGACAGAGCATTAGAAGTTTATCTTGTCTTCTGGGATAAACAAAGCCTTGGCATTATGGAACAAGTTAAAGTCAGTTAGCAGAAGAAGATACTCACAAATGAATGAGTCCAAAAAGAAATCACTTACAAAAGTCCCTGGCAATCCATGGGCCCTCACTCCAAATACTAGAAGGGGATTCCTGTATTCTTTCCCTTAAAATTTGTTCAGGGTTCTATGATACTGCAGCCATTGTATAA
Source organism: Tolypeutes matacus (assembly GCA_026826555.1). Classification (NCBI taxonomy): domain Eukaryota; kingdom Metazoa; phylum Chordata; class Mammalia; order Cingulata; family Chlamyphoridae; genus Tolypeutes; species Tolypeutes matacus. The sequence continues at coordinate 14,033,684 of JAKSZT010017719.1, read as the reverse complement.
GGTTGACAGCTCATATGAAGAAAACATAGAAGACTCTCATTCTTAGACAGCATGCCAGAAGGGAATAAAAGAGAAGTCTTGAGAAAGTGACAGCTATAAGTCAGAACTTGCATTCATAGGAAGAATAGATAAAAATACTCAAAAATAGATACTATGTTAATTAAAAATTATAAACACACCTATGGATGAGTTATAGGGAAAGAAGAAGGACCCAACATGATTATACAATGGAGGAGTGAACAGTATATAATTGAAGGGAGAAAGAAAGGAAGAATGTATAACTGATTGTCTCCTCTTGTACCTTCTACCTTGCTGATTTTGAATGTTTTTCATTAACATGCATTGACTAACTGGTGTAGGTATGATCATAGTAAATGGCAGAATGTAACCAATTAAATATTAATGTTATTGAAGTTTGGGGCATATTGGGTAGTGCCTATTATGAATTGGGGCTGGGGGCTGTTGGAGGCAGCCAGAAAAATGTGAAGCTAAATGGCCGACTAACAACTAAAAACTAGCCTGATCCTATATTTAGCCTTCTTTGAAAAAATAGCTCACCCTGTTCCCAGCCCGGGGAAACCTTCCCGCCTTCGACAGATAACAAACCCTCCCTAACAACCAACTGTGCCCAATCCCCGCCTAACACGTACTGCCTCCTACTCCACCCCTTACCTAGCTTATAAAAGACTGTGCATTTCCTCAATAAAGACTCCGCCCCCCCCCCCCGCCGCCCCGCATACTCACCTCATCCCGGCGATATTTCTTTCCCTTGCTGTCAAGGCCCCCGGGACGCCAACTACCACCCGGCGCCCCCCTCCCCATCCTGCCCGTCGTCAACAGGGGGCGGGTTCCTACTGATGGGAAACACAGTTGAAAAATGACTACTAAGGTTACCTAGACACATAATTATATGCCTCATTCTGTCTTTGATGCCACAAATTTGATCCAGGAAAGAATATATATTCTGGTAGAGTTTCATGAAATGAAAGGTATAAAAAGAAATGGAAGAGAGCAGAGAGAAGAAATAAGAGGGGAAACCACCACCACCACCATTACTATAACAAATAAATTTTGAGGCTAAACAATGATAATTTATCAAATGCCCACTGCATGCCAGGCACCAAAAAAGCATTTTACCAATGTTACCCCCATCATTTATTGAAATGCCTCTACCATGGGGTTATTCTCCATTTTATAGATGAGCGCTTTACACTGAACTACCTGACAAGTACGTTTCCAATAGCAATGACCCCTGCAATTTGGGAATGGTGAGCTGAAAACTGGAAGGCTACTATGGCAGCCCTATTATGTTGACCTCTGAATTTTCTGTGAGAAAATTATTTAAGCCACTGTATTTTGGGGTCTATTTACTTCTGTGTTATCATAAATACTGCAGTAGATATTAGGACACTGGTTCCCTTTTACTATACACTTTTAAGTGCTCTTCATTTATTTTAAGGGATTCATCTAAATTTTGTAACAGAATTTTCTTATGCTCTTAAATAAATTCATGCCACCTCTTACTAGGGAAGGGGAACTGTTGCAGACATATGTAGATCGAATGTGTCCTATTACATAACAACAATTCAAACTTTCTGAATCATATACCTGGAGAAGCTTTGGTAAAGATGAAATGAGGCTCTCTGTGGTGTTTTCAATCTTCATGTTTCCAAGTTAGTTCAAACAAGTGGGTGTAGAGGAGAGAGAACTGATATCTTAGCATCAAATATACTTACATGTTCTTTTACCATACCCCCATAAGCTGTATGATTTACGGTCTTTAATAATACTACTTTAAGCCTCCTGCTCCTCAATTATTAAATTGGAATAAATTAGAGCTGGCCTGATGTGTCCTAGACTTTCTGAGAGAATAAATTAAGCAATGGGCGTATGAAAGACCTCTGCTATCTGGTAAACTTTCTGAGCTTTTGGGACCTGATTTTGTTCAGTGTCCTGGAGGAGTTCAGGAAGAGGATCAAGATGCTAAGAGACTTCAAAGTGAGTCTGGAAGTCATTCCAGAGGGTACACTTATGCACGTCTCAGCAAGATCTCACTGACTGCCAAGGTAAATACTACCTTAAATAGCAGGGCTCCTGAGGGCTCTGGAGACATCCAGACACTATAGTCAGGGAAGACAGCTCAGGAGTTTCTTGGCCTGCCAGTGGGTCCTGCTTGGGAATTTATGCTCCCCAGTGTGACAGAGTTGGACTCAGTTGTGGTTTCCCTATGCATGGCTCTTCTGTCCTTCTATTTGAACCTATAATTAGTACTAGAGCTGATAGGTGTACATCAAAGAGACTTAAATCTTTGGGCTGTCCATGTGCCAGCTGGGCCCTTAATTTCAACAGAGTTGCAACACCTACTCTCCAGTTCATTGGACTCAACCAGGACAACTAACAAGGAGATGATGATGGACAATGACAATCCCAAGGAACAGAGAGACTCTACAATGCAAACAAGATACCCCCATCCATCTGCCCTATGGGAACGAAGGCCCCTCTCAATTAGTGGTGGAGTGAGCATCACCATCCCAGAATCCTCAGGATTGGGGAATGAACTATGGACTAAAGTAGACTTACTGGTATTCTACTATAGACTTATTGTGGTTCTAGCAACGGAAGAACTTATATCATGATGTGGAGGCAGTGGCCACTGGAGGTTCTGAGGGGAGGGAGAGGAAAAAGACAGGTGTAATGTGGGGACATTTTCAGGACTTGGGAATTGTCTTGAATGACATTACAATCACAAATACAGGCCATTATATATCTTGTCGTAACCTATAAAATTGTGCGGGAAAGAGTGTAAACTACAATGTAAACTATCATCCATGCTTAGTGGCAATGCTCCAAAATGTGTTCATCAATTGTAACGAATGTACCACACTAATGCAGAATGTTGTTAATGTGGGAAAACGTGGGAGGGGAAAGGAGCGGGGTATATGGGAATCTCCTATATTTTTTTATCTAATATTTCTGTGATCTAAGTATCTTTTTTAAAAAATAAAAATATATATTAAAAATAAATAAAGATGAACAAGGTACAGTCAGTCACTGCCTTCAATTTCTTAACAATCAAGAGTGATAATAATAGAAAAACAAATTAGAAAGCTTCTGTAAATTTTGAGAGTGCAAAGAAAGTAATGATTAACAGTAAGTGGGTTTATCAGGGTGGCTTCAGATGAACGATATCATTTCAATGTGGCTAAGGTTATAGACTGAGGAAATGCCTAACAGAGTTGGTACATCATTTATGGCTAGAGGAAGAACACAAGCAAGACATCAAGAGTGTGGACCACCTTTGCTTGTGAAAATTTGATTATGATACATGGCATAATTATGGTGTGCCTGGGAAATATGAGATTAGATTGAAATTAATGAGGCTCTACCTTTTCATTCTGGGGTCATCCAGGCCCTGAGACCCTGTCATCAGAACATGGTGTTTGGGAGTTATCATGCAAGAAACTCTATACTCTTGCCATTGTGTTTCAAAAATGAGGACAGTAGCAACCTCTCTGATTATGCTGTATCTAAGGCAAAAGTCAGTGGCAGTGAATAGAGAAGCAGCATCTTTCCTTCTAATTGTATATTTCTTTTTGTTAGGGCTTCAAAGCAAATGACATGAAAAATCCTCTGTAATGATGATGAGCCAGATTTTCCCATTTGTATATGATGACCACATGCATCGATAGCAAGACCATTCTTTATTTATGCTCAACTGAGTTTCTGCAAATAGAGAAATCGGCTAATTATCTACAAATTTTCATTCTTCATCTCTATAGAATTTTAATGAACAGGAATCATCAGTTTCTCATTCATATTTGTGAAAGGGGAACAATTTCTCCCTTAGGTGATTTCTCTCTCTCTGTAGTTCTTAGACCGGAATGCATTAGGGACAATAATATTCTGGCTGGTCATCTCACCATCACTCACTGATCTTCTCTACTGCCTTCCTAACCACAACCTTCTGAATAAGGCTTCCTTCCCCTGAATTATGAGGATGAAGTAGAGATATTTTGAAAATTATCCTTGTTGTGTTATCTACATAGGCCTGCTTCTCTGTGAAAACATGGTGACTCGGATTGAATTGAGTTGTTCTAGACACAAGGTAATCAAATCAAATCAACAAATACCCATTGAGGACAACTATTATAAGGCAATGAGCATGATAAAATGCTTCTTTACTAATTTCTGGCTTGAATTCTACAGACCCTAGAAGCATTTGGCACAGGGGTGCAACTTCTGTACTGCTAAATGATCATCATCATTATCCAGTAACAAGGGTTTATTATTGCACCAAAATGTCTCTAGAATCTATCTCCTCTACTCTAACTGCTGCTATCTTGATTCAGGCTCTCATGTGTCTGGCCCAGAAAATACAATTATTTATACCTGATCTCCCTGCCCTTCTTACTTCCCCTTCACTCTACCCCCTCACTGTGGGAGCTAGAATATTTGTTTTCTAAAATGAAAATCTGATTTTGCCCTCTTCTCAGCCAAAAAATGTTTAGTGGTTTCCTTCATCCATTTAAAGTAATACATAGCTCCCATGTAAAGATTTAAGAATTTTTCTGCCACCCATGATGGTTTTAATTATTTTAATTACAATGTTACTCAAGCATAGGTCTAAACATAAACTTCTCACAAAAGTGGTGTTTATGCATTTCTACCACCAAGTCGAATTTAAAAATTAAATGCAGACCATATAGTGAAACCAAAAGGAATAAACAAATGCCAATACAATAATTGTTTCCTCTGAAATTGCATTGTCAAAGAGGATTTAATAGTAGAAGTCTGTATTTCTGTGACAAATTTTACTTCACCAAGCAGACTTTGTTAGTCTTTGATAGGATAGATCATCATTTGAGGCATTATTATTAGATTGTTTTTCTTTTTATCTATAATGTTTTAATGCCCAGTTATTTTGATTAACCAAATCAATATAATAGAATACCCACTGTATTAGTCAGTCAAAGGTGTGCTGATGCAAAGTACCAGAAATCTGTTGTTGTTCTTTTTTCAAGATGTATTTATTTATTTCCCAACCCCCTCATTGTTATGTGCTCACTGTCTGCTCTATGTGTGTTCTTCTCTGCTTGTCTTCTCTTTAGGCGGCACCAGGAACCGATCCTGGGACCTTCTGGAGTCAGGGAGAGGCGCTCAATCTCTTGCGCCACCTCTGGTCTGCTGTGTCTCTTATTGTCTCTACTCTGTGTCTCTTTTTGTTGTGTCATCTTGGTGCGCCAGCTCTCCGTTTGGGCCAGCTCACTGTGTGGGCCAGCTTGCTTTTCACCAGGAGGCCCTGGAATCAAACCCTGGATCTCCTATATGATAGACAGGAGCCCAATCACTTGAGCCACATCTGTTTCCCTGTTGGTTTTTATAAATGGCATTTATGTGGAGTAAAAGCTTACAGTTACAAGGCCCTAAAGAGTCCAATTCAAGATACCATAGAGGTATTTTCTCACTCAAGTCTGTCGCCACGTGTTAAAGCAAGATGGTTGCCAATCTCTGCAAGGGTTCGGCCTTTTTCTTCCCCTTAAAGGTCTGTGAATCCAGCTTCTTCTGATCTCAACTGTGGGTCGGAGGACTCCTTTTTCTCTGGGCCTTCTCAGCTGCTCAGGGCTCTGGTCTCTTCAGCTGCAAACTATAAGGCGAATGGCTTATCTCTCCCCGGGACTCCAGGATCAAAACAGACAAAATTCTCTCTTCTTCTGATTCTTCTTCTGTGTGTGTCCATTTATATAAGCCACCAAGGAGACAGGGAGTTAAACTAAGTTACACCCTACTGAAGTGGTTGAATCAAAGCCCTATTCCTAACATAATTTAATCAAAGACATCTCAGCTGAATCTAATACAATCAAAGGGGATCACACCCAGAGGAACAGACCAGTTTGCAAACATAATCTCAAACTGCCACACCCACAAAGTTAAAAATAACTAATCATGCTTCAGGAAAAAAATTCTTTCCTGCAATTTTACTATCTCACTGCCTTCTAATGAAATACTGATACCTTTAAATAGAAAATTCAACTATATCTCCACTCAAAATGTAACCATCAAACTGAACCTTTTTAGTTCAATGACTACTATCTTGCACAATGGGATAACTGAATTTTACCTTCTCTTGTTTCTCATTTTAAAATACACTGAATCCCTATTTTCATACTATGTCATATCATCGTTTGCCCTTAACTTTGCATAAATATGGCCATAAAAGCCAAATCAAGCAGAGGCATTGAAATAGTGTGATAGTGATTGTTTATACAATGATTTTACATAAGGTCCGAAATATACTCATTGAATTAAACACAAAGAGATTTTAAAGTAATACTCATAGATAACTCACCTAACTGCTTGTCATTGCAATGATGGATACAGGCCATTATATATTTTGCCATAACCTCTAAAATTGTGTGAGGCAGTGTAAACTATAATGTAAACTATAGTCCGTGGTTAGTAGCAGTGCTTCAATATGTGTTCATCAATTGTAACAAATGTACCACACTAATGAAGGATGTTGTTAATGTGGGAAAGTGTGGGAAGGGGAGGGAGTGGGGCATATTGGAATCCCCTATATTTTTTATGCCACATTAATGTAATCTAAATCTTCTTTAAAAATAAAAAATAATTAATTATAAAAAAGAGTGTACTAATAAAAATCATTTACTAAATTTGGGACTAAAGTCCCAAATCTTTAACCAATTCATTTTCTGTCCCCTATGCACTGTTTCCCAAAAATGCCTTGGTGTCTCAGCTCACAGTGGTCCCCTGTCTAGAATGTCCTCCCTCATATCCCACATCCCTCTTCAGTAATATTCCAACCTCTATGCAAACACTATGGGAAGATCAATCACTTCTCCTGCCATATTTCTCTGGTGCTTTTTAAAAAAATTTATTCACTCAAAAGATTCTCTGTATCCTGCATATAACTCTCTCTCTTCACTCTCTCCCTGCCACTATACCAACTCACATGTTTACTTCAGAATTTAAGCCCCTTAAAGGCAGAATGTGCTTACTCCTAATAGAAAGGAATGACTACTGAAATACCAGAAGTCATTAATTAAAAAGGAATGAAACTTTTAAATGGAATGAGATTGGAGGAGAGAAGCCAAGATATGATATGACGAGATGAAAGAACTCTTAAGCCAATCTAACTATGTCAGAATATTTATAGGTCACCAAATTCTAAGACATCACCATGGGTTTGGGAGATCAGGTATCTACAAAAAAAGAAATTTAAAAATACCAAGAAGTGTATTTTTAAATGAGTGGTATGGACAATAAGTACAATGGGAATTCAGAGAAGCTAGAAATGAGTAGATGCAAATTTTCCTAGGTCTTAAAGAAATAATCAAACATAGTCAAGAAAAGAAGATGGGAATAGAACTTCAGACACTGGGCACTGTATAATCAGAATTAGGATTTGCAAGTCAGTTCTGAGTGATAATGAATGGATCAGTTTCATGGAAGCAATTTGATAAGGATGAAGGGAAAAGGTTTTGGAGACTTATTTTAAAAGAAAATTGAGAGAATTGGAGCTGGAAACTAAAATGGAGGTTCAAAAAGGTTTAGATTTAGATGAGGATTCTTCAAGATACCTCATTAAATGTGGAAGCATTTTTTCTTAATCCAGTGGATTTCAAACAATTTAAAGGCTTGAGGCCCTTATGAAATGTACCCTTTACAGACCTCCTATACCAACTCGGTCTTTTTCTTCATAGCACTTGTCAGAAAATCATTAAGTAATGGCCAGTACTTTATATCCCACTCCCAGTACAAAGAATTTCCAAGAGGAAAGGGCCCCCAATTCTGCTCGTTCAAAATTTTATACCCAGTACCTCACACAGTGCCTGCCACATGGCAGAAACTTAATAAATAATGAGTGAAACTTAAGGTAGAATTGCTTGGGTTGAGGCTGAGGTGGGAGACTTCCAGTCACACCCATTCTCTTTCAGTGACCCCTGCAATGTCATGGCACAATGTATAATGTTCAACAGAGTATTTAGAAAAAAAATACAGCCCATTGTCTCAGTGCTCTCCTTTCTCATTGGCAAAGTGGAGAGGATAACGAACAAGCAGCAAGGTTGTTGTAAGGATGAACTGAAATAATATAACGCATGTGAACACAGGTTTTAAACTCTAAGATTATTTTCCATCCTTGCCATATATAGAATTGTAGAATGTGGACCTCACCCAAATTCTCCTTAAGAAGCTGGAATAGAATCATGGACTTACTGGACTGAGCCAAATGTAATTGCTATTCACGTATTAAAACATTAATGGCTTCTCTTGTGGATTCTGATTCAATAAAAGCAACCCAGGTCCAGATGGATCCAAAACAAATCGCCCCCAAATTACTAGATATGAGTTAAATTTCTCTTTTTGAAGCCCTTGACTCCACTTCCTATAGAACTCCCCAGCCCAGCCAGCTCCAGAGTAATATATTCTACCCCATCACATCCTTATTTACAGGTCCTGGGGAGAAATCATGCTTGTGCCTGGCACTTTTGAGTTTAAAGCGCAATTAGAAATAGTTTTGAAATTGCACATTCTGGCATCTCCAAATTGTGGGCGTGGGAGGGATTTTCCCCATTATACAGTTTAGGAAACCAAGGTAATTAGTTTGCCAAATAGTGTGATTATTTTGCCAAGATAACACTTAATTAACAAGAGACAGAAATGGAGATTCAGCCTGATCCCAGTAACTCCAAATTTCACTCCAATGTCCCACTAGAGCATGGAAGATGGAAACTCTCAAGGGAAGGCCACATAAAGGAAATACTACTAATAACAGCTACACAGTCACCTATTACAGTCCAAGACTCCACTAAGCACTATATAATCTTTTTCTCATCAATTCCAAACAGTGATTCTGCAATACGAGCATAATTATTGCCATTTTAACAGGTAAAAATATAGAAGTTAATTTTTTTTTTTTTTTTTCGCCAGGCATCCCAGCTAATATATGGCAGAACTGGGATTAAACAGGCCTAGTGACCCAAAGATTGGACACCACATCTTATTCTCTGACACTGAAGAAATTGAATGATGTCAAGCCTGATATTGAAACTTTCTCAATTTCATTGAAGATTCAGGAGAAAGTGCAGGACTCAATATACTAGCAAGTATGATCAAATTGGTTATTCTTTCCCTCTCTCCTTCTCTCTTCCTCTCTCTTTTCTCTCTCCCCCTCTCTCTGTCTTTCACTGACTTCAGCTCGCCATGGACAAAAGAGAAATAGTTAAGTGTCAATAACTAGAGTTTATTCCTGGCAAACAGCTGATGAGTATTTTCAGAGGCTCCTGTATTTTGACCTTTATGTACCCTAAACAATGACAGAATCTTGTTGAAAGCTCTTTAAGCTGAAATTAATTTATGCTTGACAGTGATTAAAAGAGAAAGTGAGAAGGGGATGGAAATTAACAAATCCATCTTTATTGCTGAGATCCCATTATGATTATAAGCAGAGGGAAAAATCAACGTGGTAGGTGCCAGCTGCAGTCTGGTAAGGAGTTTAAACAGCCTGTCCTGCTTGGAAAATGTCCTTGGGTAGACAGATTTGTCTGTCACTGAGGCTTTCAGAAAGAGGGGCTTATTTTTCAGCAACTGAAATGTTGAGATCCTTGGACTTGGTTTTGTAATGAGGGGCAGATGCCACAGAGATAGCTGCTAAAGGAACAGGGCAGGGAGCTTGACAGATGAGACCTCTTGAAAGCAGATTCACCTGGTGCCTCCAAGAACAGAGACAGCTGAATCACCTTGCTGAATCAGTGCCTTCTCTATATGCCTGTAAATGCTGATATACTTGGACTTTCACTTTACCCTCTGCTCCCTGGTAGAGCCCAGAGGTCAAGTACCTTGTTTCATTTTTTAATCAACACAGTTCCTTGGACAGTGAATGTTTTAGTTTCCTAGCTGCCAAAACAAATGCCATGCAGTGGGTTGGCTTAAACACAGGAAATTTATTGGCTCACGGTTTTGAGGCGAGAAGTCTAAAATCAAGCTGAGGCTTTCTCCCAGGAGACTGTGGTGTTGTGGGGCTGGATGCTAGTAAGCTTTGGTCCTTGGCTTTTCTGTCACATGGCAATGCACATGGTGGCCTCTGCTGGTTTCTCTTCTGGGTTCCGTTGACTTTCATCTTCTAGCTTCTCCCTCTGGCTTTTTCTATATATATGACATTCCCTATAAAGTCCTCAGTAATAGGATTAAAACCCACCCTGATTCAGCCACACCTTAACTGAAGTAACCTCATCAAAAGGTCCTATTTATGAGAAAGAGTTCACATCCATAAGAATGAATGAATTTTAAGAACATATTTTCCTGGAGTACATAGTTCCAAAGCACTACAATAAACATACATGGAAGAATTTAAGCAAACATCAAATAAAACATTAACACTCTTTTCCAAATTTATTCCCTAAAAATAGTATTTATTAAGCACCACCTTTGTACCATGTTATGTACCTGACATAGTAGGTGAAGATGTTAGATAACACAATGCCTCTGTCCTCCAAAAGCCAAGCATAAATAGGCTCATTCACATCAGATTTCTCCAAAAGACAATCCTAGATTTCTACTACTTCAAGAGAATCAAGATGTACTGAGAGTTTTCTGTTTGCCAAACATTTGACACATATCTCATTTAATATTTGAAACAAATATAGTAAAGTTTTTGGTTTTTTTTATTTCTGATTTTACAGGTGTATTAGTCTGCCAAGGGGTGCTGATACAAAAACCAGAAATCAGTTGGTCTTTACAAAGGGTATTTATTTGGGGTGGAAGTCCACAGTTACCAGGCCATAAAGTGTAAGTTTCTTCCCTCACCAAAGTCCATTGCCATGTTTTGAAGCAAGACAGCTACCGACATTTGCCACGGTTCAGGCTTCTTGGGTTCCTCTCTTCCCGGGGCTCCATTTCTCTCCAGGCTCAGCTCCTCTAGTTCCTCCACAAGGTCAGCTGTAGACTATGAGGCTTTCTAGGCTTTGCTTCTCTCCACAAGGCCAGCTGTGAACTCTCAGATGAACGGCTCGTTTCTATCCCGGACTTCTCTCCTTCCTCACCAGAACTCCAACATCAAAACTGCTCCAACTCTGTTCTTTGCCATGCCTTTTATATTTGATTCCCTACCCATCAAGAGGTGGGGCTCAATACCCTACTGACGTGGCCCAGTTAATGCCCTAATCATAATTTAATCATGCCCAGATTAGGAGACCAGTTTACAAGCATAATCCAGTATCTATTTTTGGAATTCATAATTATATCAAACTGCCAAACTGCTACAACAGGTAAGTAAATAAAGGGTCAGAGAAGTGAAGTGACATTGTCAAGGTCAGAGAGCTAGTACAGCTGGAGCAGAGGAATCTACACCCAGACCTACTATGCACTAATGACTGAGTTCTTCTCTCTTTCCCTCTTCACATAAAAAATATGATGGTGTAACAAGCTCATGAGTCTCAGAGGAGAATTGGCTATATGTTTTGGCTCAAATTCTTGCTGGCTTTGTGACCTAGGGAAAATCACTGTATTTCCCAGTGTAATAATTTTCTCACCTGCAGAAAAGGGAAACCATTCCCTGTCCATTCTGTTTCACATGTTAATCTGGGTTTCAGAGAAGACAATATATGCAAATATGCTTTGCAAATATAAGCTATTATATTACCTAATCCAGTCTCTACTAATACATGAATCTTCTCCATAATTGGACCTAATGTATCTCATAATCATTTATATTGGAAAAGAATGAAACTGACAACATTGTATCACCTCCTGTAAAAGTGTAACTAAAGAGGACAGATGTGTAAGCTATGACATCTCCAATTTGCTTTAATTATCACTGGACATATACTCAGGAGGAAAAATTGCTTCATTTCAAGGCAGGCAAAAACATGGTGATTTGAATATCTGAAAATGTTAATAATAAATATAATAATTAAAAAATAACTATTACTTTAGCATGCCTTATGGTTTCAAAGGATTCCTGCCCCATTTTTTATTTGATTCTTACTATAATCTCATGGAAATTGGTATTGATAAAAGGAGGAAACTGACATCTTGCTCATGCCTAATGGGAAGCTGCATCACTGTGTATCTGTCATGATGTACAAAGTCATAAGTGGTCTGTGAAGAAACTTTAAGGGACTAAAATCGGGATGAGATTGGCTTTTGGCATCTCAGTTTGTCTCTCTGGACCTCAACTTCCCCATTTTTTCAAAAGGGCAACAAACTGATTCCTCAAAATGCTAAAGATACATTAAGCATTGCTTAATTATGAGATATTTGCCCTTAATTTTAAGTCTCTGTGAGATGTGGGGTTTTCAGCATAAATCCAAACATGGTGATGTCATATGCAAGGGCCTGGAAGTCAATAGTCCTTTTTGACCTGCAATAGGATGCTGTCCTGCAAGGTCTGAGGAAGCTATGTGCAGGAAATCAAGGCTGTATGGGAACCAAGGAACCACTTAAAGAGCAGTTCAAGCACCAAATACCTCGAGTTGAAATGAAGTTAAAGCGTGTGTCTTAGAATTGAAGCCCAGAAAGAAAGTATTTCCTACTCCCACCTGGTTCCCTTCCCTCAGAAAACATTGTGGAATTAAGATTCTTGTGAATTCTTAACAAAAATGGAATGGAGGGAGGGTGTCTTAGTTTGCAACAAGGCTGCCGATGCAAAGTACCAGAAATGGGTTGACTTTTATAATGGGGATTTTATTTAGGCGAAAAGCTTACAGTTCCAAGGCTCTGAAATGTCCAAAGCAAGGCACCATCAGAGATGCTTTCTCACAAAAGTTAGCTACTGGTGATCCTGGGGTCCTGCCATGTGGCAAATCAAGATGACCACTGATCTCTGCCGAAGTCCGTGCCTTCCCTTCCATCTACCATCTTCCGGAGCTCAGCTGTGGGCAACCAGGCATAGGGTTTTTTTTTTTTTCCAGGCCTCCTCTCTCAGTCTTGGCTGCTCCACTTTCTTCCTGAGTTCAGTTGTGAGCTATCAGGCATTTGGCTCGACTCTTCAGTCTTGTGATACTCCATGGGCCTAGCCCCTTGTAGACCTCTTTCTGTGCCTCTGTAGACTCCAGGACCTCTCTTAGCATCTTGGGGCTTCTCTGCCTTTCTGCAGCTGTAGGTGTATTTGGAGTCCTTTCACTCTCTATTTTCTCCTTTCTCTTGCATGGTGGATCAAAAATGGAAACTTTCTTTTTCTCTCTCCATTTATATTAGGCCCAGCAAGAGGGCAGAAACCCAACCTGTGTCATGCCTCACTGACATAGGTCAAAAGGGCCTCCCCATGCCTCAACAGAATATGAATGTGTTCATGTGGTCATAGGGGTTCTTTTAGCAGGTGGAGACCCACACAATAACCAATGGAATATTGAATTCCCATCCTGGGGAGTCCATTCTCTAGTAGAGTGGCAAGAATCTCTAGAGTACATGGACAGTGCCTAGTGAAGGAGGACAGACCAATATGCCAGGCCCTTGATATAGATGCTTATACTTATGAACCTTGTTCTTGTGAAATTGAAACTTAGCCTAGTAATATGTATTGCCTAAGTGTTACCTCCTGAAAACCTCTTTGTTCCTCAGATGTGGCCTCTCTGTAAGCCAAACTTAGCATGTAAACTTACTACTTTCCCCCCAGTGTGGGACATGACTCCTGGGGTTGAGCCTCCCTAGCACTGAAGGATTATTACCAATCTCTAACTAGTGATGTGTTTGGAAAAAGACCTAGATCAAAAAGGGGAAATATTAAATACAAATGAGTTTTTATGGCTAAGAGATTTCAAAGTGAGTCAGGAGGTCATTCCAGAGGTTACACTTATGTATGTCTCAGCAGGATCTCATTGACTGCCACAGTACAGTGCCTCAAACAGTGGGGCTACTGAGGGCTCCAGAGACCTCTAGACATTATAGGAAGGGCAGACAACCCCAGGAAATTGGAACCCTGTCATTTGGAATACAAAATATCCCATCTCCCCAATGTATCAGAGTTAGACTCATAATTTTCCTACACATGATTCTTCTGCCCCTTTTATTTGAACCTATCTATAATTAGCACTATATACATTAAATATGTGTCCCAGAGACTTAAATCTTCTAGCTGTTCATATGCCAGTTGAGCCCTGAATCTCAGCAGAGTTGCAGCCAACACCTTCCCTCCTGTTCATAGGACTTACCCAGAACAACTTACAAAAGGATGATGATGGACAACGTCCATCCCAAAAAAACAGAGAGTATCTACAACTGCAAGCAAGACAGTTCCATCCATCTGCCCCCATGGGATCTAATTCCCTTCTCAATTAGAAGCAGAGTGGGCACTACCATCCTAAAATCCTCAAGAATAAGGAATGCACAAACATAAGGCAAGAATGCAACTATGGACTAAAATTAACTTATTATTCCAGGAATGGTAGAACTTATAACATTAATATAAAGACAGTGGTCACCAGAGATTCTGAGGGGAGTGAGAGGGATAAATAGTTGTAACATGGGGCATTTTAGGGTCATTGGAATTGTTTTGCATATTGCAATGATGGATACAGGATATTATACATTTTGTCAAAGTCTATAAAATTATGCAGTACAAAAAGTAAACCATAGTATAAACTATAGAAGCATTGTAGCAATGCTTCAGTATGTGTTCATATATTGTAACAAATGTACCACACTAATGAAAGATGCTGTTAATGGGGGAAAGTGTGGGAGGGGGAGGAGGAAGAATATATGGTAATTCCCTATATTTTTGATGTAACATTTATGTAATCTAAATCTTCTTCAAAAATAAAAAAATTATATTTATAAAGAAGGGCCCCATACCCAACAGGAAAGGATTAGTTAAAAAACATAATCTCCTTTTGTGATTCATCAAATTCAAACTCTTATAGAAGGTAAGAGAGAGAGAAAGCACAATTGAGACAGATGAATGTCCTGACCCAGAGGTCACACTCTTCTAGGGCTGCTTACCATGTGAGTGTACCAAGCAAGAACCACAGAAGAGGGGGCAATGCCTGTGCACTTCAGATGCTCAGTGATCCTCCCTACAAGTGAGCATGGCCAAAACAAGGTCTTGAACTCTTTTTTATTTTTAAAGATTTATTTATTTATTTATTTCTCCTTCTCACTCCCCACCCTTGTTGTTTTGCACTCGCTGTCTGCTCTCTGTGTGTTCTTCTGTGTCTGCTTGTCTTCTCTTTAGGCAGTACCAGGAACCAATCCTGGGACCTTCCGGAGTGGGAGAGAGGGGCTCAGTCTCTTGTGCCACTTCACCTCCCTAGTCTGCTGTGTCTCTTATTGTCTCTCCTCTGTGTCTCTTTTTGTTGCATTGTCTTGCTGCACCAGCTCTCTGCACAGGCCAGCAGTCCTGCAAGGGCCAGCTCTCCTAAGCGGGCCAGCACTCCTGCACAGGCCAGCACTCCACATGGGTCAGCACTCCACGTGAGCCAACTCTCTGCCCAGGCCTGCTCACTGCGTGGGCCAGCCTGCCTTTCACCAGGAGGTCCCAGGAATTGAACCCTGGACCTCCTATATGGTAGACAGGAGCCCAATCGTTTGAGCCACATCCGTGTCCCGGTCTTGAACTCTTAATCAGACTGGACACTCTTCCTTCCTTGGAGAGAAGTTGGCAAGTTAGGAGAAAGGTGATCACATACTGAAGCTTCATAGTTTAGGGAGAAGGAGCAAAATGTTCTGTTCTCTGCAGGTTATTTCAGTACCTTGTCAAAAACTTTTAATGAGTCCACATTTCCAAGAGCAACATTTTTCAATGGTGTGTTCCATGGAACATGAGTTTCCTAAGATATAAAACATGTTACTGGAAAAGTATTCTGTGGGAAATATGAGTTTGGAAAACATTTAGTTAAGCAGTTTTCCAGGTGTCTTTACTGCAGGACTTCTCAGTGTCCTTAATATACTGCTATGTGTTATGTGTCTAAGAGAGGCTGCAATATGCAGAATACTTGCCCATATATAACAATAAGATCCGTTTCAAATGTACCATCTCTAATGTTTCAGCAAATACACTTTAGAAGTTGCCAGTCAAAACGACAAAGTCTCAAGGTAGGAACACTTCCTTCACTACCAACACCGATATCTCAATGGCTGTTTTCTCGTTCATGAAGGTTCTTTGCTGGACAAATCTCCTGGGCAGCTTCCTGCTATGATATGCGCTCAGGGAACCAAAATCCTTGTCACTTCTAGCTATGTTTCTGGGAGCTATGTTTCTGGGAGAGAAAGACATGGCAAGAAAATACAAGCCCAGAATAGGTGCATGTCACTTCTGCCCACATTCCATTGGCCAGAACTCAGTCACATCGTCCTTTCCAGAGAAAGGTGGAAAACATCTTTCTCTGTGCCTAGGAGAAAAACAAAACATATGTACCACAGTCTCATCCATACCAATCATGTTGAAGTTCTCCACTCTCTGGCCTCAAAATTACCTGCCATGTTCCACCTCAACATATCTTATGTTGTCAGTCTCTTAGTTCCTTGAAGTTCTCTATTGCTACTTTCACACAGTTTTTCCCTTTCCCAGAATCTCTCTCCCTTCTTGCCCTCCCTGTGTCTAAGCAAAAATCCCGTCCATTCTAAAATGCCTCTTTAGAGTACCAACTCTTCCATGAAGCTCTCTCTGTGCCCTTTACCCTATCTGTTACAGAAAGAAATCTTCTCTTCTTCCTATATGACCTAATTTATCTCTACATTATAGTGCCAGATACTAATTAGTATTTATTGGAGAATATTAACTCCCTTAATATATAAGCTTGGGGGGAGGTGGGCGGCATGGTATAGAAAAAAAAAAGATGTGGTCTTGAGATCAAGAAAGACCTAGGTTTGAGTCTTAACATTATCACTTATTAACTATATTTTCTTAGGATGAGAACTATACTACTCTGCAGTGCTTCTTCACCTAAACAAGAGGGATTTAAAACATTAACATTTTTAATCAAGTTTTTGGGAGGTTCAAATGACATAATGCACAAAGGCCTTTAACACAGAGTGCTTTCCACGTAGGAAGTCATCTACAAATGGTGGTTAGTGTTCTACTAGTGGTTGTTTCTTGGAGCCAAAGATACTGAGTTTAAATCCTGGCCCAATCCTAATATATTGGTCTTGGCTGCCTAGAAAAGCATTTTAGGAAGAATTTGGAGGCCAATAAAAGAATGAGTGGAAAATGAAATGTCAAAACTGATTAGCAACGTCTGACAAGGATACAGAAAGAGGAAATGCCCATTTTTCGTACAGAGAGTGTTTTAGGGGACATGTTGGAAGAAAGAACGAAATGCATTTCAGAGTATCTTTTATGAGATCTGTATTTTACTTGCATTACTCACCAAATGGCATGGATACTGTTATCTTCATTACAACTGAAAATAATACTTAAAGCAGTTAACTACTCTGCCTGGTCAAACGGCTAGAAAAGTGGCTTGACACAAACAGAAAATCAAGACTTATTTAAATACTCATTCTCTCCATAATTGGGAGAGACTACCTAGATGCTTGGCAGGCCCTTTCATTTTCCTCATCCCAGAACTGGAATATGTTTTCCAGCCTTCACTGCCATTAGGTTGGCATATGCGGAAAACATATATGCCACTCTCATATCTGGCCTCTACAATCTCTCACGAGATTCTTGGCTCATGTATTATATTCCCTTCATCTGGCCTGATGTAGAAGAGCCAACGGATAAGATCAAGGAGTCTGTGCAACCATAAGTAAGGGTTTAGATCCCACTGACATCTTTTGGAGGGAAGACACTCCAGAGAGACATCTAGTCCATATCAGCCTGTGGCAAATGCGAGAACGAGCCTCTTCTTTATGTCACTGAGATTCTTGGGTAGTGTGATACAACAAACACCACTACATATCATGACTGATAACAGTTGTCAAAAAGTATTCAGTGAAGAAGTGAAATTTCCACTGAGCCAGAATGATTTGCGGATGGACCTTTCAGGCAGAAGATCCATTTCTGGAGAAGTTCAAATTATGCAAAGTATTCAGAAAAATTAGGTAGGAAATATTGATGGTGACTGAGAGTGGAACTCCAATTTTCAGTTCTTGAGGTTTCCAGGTTGGCAGTATGGTGTTAACAGGCATTCCAGTTATCTATTGCTATATAAAAAGCTACTCAAAACATAATGGCATAAAACACTAACCCTTTTATTATATAGCATGATTTTGTGGGAATTTGGGCAGGGCTCATTTGGGTGAGTCTTCTGTTCCACATGACATCAGCAAAGGGAACTTGTATTTGGTTGGGAGACGGACTGTTATGGAAGATCCAAGATGGCTTTACTCCTCTGACTGGCACCTTGTCCATTAAAGTTATAAGTGTGGGCTCAGCTGGGCCTGTCAACTGGACTACTTACAAAAGAACTCCCCAAGGTCAGGACTTCAAGTGACAAGGTGGAAACTTCCAGCCTTCTCCCATTTTCTGTTGGTCTAGCAAGTCAATGATGCTATCAGACCCCACCTCTTAATGGCATCAGGCTCTATCTCTCAGTAGGAGCAGTACTGAAGAATTTGTGGCCCAACTTTAAACTACTCTATGTAGAATCTTTAGAATCAGGGACCTGGCTCTATTCATCTCTGCTTCCCCAGCACTTACCACTTATCATACTGCCAAGGGTTCAATCAACAAGTTATCACAGGCTGATAGAATTGCAGTCTTACCCTAAGCACGCATCAAAAGGGATGGGAAAGGGAACTGAACTTTACAGAATATCAACTCCTACTTTAAATATTCTATATTAACTTATTCTCATAACAACTCTATTTTATGATGTAAGTTTATTTCTCCCACATATTGCTGCAGATATGAACAAGGTTTAGTGAGAAAAATTAACTTTTCTAACATCAGTGAGGACACTGGACTCCTAAGACTGCTCTTTTCCACCACACTATGCTTCCTTCCCCATACATGGCTTAAATATCTTAGGCTTAGAATTTGGACTCTGTGGTCAAGTGTTTGAATCCTATCTTGGCTCCTAGTCCACCAACAGAAACCAGGTCAAAGCTTCCACTTTGTCTGTATCCATTCTCCTCATCAGAGACAGAGGAGGTCCCTGTCTCTGCCTTCCTCACCATGGTAATATAAGGGATTGCTAATAAAAATAAACCCTAAGCTCCCTGCAAATATAAATGCTAAATAATAATAAGATGAAAAATGAAGGCAATAATACTGCTTCACATGATGTTTGAGAGCCAGGGATGAAAGGCGTTCTAGGAACTGCTATTATCTCTGAATATTCAAGTCCCCATCCTTCCTCTTCTGTTTTATCCTCTGCCTCTGAAATGCTTGATTAAGACTCTTCTACAATTTATTTTACTTCATGGTTTTTTTCCCCTACTTTCAGAAATATATCACAGGAGACAATTTACCCTTTTGTTCCATAAAAGGAAAAAAAGCAATGCAGGCTTACTTCAAAAAAACTGACCAAAATCCAGTGGGGATCTGGTAATGGAGGAGCCCCACTCTGGTTTCAAGCAGGGATATGAAATTATGCTATAAATTATACAAGGCATGGGGGGGGGTGAGGATGAGAGATGAACACCAGTCAAAAATATTGGTCCCACGGCCGATGTTTCTGACTACAACACAGATTCATGGAATCAGATGATTTTAAAGTGGAAAGGATTTTACAGAAGCTTTAATCAAACCTCCCACTTCACCCAGGCATCATTTCTGTGTTGGCTCTTAAATATTCCCTATACCTGGAGCTCTGGGTGGGAGGCCCTTTCTTTTTGGACCTGAAATCATATTCTTTGCTTTTTTATTCATTATTCCTGGTCTGTCTTTATGAACCCTACAGAGTAGGTGTATTCCCTTTTCTCCAGAATATGGGAAGAACTAGGGGTGCTTTAGCATGTACCCCAAACCCACAACTCCTTCAACTTTCCCCTCAAATGACTTTTGATGCGATTAATTCAGTCTCCCAGTTACCCATAAGAGGACTGGAGAAAGTAATTGAGAAAAATATAGGTGGGAAGAAATTTGGTTTTCTGACCCAAGGTGATAAACATTTTAGTGGTTGGAGAATGATTTCTAAGGCTGGCAGTGGAAAGGGAAGGAAGAAAGGCAGGGAGGGCGCTGGGACGGGTGGGGAGGGCCTCTGAGATCATTACCCAGACCCTGTAGGCTGAAGGTCACTATGCTGAAGTACGGAAGGGGTGATTACCGCTGCTCTGAAGGAGGCAGAAGGAGGTGATTGCCTTAATGATGTGGGCGGAGAGACAGATTAGCAGAATAATAGATAGGGAGGGAACAGGTTAGAATTGCAGCTCTTTAAGAAGTTCAGGTGGAGGGGTGAAGGAAAGGAAGTAGAAGGTTAAGGGAGAGAAGGGGCAGGAAAAAGCTTTATGTGAAGCTTGGAAATTAAATTCATTATTCAAAAGCATGTATGTGTGTTCTGTGACAGTTTCCAGGGAAATCTTCCCCCCTTCCACTCTCTGTGCGTTCTCTATTGGATATAATTCAACTAGGTTTTTGTGTTTGTTTGGTTTCAGTTCATATATATCTGTTACCAATGTTGCTTTTCTTTCACAACTATCTTATTTAGCTTCTTGTTCTCAACCCTTCAAGAAGTGTCTACAGCACACGGGAGAATAAGCTCTCCCATGGGTGCCAGTGGCAAGTGTTTAGCACCTGAATCTCCAGGAGAAAAGTAAAAAGCTCTGCCCTATAGCACTGGACAATTTATTAGCATAGACTCTCTTGTCCTGGCTCATGGCGAGCTGCCAACATGATGTCACTGAATGCAGAGATGGGAAGATCCACAATAGCACACAGTTATGTAGTCCTTGCACCACACAGATGAAACAGACATGAAGACCCTCAGAAGCATAAAAGATTGCAAAATGTAAGGAAGAGAATTAGGAAGTGATGAGTTTGGAGGATTTATTAACTTTGCTTTTAGTGCAATTTATTTAATCATAAGTTTTTATAATTTAATTTTTAATAATGGCACTGTTTCACAAATGGCTTGCAAAATTCCTGACGATTTAGGAATCTGCTTGTGAGCCAGCACAGGCTGACTCCAGCACAGCTCCAGGTCCTCTTCTTTAAATGGGGAGAATGGGTGTTGCCTCACTAAAGTGAAGTACATAAAACAGGATTGGTACAATTTGGACCAGCTTGCTGGCAGGGGTGACTAAAGATAAATGGAGAGCATCCATTTATTTTAACTCAGCAGCATTATACACACTCATATGTAAATAAGAATGCATATATCAAAGAAGATGTTAATTACAGATAATTCATATATTATCCTAAATGGGTACTCTAAAGCTTCGATCTTAACACTTAATCACATTAAAGCATCTCTTTGTATATTTCTGTTGGTATAGTTATATGCACAATCTATTTGACTGATATCTAAATTTGTATGTGTATGTATATCACACATAACTAATATATAGATATATATACATATCAGCATTACACACATACATAATCAGTAACATATCTACAATCCTATATATCCTATGTAAAGTATACAATGGTTATTATTTTGAGAAAGTGCATTGCCCACACGAAAGTGTTGGGACTAGACCTTGAAGCAGAATCAAGAAGCTTTTGTTAGCAATGTTTCATGCCAAAAGCTATGATAAATGAGAGAAGACCCCAAAGTAGAAGCAACTTGTTCTTCCTTCTAAAAGCCTACAGTGTATCAGAAAAAAATTAAGTTTATACTATAGAAAATAAACAAGTATATGATAGGAGCTAATATCAATTATCATATTTTGACCCTTTCATCAGTGCCATGCATGATCTTAGGTGATCTTCACAAGTCGTTTCTGGAGCAGAACTGCTATTATTTACACTTTAAGTTGTAGTCACTGATTCAGAGAGAATTTCAGCAGATTGCCTAGGATCAAATAATATTTAACTGAAAGGGATTTCATCAGAGATCGAACTCTTGGGTAGGATCTGTTATTCTTCCTGCAAGCTGAACTATATGATTCGGACCACGAGTATTTCTGAAGCTCAAGTGAAGAAAAGCACTGTGTGAGCTTCACAGGGAGTGAGACTTTTGGCAGCCTTGAAGCAGATTTGGAGAGTTAAAGCAAAAGAGTTAGATGCAAAAAAGAGAGAGTTGGGTTACAATAAATGCAGATGTGGCCTCTGATATTTTTTATGTATTCAGTGGAATGCTGAGGCTTATTAAAAACTGTTTAAACCTAACTATAATTCTAACCTATTTTAAGAATAATTTATGATCATTTGGACACAGAAAATATAATATAAAGGACTTGAGAAATTGAAGTTTTCTAATCTAATTAATTAGCCATGTCAACAGAGTTACATGGGGAAGTTTTAGATTACCTAAGAGGGCAGTAGATTCAAGAACACTCAAGAAATTTATATGGGTCCATTTTCGTAGTAAGAATTTCTAGACTAATTGCAAATTACTCTTATCTAATCAGTGGAGGCTTAATGACCTCTCCTAGGCAACAGTTGGCTAGCCTATGTATAAATCATATACAAATTTTATAATAATTAATGACTTAGAGAGAATTATTTTAAATTTTCACTAATTTGATGTTTTTCCTGCATTTGTAAGGAGTGGTGTATGTGTAGGGGTGGTGAATGCACGTGTGTGTATGTGTGTGCCTGAGAGAAAGAGAGAAAGCAAGAAAGAGCAAAAACTAATTTTTAAACATATTTATAGATTTGGATCTAAAATGGGTATCGATATTTATATTTGTAACATAAAGGTACACAATCACACTTTTCCTTTTATCAGTTTCATATGCAAACCTTGGAGGTGTGGTAGAATGTGGTAGATTGAATTATCTACCCCAATATAGTTGTGTTCTTAATCTTAATCCACTTCCCTGTGGTTCCATTGTAAATAGGAACTTTTGGAGATGTTATTCTTAATTAAGGAGTGGCAAACTGAACCAGTATGGTTCTTAATCTGGATTAGAGGAAGACTCATAGAGAGAAAGACATGGGAAAAACCTGGAATCTGGAAGCCAATGGAAACTGGAAGTGAAAAGAATGATGCGAGGCAGGGATACAAGTCAAGGAACCCCAAAGATTGCTGACATCCAGTACCACAAGTTTTACAGACTTGGGGAGAAAACCCCACCTTGCCAATGCCTCAGCTTTGGACTTCTCCTAGTCTCAAAACTGTGAGCCCATGAATTCCCATTATTTCAGCCAATCTGTTGTATGGTATTTGTAATAGCAGCCTGGAAAACTAAGACATAGATTGAGTTATGTACTCCAGGAAAAAAAGTTCTTAATTTGCATTCATGTGGGTGCCACTTACAAATGAGTCCTTTGAAGATGTTATTTTTTGTTAAGGGGTGGCCAACTGAAGCAGAGTGGTCCTTATTCCAGAGTTCTGGAGGCCTTATAAGAGAACCTAGAAGCACAGAAGCCAGAAAGGAGAGGACATCATCATGTGATGGGAGGCAGTGATACAAGCCAAGGAACCCCAAGGAGTGCCAGCAGCCAACACTAGAATGTACAGTCACCAGGAGAAAGTAAGTCTTGCTGATATCTTGATTTCAGATGTCTTCAAGCCTCAAACCATGAGCCAACAAATTCCTGTTGTTAAGCAAAAACCAGTCAGTGGTATTTGTGATAGCAGCTCAGGCAAACTAAGACAAAAGTCAATCCCTGCATCTATAATGATTGAATTAACATTTATTGTTACTTACTATGTTCTAAGCTCTTCTGAGTACTTTCAAAATATCAACACATTTATTTCTCACAATATCTCCATGAGACAGGTATAATTATTATCTTCATTTCACCTATATAGTTACTGAACCATAGAGGTCAAGACTTGTTAAAAAGTCATACAGCTGTTGATTGGCAAAACTGTGCACTGTTTCTCCAGCATCCATTTTCTTTCATAGGACATAGACCCACATTCAGTGGTAATAACCACTAAGTTTGATTTTTGAAGACTAAATTTCATAGTTACTTGCAATAATATTGAGGGCTTGGCACATTGATCTGTTTTCTTTTATTAGGGCACTGCCTGTTTTTGAGGGATTCTTGTGCCTCTAATTGAGAACATAGCAGGACTCCCCAGGCTAGGAGTTTAATATTTTCTTGTTTATTATGTGGGTCTCCATCCACTGAGATAACACACTATGACAAGATGAGCACTTACATATTCCGTAGAAGCATGTCCCAGGTGCGCCCTATCCTGCATATTCCGCCACACCCAACGCCCTACACCAGTAACTCTTCCCTGCCATATTTGCCAAAAGAACATTATCAACACTGTAGTTTTAACTACAGATTTGCAAATCCCCAGAGTTTACCTGCCCCAGTGTAACAGAGTTAGACTCATTTATAGTTTCCCTACACGTGGCTCTTCTGCCCCTTTTATTTGAACCTAAAATTAGCACTATACTTGTTAAATATATGTCCCAGAGACTTAAATCTCTGGGCCATTCATGTGCTGGTTGAGCCCTGAATCTCAGCAGAGTTGCAACACCTACTCTCCAGTTCACTGACCTCACCCAGGACAACTAACAAGGAGATGATGATGAACAACTCCCATCCTGAGGAACAGAGAGTGTCTGCAACTGCAAGCAAGACAGTTCCATCCATCTGCCCCATGGGATCTAAGCCCCCTCTCAATCAGAAAAAGAGTGGGCATCACCATACCCAAATCCTCAAGACTGAGGAATGAACAATGGACTAAAATAGACGTATTATTCTATTATAGACTTGTTATTATGCTAGCAGTGGAAGAACTTTTATCATTGCTATAAAAGCCATGGCCACCAGAGGTTCTGAGGGGAGGGAGAGGAAAGAATAGGTGTAAATACAGGGGCATTTTTGGGACATTGGAATTGTCCTGCACGACATTGCAATGACGGATACAGGCTATTACACATTTTGTCATAACCTATAAAATGGTGCGGGGCAGAGTATATACTATAATGTAAACTATAGACCATGGTTAGTAGCAATGCTTTAATATTTGTTCATCAGTTGTAGCAAATGTACCACACTAATGAAAGATGGTGTTAATGTGGGAAAGTGTGGGAAGGGGAGGGGGTGGGGCATATGGGAATCTCCTATATTTTTAATGTAACATTTATGTAATCTAAACTTCTTTAAAAATAAAAAAACTAATTAAAAAATTAAAACTGATACAGGAAAAAAAGTACTATTTTTGTTCACTTGCATGCAATTCCTTAGTAACTGTTGGAAGTTGGAAAAGTGGGCTGCACAATTTGAATGTGTCTTTCTTCTAAATCCTTCTCTAAGAAACTGCCATAGATACTTACCTTAACCTCTTGCTATTATTCTCATATTTTAAAGCTCACCATCAAATTCTTCCTCTCTATTTCCTTCTCTTCACGTTGTAAATGGCTTCAGATTTCTCCAGTCTCAACTACGAACATTCTTATTTACACATTCCATTTATTTTGATTTGCTTCTTTCACATTTTAGCACTTTATCCCAGACATTTAGCATTTTCCAAATCTTGGTGAAAATTCACTATCCTTAACTTAGCTTTGCCTGTCTCATTTTGGAATTACCTACCACATTGTATCACAAGCTTTTCATTTTTTTGATTGGTGAATTTTTAATAACCATGAATTGTGTTCCATCTATGTGCCAGACAGAATGCAGAACACCTGAAGTTCAAAGATTAAAAATAAAAATAGAACCTCAGTAGCTCCAAGCAGTGAGTCACCAACTTGACTGAACATTAGAATCACTCAGAGATTTTTTAAATTCCTCATGCCCAGGCTGTACTCCATACTAATTAACTTAAAAGCTCTGAGTGTGGGAAACAGGTATTTTTTTAAAAATTTCCAACATGCAGCTAAATTGGAGTACCACTCTATTAAGGGACATAAGCATAAGAAAAAAAATTAATAATAAAAATGTACAAAAGATACAGAGGCAAAATAATGATGAATTCTCCTTTTGGAGGTCTATGATGATTTCTTGGGGGAGGAACTTGGTTTCATTTAATGAGGAAGAAGAGGAGGACATTTCAAGAACGCTTAGCACACCCATGTTGCCTGATTTTAAACTAGGAAATGAAAGGCTGTAAGAGAGAAGATTGTAAAGATAATCAAGTGGGCTGGTTATAGAAACCCCTCTACGCAATTTTAAGGAGCTTGAAACTGTGTTCTTGGTAATGGGGGGAGGGTTGTCTTTAAAATGATCTCAAACAGAAGGAATGTACAATCAGGCTTACATAAATTTGAGTTAAAGTAGAGAATGGATGGAGACCAATAAAGAAAGTTGGGAGACCAGTTAGGAGCTGTTGTGTATTCCAATGAGAGTTGAAAGTGGCCTAGATAAAAGTAGTGACAGTGAAGGTAGAAAACTGAATGAATTCAGAATTCATAGAGAATTTATACTTCCTGATAAACTGAATAAAGATTGGATATGAGTGAAGTATGTGTATATGTGTGTGTGTGTGTTTGTGAGATAAAGAGAGAGAGAGTGTGAGAGAGAAAGAGAGAGAGAGAGAATGAGACTCAGTGAAGATTCTAGGCTTCTGGCTGGAGGACCCACGTCTATATTGGACTCATTTACCAATAAAAGGATGACTGAGGAAAAATTAAGTTATGGGGAAACCAAAGTCAGTTTTCTCAATATTTATTCAGTTTGGTTCACTTTTATCCACGTTAAGCTTGATTTGCCAATGAGGCCTCCAAATGATAATATCAAGTCAGCTATTGACTATGAAATACAGAATTCAAATTAGAGTTATAAATAAGAAATACCAAGTTTTAAGTATCATTATACAGATAGAATTAAAAACATGGGAATAGATGAGATTTCATAGAAAGAGTAGAAGAGAGGAGATTATGAGACCTGTGAGTACAACTATGAAATGTGGAGACTGTGGCAACCTGGAAATGGAGGGAGGAGAATATGTGCAAAGGAGGGAGTTCCTGCCTGTGTCAAAAGGTACTAAGGAGGATGAAGACAAAATATATCTACCGTTTTTGACAACATGGAGTCTATTGGTGAGTTGACCACACGTATTTTACCATGATAGTGATAGAAATTTAAATGAGGTAAGTTGAAAAATGAATGGAAGATGAAGAAGGTGAGCTAGGGAGTCAATAACATTAGCAGAGGAGAGAACTGAGGCAGTAGCTGGAGGGGAATGTGAGGTGAAAAGAGGGTATCTTTTACTTAATAGGCAATGCCATATTATGTGTGCTGATGAAGATACTTCAGTAAAGAGGATGAGATTGATGATGTAGGAGAGAGGAGAGAGGAAATACATGTAGAGGAAAAGACTTTGAAAAGATGAGAGGAGATAAGATCCAGAACTCAAGTGGAAGGATTGTTTTTTGTTTGTTTTTTTTTACAGGGGAAGATGAGTACAGAAAAAGAAAGACTGTGGATTTGTTCATTATAAAAAAGCTCGCTTCTGGTGACGTCTATATCCTTGACAAAGGGCTTTCCTGTAAAGTTACTCCCTTATCAGTCTGTTCTGTGTTGTTAGTAAGCAGGAGGCTCCATACCTCCTTGCTACTTCCAGAAAAGAAGACTTAGGGGAATTGGCCATAGACATAGGAGGAGGATGATAACAATTGATCTTTCCACTAGAATACTACTTCTATTGCTGTCGCTATTTTCATCACCCCTGTTGTTTCACCTGTCATTTATTGAATATTAGTATGTATCAGTGACTGTGCCAACTGCTTTAGATTTGTTTTGTTTAATCCTATACAGTACATGCTATACCCTCTCACCATCCACCCCAACCCATGCATTTTACAAATGAGAAAAATGAGATATATAGAACCAGAAAAAATAGTGGGGTCTATGAAGCTGAAAGAGGGATTTCAAGCTGGATATACTTAACTGTGTCCAGTGCTGGTGTATAACCAAGAAACATCCTATTTGGACTTAGTTCCTCCACAATTCCCAGAGGAGTCATTCAGTGAGTAGATGTCATGGATGAATGAAAAAAATAAACAGACAATTGTTACTCAATGCATATGTCACAACGCTGATCTGTGTATCTTTGTCCTTGTTCTCTGTCTATCCTCTGTGAGTGAGATATACTTGGCTGATGTCCCAGTACTACACATGGATTTCTGGTGGTGACAGAAGGAAACAGGGATGGGAGAGGACATGGACTTGGTCCACGTGTCTTCTGATAGGAGAGTGGCAACTTGAAGCTGTCCACATACTCCTGAAAGCCTCACACAAAGGCATGATGGTAGAAAGCATTTTGGCAACTGGATACCCACAAGTGCATTCATTTCTTTCTTTCTATTCATGCATATGACCAAGAAGGAAAGGAAGTGAGGTATTTGCGAAAAAAGAAATCAAATATCTATTGATGGCCCACTATATTTAAGGTGTTTCCTATACAATTTTCTTTCATTTGATTTTTACAAAATAGGAATTGTTATTTCTCCCTTTTTCTGGGGACAAAAATTGATGTCAAGCCCTGGAGTTGGCTTATGGCAGAATAAGGGTTGTCATACAGGTCTTAAAGATTCTACTTTCCATTCTATTTCACTGAAGTTCTAGAAATCCTGATTATCTAGTTGAAGAGCTAAAAGAGAGGGAATGGCTTTGATTGGAAAAGATGGGTATGGAAGCAGATGGTCTGTGGATGTGTTAAGGAAAAATGAAGAGTTTCCTTTCTGATGGCTAAAAATGCACAAATAACACATTTCCCTCTTCCTCTTCACCTTTTAAATAATAATGATGTATGGCAGCACCTGGTTGATAACTCCAGAGTCTTTTGGACCAAAGCCTTTGCACCAAACCTTAGCTTCCTGGGAATGTGTTTAATTTCTTTGGCTTCTCCCTGAACAATACTCTGTCTGCTTTTCTTCTCATCTGTGCTGTTCCCAAATTTCCCATTGCCTATCCCTCTTGTCCCCCTCACTTGAGTGACACAGCTGTCAATTGCCAAGGTTTTCAGAGAACCCAGCTAATAAATAAATTGTCATGAGTGGTGGCTGTATTTTTCCCTTGAAATAGTCTTGAGATTAAAGTCAACTTTCTTTTTTCTTTTTTTTTTTTTTTAATTAAGAGTCCTTTATTGGGTTTCCACCCTAGTCCAGAGTCTTGGGTAGATACACCAAAAGTAAAGAAAAAGAAACCAACCTTTACTGAGTGGGTACATTACCTTGAATATTATAGATAAGTGGCTGCTTTTCATCACAGCCCTATAAAATAGATATTACGATCCCATTTTATAGAAGTACAGATTGATTTTCAGAGAGGTTCCATATCTTGTTAAAAAATGAGCTAGAGTTTCAACCAAGGCTGTGTGACTCTAAAGTATATACTCTCTCTACTTTCTGCCCTCAAGCACATCAAGTGCTAGTGGAAAGTGTCATATATGTGAGCAACTATAAGGAGTTAATGTAAAATGATGGCCAATAATAATTGTTCATTGTACAGGCATTGAAGTAGTATCAGGTATGTCAAGTATCAGGCATTGAAGAGGTATGAGGTCGAGGTATTAGGTATCAGACTGCCAGTTTGGGCTGTGTGACCTTCAGTATATATGCACATCTCTGAGTCTCAGGTCTTCATTTTTAAATGTGAATAAAAATGCACCTAATAAGTTTATTAGGTGAATTAAATGAAATAAGTCATGTAAGATCTTTAGCCTGGTTCGTTACACATTAAGCATTCAATAAATGACTTCTGCTTGCTTAATCACTAACATTAAAGTGAATGTGAAGTGCTGGAGAAACCCAGAGCACAGGGTCACTGGATTTTCCTGGGGAATTATAGGAAAGGACTACACTAAGAAGATCACATTTGAATTAGATATGGAGAATGAAAGAAGGAGGTTTCCAATGGTAAAAGCCATGCCAGGTCCACGGTAGAGGGCATGGGAAGTCACGATGGCCAGGTGCAGCTGGACGGTGGCCAACACACTAAGGCCTCGAACAGTTGCAGAAGTGTCTGGACTTCATTTTGTGGGCTTTGAGAAATGCTTAGAGATCTTTAAGTGAGGGGTGATGTGACGTGGTTTGCTCTACCATTGCTGTGGTGACCATGTGATACGTGTTCTGGAAGCCCCAAGAGTCTTCTCTCTTCATTCTTCATTTCCTGTGCATAGTCACCTCCCCGGGTCCTGGACACCTCAAGCTGTGAAATCACACTGAGAGGGCATGCGGGCGAGGTGGGGGGAGAGAGAGAGAGACAAAA
The DNA here is from genome assembly GCA_026826555.1 of Tolypeutes matacus. Lineage (NCBI taxonomy): Eukaryota > Metazoa > Chordata > Mammalia > Cingulata > Chlamyphoridae > Tolypeutes > Tolypeutes matacus. The sequence goes on along the minus strand of JAKSZT010017719.1, from coordinate 14,003,554 downwards.
CCACCAGAAGCTGAAGGCAGATCCCAGGAAACCCAGTGGAGACGCCTTCAAGTTGTTCTGACACGGAGAAAACGAGAGGAACAATGAGCACGGTACAAACAAGAACGTGTGTATGCATTTATTAACATTTCCGATGTGGATTTAATTTTTGGTGCACATCCCGCCTACACAGAGCCCGGTGTGTTTCATCTAACCTCTTGTTAAATTTCGTGCAAGCCATCTTTTTAACGTGTCCTCTGGGGGGATCTTCAAACAGACTCTATAATCTCATTTATAAATGACTCTCTTGCAAAATGCTGTTTGCATTCATTCCCTTACCAGCCCTCCCCTCACCCGCGGCCCCCCAGCCGCATTTAACTCCTTTCCTTTTGGAAAGCAAGAGATGCCTTTCCACTTGGGGAGGTACTTTGATAGAGTAAAAGCGAAATACGCAGGCCTTGGGAGCCGGCAGACCTTCTACAGGTGCTGATCTGACACTAACTTGCTGCATTATCTAGGACAGGATCTGTTACCTTTCTGAGACAGTTTGTCAGTATTTGTAAAATTTGGACACTGACAGAAACTACCACATTGCATTGCTGTGGGTTAAATGAGAGTTTCTACACAGCTTTAACTCACTGCTGGGCACATACTGAACATACAATAAATCAGGAGCTTATTCCAATTCTTTCTTCATCTTTCTTTGCATTATCATTCTCTTGAACTGCATTCAAATACAGGTTACACCATTATAACTGCATTCCTTAATGTTTCTGAATTTTAGTTCCATCATTGTAAGTGGTGTTAATATTAAACATTGAACTCATAATCTTGCATTAGCACAAAATAATACATGCTGCAATTTATAGAGCATTTCTCTGTGCCAGGTACCATTATAAGTAATTTACATAATTTATTTCCTTTAATACTCAATTACTAATGAGATGAGCAATATTGCTATCCTCATTTTACAGATGGGATGAATGAGGCTCAGAGAGTTTAAATAATTTGATAAGGCCACACAGCTAACAAGTGGTAGAATCAACATTCAAACCAAGGCAGTGAGCCTGTTTTCATAACTCCACTTCCCTCTATCCCATTAATAGCTTGATTGTAAGCCTTTGTCAGGTTCTCTAGGCTTAGCAGATTTGGAATGCGAATTTTCTCACCCTTCCTTTTCTGATCCAGAAAGTGAATGTGACCTCTTCACTCTGAGAAGAGCAAGCGGGAGATAAAAGGCAAGTTCTTAAGACCATAGAAGATGCAAGTAAGGAGAATATTATCATCATAATCAGACAACTGACATCCATCTGAACCCCACTGTTGTGCATGGCTCATGGCTGGGGATAAGAGAATGAGAGAGAGGAGAAGAAAACAACCCACTCCCTGCCCTCAAAAACCTTTAAACCTAGAAATGGAAATCACATACATGTCATTACCAATGATGCAATGTGTACTTACAGACAACCCTCAAGAGGTGCCATCAACTCAGATCAGCTCAGGGGAAGTGAGATTTATTTCCATTTGACAGTGAATGTGTAATGATTACAGAACACTGGGAGAAGAAGAAGGGAAAATATTTGTCCTACCAGAAAATATAAATAGCATATACCCTGAAACTACTCCCCTACTCCCCACTTGAAAATAAGTAAAAATATTGGAAAGAGATAATGTTAGGATAAATAAGTGCATTTATTCTTTACATAGGTGGAGGGAAATAACTGCAACTCATTACAGAGAATGATACAAATAGTGCTTTTAATATTTGCCTGTATAGTGCATTTACTTAGATGACGTAAAGAAAAATTTTAAAAATGCTTGGACAAATGCTCAACCAACCTGAGAAGCATCTCTTAAAGTCTTATCTCCAATAAAAATATCTGTCCAAAGGGATAATTGGCCAAATACAGGATGATGATTTCCATACATTGTTTCTTACAGAGTTATTTATAAGTATCAAGCAAGATAAGTTATGGAGGTCACCTTCAAAATATGAACCCAGCAATGGCAAATATTAAAGGGATTGTCAGTGCCATTGCTGCTGTCAGCCTCACTCACCCAGTCTCTGCTCTGTCAGCAAATTGGGGCATCTAAAATAGTCAAGAGCCAAGACATAACCACAAATAGATCTGAAGAAATTGTTGATATCACAAAGCAGTTTTCTTTTTTATAAGGTTCTAGTGGCCCAGCCCTGGGCACAAAATCCTTTGAGGGATAATGGGAAGGCAAGAGATACACAACAAAGTCAAGCTGCAGATTTAGGGCAAAATGAAAAATGCCCTCTTGGAACAATGTTTGTCAAGCTTTCTATAACCCTTCCTTCCCTTTCGGTAAACATAAAAATCTTGTAATCGTAGGGAATATCACTTCAAAATTCAGAGTAAATACTTTAGCGGTCATAAAAGAATTTTAAGGATCAAAAAATTAAACAATGAAACTACAAATAAGTCAGAAAACAAATGGCAATTTTGTAAACTTTTTTTTAGAAACTACAAACATACACCCTCTCTCTCTCTCTCACACACACACACACACATACACTCCCCTCCTTTGGGGAAAGTCTCCTCTCTCTCCTGAGGCTGAAGGATGAGAAGTGACTGTACAGCTTACCAACTAGGATGAAACTCTGGGAAACAAAATGAAAAAATTTAGAAAACAGATCTCTCTGAGGCCAGTCAGTGTAGGAATTAATCATTTTCTTCATTCTAATGGATCCTGAGGGCATCTTTGCATTACAGTAAGAACAATTATCAGCGTTCATAACCATGACCCTGACGTGCTAAGATAAGGTACAATTATGCCCAAGACACTCTGCTTAAGAAAGTAGTGACAGCGATAGTAGCAGGGGCTTTCCTTGACCTCAGGTCTCTAGAGTCCTGAGACTTTCCCATTAATCCCTTGGCTGCCAGGGAAGTAAATTATTATTCATTTACTCATCTTAGGTCCTAATATGTATTTTTTCTTTGCACATTTTCCCCCAGATGATGTGTGTGTGTGTGTGCACGTGTGTGTGTGTATGCCCCAAAATTTAAACCAGGACTTTGGTATTTGGATCACTTTGCTGCTGAGTAAATTTGTGTTTAAGTCATTTAACTTCTCATGACGTAGTTTCCGCATTTGAAAAAAAGGAGATAGTTGTACTAAAACCTATAGCTCAGGATTATTGTGGTAACCAAAATAATTTAATCTTACTTAGAAAAATATTCTCAGATATACAAGTGTCGATAGAGCACAGTGGTTAGGAGCAGTCAGCTATTGAAAAACAGCTGGAAATTCTGCCACTTAGTACATGTGACTTTGGGCAAAACTTTACTCTATTTCCCCTCATTTTCCTCAATTGTGATCTAACAATTACAATATTTACCTCATAGAGTTGTTCTGAGGGTTCAAAGAATTTCTGCGTAACCTTGTTCCTTGATAAATGGCCATGATTTACCATTAATTATCAATATGTTAATTAAATATAAAGAATGACATTACTACTGATAATGAATAATCTCATCTACCTATAAACTCACTGAGGGCAAGGCTAGACATATTCTTATTTTTGTATCCAACAGACAATATATAAATGTAATTAAATTAAATTAACACATGATGTGCAGTAGATTAAAACAAACAAATGTTTGATGAAGGGGATGTGTGTTGTCCAACCACATTCTCATTTCAATAAAGGGAAAGAAATTGTGCAGCCACCTGCTTCCTCCTGGCCTCAGCTCATGACTCTTGGCTTAACCCAAATGATCTCTGCAGGTCGTGTGACTCTATAGAACCTTGGGGAATTCAGGAGCCTTGACTGGAACTGATGAAGGAAGCGGGGAAGGAGAGAAGGGTCTTCCCACATTCCTTTTTTGCTCCAGGAGTCTCCCAAACTAAAAGTAATCCAAGCACTTGGAAAATTGGGTTGCACCCTATAAATAGTAAAATAGCCCAAGACAATGGGAAACCAAGACTTTTGCCAAACATGAGCTTATTACCCTAGGGGCGCAGGGTTTTTAACTAGGGACCATGGTCTCTGGCATGAGGATTTGGTCGGCATGCATGACTTTAATTAGATTCTCAAAGATATGCATGACCCACAAGCTAAAAAGCTCTGCTCCAAAAGAGAATCTGTTCATATGTAATAAGCAGTGGTCTGTTAGGATTCTAGAAATGCCTTATATTTAGCAGGAAGCATGGTTCAGAACTAAGGCATCTGATGTCCGCTATGAGTTGATTGTGACTGTGTATTTTATTCTTTAAAGAGACCGTGGTATATTCTCATGAAACATGGCCAGTATTAGTAAACTGTCATTCTGACTGTATATTTTGACATTACAGGTGGAGGCAAAGAGTGCTGGACTGGAAGTAACAAAGCTTGACTCTGACTCCTGACCACAATTCTGCAACAAAATAGATTAATACAGCTAACTTTCTCCACCTTGGCATATCAGATAGTGCTATCCACTAAAGGGCTAGTAGAGTAAGCTATTTGTAATATGGGTGGGGAGTGTGGCAGGATCCTCTCCATTCTTTCCTTCTTTTAACAACAGAACTAGGGATAGGGTCTTGGTTCACTTCAAACCAGCATGCTTCCCTAGACCTGCTTTTGCTTTTTCATTAGAAAGAAATCTGGGGGTGGAAGTGATTCCAGCACAATCCTTGGCTTAGGGGCTCTTTTTCTATGGGAATGGACTGGATTGTTACAAGAGAAATGGACATAAATGAATGTACCACCCTGATTATAATATTGAAAGCACTAACCATTACTGAGCCCTTCCTAGGAAAGTCCACTATGCTATAGCCTTGATTTTCAGGACTTATTTAAAGTTGTACAAAACCCCTCCATGGTATGCATTCTTTCAGTCCTCTTTTTACAAAGGAGGAAACAGATTTGCAGAGTTAAAAAAAGAAAAAAAGAAGAAAACAAAACAAAACAACTTGTCTAAAACCAAAAAGCTTAAAAAGGTGGGACAAAGATTCAAAACCCAGCCTGTTGGACTCACGAGTCCACACTGCCAAACACTGCCTGTTGGTCCCCCCTTTTCATATTTAATAACTTTTGTTAAGAAGTAAATTATGAAAAGTATTATGAATTCCTTCTAGAAAATTGGAAAAACTCAGAAAACTATGAATCACTCATGCATAATTTTAATAGAACATGGTTCCCATTAACAAAAGTAATACATTGTATCATTTGCATACAATTGTCAACCTTTTCATTGTTATTTCATATACTAAAGCATTTGATCCATGTCAAAACCATGGCTTTCTGCTGTATGTCAAACACGCCGGCTGTGCTTGGTAATATCACACTAGCTCATCCCTCGACCTAGAACACTTCTCTTCTTGGTTATCACATGATTTGCTCCCTCCGTGTCTTCATCTCTCTGCTCAAGTGTCTATCTCCTCAGAGACCAGGTCATCCAGCATATTCTCCATTACCATCATTTTCTATCTTCCTTCCCTGCTTTACTTTCTTTCACAGCCTTTCTCACTTCCTGGCATTATATGTATATATGCATTTTTGAGATTCCCCCTCCAAAAAATACCAGCTCTGTGGGATCAAGGACATTATTTGGTTTCTGCCATAGTTCCAGGATCTAACATGATGCCTGGCACATAGTAGGTGATCAATAATATTTGCTGAATAAAAGTAATGTGTGGTAAGAGATATTTCTCTCATTCAGAAGACAAGGAAAGTGAAATAAGTGAGATAAGGGGCCTTGCTTATGGTGAGTAAATAGCAGAATAGGGCATCACGCCAACTCTCCAGACTCCTCACCACATGCTTTTACCCCCTCAGCTCAGTTCTCCCTCTAAAGTAATTGGCTCTGTGAACTGGGCCAGCTTTGCCCAGAGCATATCAGTGTCACGTGTCCAGTAAATGCATCTGAGTCTTGGTACTTAAGGAAAAAAAAAATGCAGTGTTGAAAGAACAACCTACTATTTATCATTTCAAGGGCTCCATTTTGTGGAATGTTAACAGGAAGAAAATAAATGACTCCAATGCAACCACAAGAAGTATAAACTCCAGAGTGTTCTGCTCAACCTATGGAATCCCATATTCTGTCCAACCTATGGAATCTTGTATTGAGGTCTCTGCCGACCCTAGCCCCATGAATATTGGGTGAGTTATAAGTTCTCCAATATCCAGTTGTCCATGTCTGTAATATGTTTGAGTTGGACCAGGCTATCTATAAACCCAATTGCCCTTTAACATTTTATGCTTTAGCATTTAATATCCAAGGGAATGGAGAGAAAACACTTCAGGTACCATCAGTGCTAGGTGAGCAGAAAATCCAGGATTCTAACTTAGCATTCAGATGGGTGGAACAGAAAGAAGGCAAAAATAAACCCTGTTACCAAGTTAAAAAATAAGCCATTTTAAATAACAAAATCTGTTACCATTCCATCATAAAAGCAACACTAGGCCTGGAGATAATGTTAGCAAAAATAAATATGCAGTAAAGTTTTTTTGCTGCTGCTTCTAGCAGTTCTCTGATCTCTTTCTCTCACTTTGCACTGACTGTCAAATGGTCTATCAAGAGGTTAGTTTGTAATTAAACTCAGCTCTAATTGCTGGAACAAGTTACTAATTGTGTTCTTAAATCTTTTTATTCTATACCCTAGAAACCAGTGTATTTTAGCCTTTAAATTCTAGTGGTTTGAGGGAACCACATAAGTACAGCTTTTTGCAAAAATTTTGTTCGTTTGAAGCTTTTACCCAGAGCATCAATCAAGAAAACATAAAAACATAAAACCAATTGGTGAAGGGAATAATCCTCCCTCCACAACAATAACAAAAAATAAATTTGAAGAAATGTTCTGTATTCTCTCTTTCTGAAATATAGATAGATCCAGCTTTAATGGTTGGTTTATTTACTGAGACACGCATTCAGGAATCTGTCCATTTTTAAACAGAGCTTTGTATCTTTAAAGGGTCAGTTGGGTGCTTTTGAGGTGTGGAAAATCTTTTGAAGCCATTCAAATCTATTTAACGAGTCATCACAATTTGGAAAAGGCATGTGATTGATGCAAGTGTCTGCTTAATTCGAATTTGAGTTATGCAGAGTAAATAAAGCAATGAATCTGAAAGAGTAGAACTTGGAAGAAAAGCAGAGTAAAGACACTAGTGCAATCCTGATATTTGTTTGCCCTGTATAATGCTGGTGGAGGATAATGCACAACATTTTTAAGTAGCTCTCTATATTTTATTTTTGTGATAGATATAACTTGATTGTGCCCTCAACTTTCAACCCCACATTTTCTCTCCCTAAGAAAACCATGAATTTTTGGTGACAATGTGCCCCAGGCTCCAAGGCTTTGATTTATTAGAGCAAATTTTCCCAACCCCTTGGTCTTGGCCACAATGATCTGGTCTTTGGGAGAGGAATGAGCCTATGGTCCAAAATTGTCAGACAAATGAAAGCCAAAGAGTTTCAGTTTCAGGCCTTACTCTGTATTACCATGTTCTTTTTCCTTCTGTATTTATTCATGAAGCCCCAGAGAACAAATATCTATCATATTTGTTTCCTTCCAGCATCATTTGAAATCCTTTCAGATTTTAGGGAATTTCTGACAGTGTGGGCTGCTTTTGTTTATAACTGAAATTCCTGGGTAAGGCAGTCTGGAATGAGTAGGAAACATCTGGTTTCCACTACGGAAGCAGGACTCAAATTGGGCTTGACACCACAACTTCTAATGGGGATGAGAGAAAGAGAGAGAGAAAGAGAAAGAGAGAGGGGTGGGGTGGGGAATATGACATCATCAATTTGCTTGATCAAACCATACCTGAAATTATATTTCTGGATTTTTCTTAATCTATATGAGTTCATAAAATCTTTTTTATTCTTTCACAAAGAATTTGCTGAGTATTTATCATGTGGCAGCCAATGATCTAGGATCAGCTATAGCAAGGTGTCTCCATTTTCCAGGGTGGAAAAAAGAGGAAAGCAAATAAATAAGTAAACAAGAAGATAGGTACAGTGATAAAATTAAAATGCAGTAATGGGATTAGACATGACTGTAGGGGGTACCTTAATTTGGGTGATCACAAATGGCCTTTCTGAGGAAATGACATTTTCGCTAAGATTTCAAAGATTAGATAGAACTCAAAGACTATTTGTGAATGTTTAGGGAGGAAAATAAGCATTTCAGAAAGAGGGAAAATCTAATGCAAATTCCCAATATATGACATGGTACCAAAAAATAAAGTTAAAAAAGTCCTTTATTACTTAAATTGTATTTTCTCTAATTTGCATGTTAAAGAACTAAATAAGCAGGGCCCATAGTAATAGTTCTTCCTAGAATTTCACTTTTAATTTGTAATTTACTTGTAAAATCTCCAAACTTTATTTTCTTTATTGCACAGTGAGGTTACTTTTTACTTCTAGTTTTCATTGCTCTTATTATATTATGATCTTTGGTTTTCTTCTATGCCAAATTTCACTTACTTATGCATTTCTTGATATGGAGCTCTTCTTACTATCATTTGTCTCTCTGGTTTTAACCTTATGCTTTACAAATAGGAGGCTTTCAACTGAAAACTGAATGAATGAGAGGAACTCCATTCTAGTTGAGATGGAGTGGTATGCTGGTAACTGTTTAACAATTGGCTCTTCCTCCTCAAAAAGCCCCAATTTGCCTGTTTTCCTGGATGCACGTTCTCCACCATAATTGATTTTAAGGTACCAACATGAGGTCATTGGGGAGGGAGTCCCACAATCAGCTCCAGCAAAGCACTGTCAAGGGACTATTTTCAGGAATCTATCTAGGGAAATGTTTGGAGATTTGGTATCAGACTACATAGGTTATTGATTTGCTGCTAATCTGTAAAGCTGTATGATCTTCAGCAATTAATTTACCTCAGTGAGCCTGAGAGTCCTTATCAATAATAATAAGAATAACTCTTGCTACAAGGGATGCTTATGAAAATGAAAATGAATTATTGCTTAGTAAGCAAATAAAGAGTAGGGAATTTAGAAGGTAATTAACAGATTAGCTTGTTTGTTTTTCGTTTTTTTAAATCTTGTTGATAGAAAAGTTTTCATGGCTTCTGAATTCTTTCACAAAAATGAAAATGAATCAATACCATGTAATAGGGCACTCTATCTTATCTGACAGGTAGCTAACCCTTCCTACTGACTGAATCTAGAAGTGTTGCAAAACTATAGGCTTTTGAATGGGCATCAATAATTGGCAGTTGGTATTGAGCTCATGGTACTTAATCTATAACTGGTTTCTGTCCACAGAAACGATATATTATGAGCATTTGAAAAATATAGAGATTCTAAACCAAGAGGCGGCTCAATTGATTGAAGTATGAGAGGAAAAGTAGGAAAATCTAACACTTGGAAGCTTACCATTCTTCTTGAAAACTCCCTTATTTATGCATATATTGACTTTACTCTCCAAGACGAGAAGAGACAGTAAGATGGTCTGTGCAGAGGGTTGTAACCCAAGTGCCAAGAGGCAGGCAAATTAATAGAAATTAGTGAAATTTGCTCAGCATAAGAGAGAGAAATAAATGGAATGGGCTTAGTGAGAGAGAGAGAAAGAGAAAGAGAGAGAAGGAATGGGGCCAATAAAATTGAAGTGAGCATCTAAAGGCACTCAAATTTGAAAATGTTGAATTACCATGCAAACTCAAATAAAACATATCCACCACTGAATGGATTCAGGCCCATCAGCATCAGCTCGTGACCCTGACCTATGTCAAGAAGCAAGCCAAGCCTACTCCTAGAACAAGTAGGTTAGGTCAGTTTGTAATGGAGATGCTTGCAGTCAAGTTAATTCTACGTTTGTTTGTTTTTTTCTCATTAGATTTGCTCATTTATATCTCATTTTTACTTTTAGTATTTCCCTTTTATTTACAATGAATATATGCAAATAATACAAACAGCATAGAAAAGCACATGGAATAAAAGGCCATCAAAATCCCCACTCAGAGGACACCACCTGAACATCTTGCTGAATATCCTTTCACACTTGTGCACACCCATGCATACACACCCAATGCCAAATGTGATTTTGCAAACTGAGCTCATGCCATATATGTTCCCTTTTTTCAATGGATAATTTATTAACAATGCTTATTCACTCACTTTTGCCTCAGAGCCCCAGGTCCTTCTATTTTTAGTAAACTTTGACTCAATATATGGCAAAAAGTAATTGTAGTTCAGATATCAAGTTCTCATATCTAGTCAGTTTCTACTTGAAATTAAACATTCATTCTTTAGTCTCCTTTCTAACAGTTAGGGGAGAAAGAGGCAAACTTGTTTTTAGAAACCAGGCTGAACTATTGTGAAGAATTTATCAACCTTTACTTATCTCTGGATTTTTTTTCTTTCTCCTCACTGTGTTTTATCTCCTCATGACTGATCCTTTTTTGCAGATGACCTTTCATCTTATTTCTCATCTGCTGGTCCCATCAACCCTAACTTTGTATCTGCTAAAACTCAGGTAATTGCTTTTAGATGGGTATAATTAAGAAGCCATTAGTGTAAAGTTTCATTTCAGTTTACGCCTTGGTCTGCATTTGAGCAGAGAAATATGAAATTAAGGTATTAGCTCCTTTCAGGAGGATGAGTCACGAGCTAATAAGTTTCAAGAGCAGTTTCTCAACTGTAATGATTGTGCTTTTCTCTTTGAAATTCTTCTCTTTGGAATTCTCATAGAGGTAATATTTTTAAAAGAATGGAGAACAGTACTATAGAGACAGAACTGGATAGGGTCTGTGATTCCCAAAATATGAGTGCCCATGTGGCCCTGTGAAGGTCATATGAGATATTAAATGGCCAAGATAGGAAGATTCAGCCTAGAAACCCAGGAGTTTTCTTTCACTGTTGTATAAGAAATCTACCCAACTGAAGGATAGTTCTAAGAGATTTGTAGAGGGGATTCACACCCTAATGAAGGAGTAGTTGAAGTCAAGAAGACTTAATGTGATTTGGGATGTCACCTACAGCAGCAGTTTTCAAACTTCACTGCCTATTAGAATTACCTAGGAATATTTCAAAGATCCCAGTGCCTATGCAGCACCCCAGATCAATTAAATTAGAAACTCTAGGACAGTGCATATTGGAATCACTTGGGGGCCTTTAAAATAAATTGATGCTAGGTCTCATCACCAGAGATTCTGATCTACAAAATTGCTATTCTAACAAGAATTACTTTGGATTGTTAGAGAAAATAAATGAGATGATGTGAATGCCCAGAAAAACCTGACCCAGAACATACGCTTAATTAATATTTTCCTGTTAATTGGTTTGTCAAAATAAGGATATCATTTCATACATGTAAATATACTTTGTTCTTTAAGCATTGTTTCCCTTCTTCCTCTGTCTTTATCATAACTGTCCTCATTCTGATTCTTTATTTTATGTTTCAGAAGTCAAGATTTCATGTAGGATAGGTTTTCAGTTATCATAAACCCTAGGTATCCTATTTTTTTTCTAATATACTAATACATATCATCTCCTCTGCATTTGCATCTAGTTTCTACCATAATCCCATAGCCCATCCCTCCTCAGGAAAGCATTTCAAATTGTAAACCTTAATCTCTTCCAGCCTGCCAGAGTTACTAACTATCCTAATTTGCCCATGATTGAAGGATTTCCTGAAATACAGGACTTTCAGTGCTAAAGCTGGGACAATCCCAGGCAAACCAAGACAGTTGGTCACTTTAAGCCTGCCCAAAGCAGCCATGGATAATAGAACATGGCTAGAGTTACCCCCAAAATATTACCTATATTATAAATGCAAGACTTTTTAAGAGGGCATGTAAATAAGTTTAAAATATGATAGTTGATTACATAAGTGTTACACAAAAATCACAGGGATTCCCATTATGTAATCTAAGCATCTTTTAAAATATATACGACAAAAAAAACATTTATGTAAGCAAATGCACATATATGCATATATATCTATATATCATTTTACAAATATTGGTTTGTATTGTGAAATTTTTCATTTTTACCCACAATAAAAAAAAAATATATATATATATAACAGTTGTCTTCAAGTCTATATAGGAGCCATCAGAAGACAATGATAATGGAAATATTTATTGGCCACTTACATTAATCCAGTTCCTGTGGTACACATTTTATTTGTATTATCCATTTAATACTCAAAGCTATCCTATGTGATGGGTGCCGCCATGATTCCATTTGGCAATGGGAAAAAAAATACAACTTGAGTGTAGTAATTTCGTGTTAAATATAGATTCCAAAAATAGATATTGGATTATGTTTGTAAACTGGCCTGTTTGCACATTATATTGTATTGGATTCAGAGGTTTCAGTTTTACTTGATTAAATAATGATTAAGGTTTTGATTGGGCCACATCAGTAGGCTGTTGAGTCCCCACCCTCTTGGCAGGCGGAGACTCACAGATGAAACTACATGGCAGAGCAGAGGAGTTAGTTGGAGTTTTGATGCGGAGTTTTGAGCTGGAGCCTGGGAAGTAAACACACAGGAGAAGAACACAGATGAATAGAGACAGCTCCACAGACATGGCAGAGGCCCCAGGAACAGAGATTAGCTGTTTGCCTGATAGTCTACAGCTAACCTTGTGGAGAGAAACAAGCCTGAACCCAGAGAGAATCAAGTCCTGAGGAGAGAGACAAAGCCTAGAGAGTCTGATGGCCTACAGGTGATATTGGAAGAAGCTGGGACCACAGAGCCTTAGGAGGAATAGGAAGGCTGAATGTCAGCAGCCATCTTGCTCAAACATGTGGCAACAGACTTTGGTGAGGGAAGTAACTTATGCTTTATGGCCTGGTAACTGTAAGCTTCTACCCCAAATAAATACCCTCTATAAAAGCCAACAGATTTCTGGTATTTTGCATCAGAACCCCTTTGGCTGGCTAATACATTGGGTTTAAGCAGGTTATATGATTTCCAAAAGCTCTCACTGCTAGTATGCATTATGGCCAAAATGCAAACCCAGGCAGCTTGGTTTGAACACTAGTGGTAAATAATTCCTATACCATACTAGATGAATGAATGAGGAATGCAAAAATGCATGTTACAGGACAGAAGAACAGCGTTTCTACCTGGGTGATCCAAGAAGCCAAGACAGAGAAGGAAGGGCAATTGAAGTGGCAGGCACCTATAGCTAATGATGGCCCATGACGTCTCTGAAGTAGTTCATTTAAGAAAAATGTGAATTATGCTCTTTAATATATATATAACACATATAAAAGTATTACAGTAATAGCAGTAGCCAAAATTTATAAAGGAGTAACAATGCCCCTGGTACTGTACTAAGTAAGTACTTAATACATATTACCACATGGTATCCATCCAATGGGTAGGTACTATAATTATCTCTTTCATAGAAAAGAGCATTGAGGATTAAAGATATTCATTAACTGTTCTAGGACTGCAAAGCTAGTTTGTGATGAATCCAGTTTTCAGATCTATGTTTTGTTTTGTTTGTTTGTATTTTAGTTACGGAGTCTATATTTTTAACCATCATGTTGTCTTTCTCTTCATGGTGAAGAAGGCAACAGGATATTTTGGTGTGGTTTGAGCAAGAACATATATAAAGCGCATGTGTTGGATGCTTTGTATAAAATTAACTTACCCTTGAGCAATCAGAATAATGGTGGGAAAGCTGTGATGGGGGTGGGTGGATAGTGAAGGAAATGTGGAAGAAAATTTGTCCGTGGTGACAGGTGGTGGCATGGATGCTTCCTAAGCTCTGGGTATAGCCAATTCTTGTCTCCATGAAGAAAGGCAGCAACCAAAGCTGCGAGAAGCATTTCTGTGACAAATCCGCAAGTACAGTTAATCAGGACTTAATCGAACAGCTCAGTCTCTGAGCAAGAGATGGGAAAGGGAAACGAAAAAGCACGTCAAGGTTCTCTGTTTAAGATAGTAGTGAAATGTGTCTTCTCATTCATAATGTAGCACCATAATGTTCTTGTATGAATTGAAAACACCAGGCAATCAAAGGCCATGTCTTCAGTTTAGATCCACAGAGTGTCCATGTATTTTTAATCAAGGCTGCATCTCTGAAGTATGTTTATGCTTTCTTGGCATAAGAGATGCTCCCCCAGATTAGCTCTGCACCCAGCTACCTTTGTCCATGCCAGGAGAGAGGAAGTTGGCAAATCCCCCATAATGCATCACTGTAAAGCTAATGCAAAGTGTACTTGAAGAATAGTGAACACTGAGCCATCCATGAAGGCTGAGGAATTGGGTTATGAGTCACTGAACTCTTTGCTCCCTAACAGATTTCCCTGCTTCCATTCTCTCCTCACCCCCTAAAATCCATTCTCCACACAGCAGCCAGAGTCATCTATTAAAAGTTCTCGATCCCTTCTTCCCCCACTCAATTCCCTCTAGAAGAGGCCAAGCACTCAGAATAAAAAGCAGATTCTCCGCTATAATCAATAGAGCCTTGTTTCATGCCATGGCTCACTTCCCCACACTCATGATGATGCCGTCACAATGCCTTTCTTTCCTTTTCTAACCCTTTTGCTTCCAGTCATTCATGTTTTCACTCAAAAAAAGTTGAACACTAACTATGTGCCAGGAACTCTCCTAGGTGTTGGGGATACATCAGTAAGCAAAGTAGGCAAATCTCCCTGTCCTTCTGCAACTTATATTCCAGTGAGAAATATAGACAACAAGCACTAAGCAGGATGAAAATGTAAAGTGTACAGCATGTTAAAAAATTATAATAACTAAAAGCACAAAGGGAGAGGTAGAGAAGTGTATATGGGATTCGGATTAAAGGATAAGAAGTGCTAGATTGTGGCATTAAATAGGGTGGTCAGAGGAAAGCTCATAGAGAGGGGAGATGTCTTACTTTAAGGCATTTGCTCTTACTGTCTCCTCTCCTAGTACACCCTACCCCCAGATATTTACATGCATTTCTCAGAATTCAGGTATCAGCTTAGATGTCTTAAGCGGATCAGAAAGACCTTCCCTGATGCAACGTGAAGTAGCTCCATCTAGTCACTCACTATTTTACCATCCTATGCAAGACCACTTAGAACTCTCAGAAAAGTACATTCTTCATTCATTTTTTAAACTTTATCTTGTCTGACAATACTAATATACACTCATATACTGGAGGTCCATGAGAAAAAGATCTTTATCATTTTACTGTTAAGTCCCCATGGTCTTGATTAGTACCTAGCACCTAATTGGCACTTAATAAATATATGTTTGCATAGAGGAATATTTGCATAAAGGAATGTGGGAATGAACGAAGATATCGGCATATTGATTAGATTATAGGGACACAAAAAAGTGTGTGATAATTGGAGTTGAAAAATCATTAATAGACATTATCATCTTTTCCTTACATAACATCATGATATTTGTTTAAGCATACAATCCAGGAAATATAGAATGGATCTAGAAAATACCATCAAGGAGAAAATGTGAAATCTCATGTAAAATTCCACTTCCTAAATATACCTCAAATATGTCTACTTTTTCCATTTTCACTGCTACCCTTCTAATCTAGACTCCATCATCACTTGTCTCATTGCTTTCTTTCTTGCTTTCATCCAAAACATTATTCAAAGTCCAGGAAAGATGACCTTTTAAAAGTGCATATTTGATTATGTTTCCTATTTCTTAAACCATGCATTGATTTCCTATTGACCATTGAATAGAGTCCAACATCTTAAAGTGACTCCCAGCCACTTCAAAAGCTATCCACTGTTTTCCTCTCTAGTTTTACCTCTTAATACTTCTCCAACTCCATGGGTTATCAACACTGAATTCTCTCAATTTCCCAAATTCCTCCAACCATCTTCACTTCATATCACTAGGAGGTGATTTTCTCTGTTTGGAGCTGTCTCCACTGCTCTCTATGTCTAAATCATAATCATCTTTTAAATGTCTACTTATACTCCATATTTTCTGGAAAAGATTCTTTGACCCTACAAGTCTGGACTTGGTGACTCTTCTCTGCAGTATCATATCGTCTGGCACTTGCCTATCAAAATACTTCCCTACAGAGTAAATTGAAATTGCTTGTTTTCTTGTCTATCTCTCTCACTAGACTTAAGCACTAGACTTAAGCAATAACATGTCAAGGATAATGTCTGTCTTCTTTATTCTTTATAGTTCAGCCCTCTTTATAGAATCTAGTTCATAGTCGTTGCTCAAAATTTATTTGTTGAATAAATGTTTTGATGGAATATGTAGTCAATTAAATAGTTGGACTTTATTTCTAGGTAGAACTTTGAGCATTAGTTCTTCTCAAAGCTCTTCACATTGGTCTTATCCTGTACAATGCTGAAAACTAAGAGGAGATATGGAAGAAAGTTGAGGGCAAACAGTTTATCTGAGACTGATGTCACAGACTTAATAGGGTCCTCCTTCTGTTCAAGAGACCTCAGAGATAGCCCCGGAGACCAAGAAATTTATTTGCCAGCATAAGAATTCTGACTCATGCTGGAAATTTAGGGTATAGGGTTTTTTGCAGAGCAGGGAATTCTGATATCTTGCTTACGACATTGGAAAGGACTCTGAGGTTACTAGTCCTGCCTATGTCTGAAGACAAACTGAAGTGATTTTAGAAGTAAAAGATGTAAGAACTGACTGGGACCTTTGAAAGCATAGTCCAAGAATCTTAATTCACTGAAGAAAGCAAAGACAGTAAAGATTGCTTAAATATCATCCTCACTTTTCTTGGATCAAATTCTTGATTTTCCATATATTCTAAAGTTCCTTTGATCTGTTTAATTCAACCCAATAAAATTCAAAATATTTTAAGAGTTTTTTAACCATGTTTCAAACACTGAAAATGTGCCCCCATATGAAGGCCACATGTTGGTTCTTCCCTAGACCTTTCACTCCATCACTGCAAGTGCTTTTTCATGGTTCATCTTTGTCACAACTGAATTTAGAAACTTGCTCCCCATTAAAATCCTTTGACTAATCCACACATGTCAGAGCTTTGGTGAGCAAAACAGGGAAATGTTAAATTGTATTTATGGTCACCAGACTCCTAAAAGATGGTCAAGATAGTTCAGAAAAAAATCAGAATAAGATAAGCATATTTCACTGTCATTTGAGTCATGACTGAGATGTGACTATCCTGACACAGACCCAAAGAGCTATGTGTATGGATGTCCAGGGAATTTACAAGTATTGAAACTCCTCTATCAAAACTGTGTTATATTCTAAAAGGTTGCTGTAATGTTCTTTTGTTCATAAGCCCTATTTGACACTGTAGGCTACCATTAATCCCAACTGTTAGTGTTGGACAGAGGTGTTACATGATTTTACTTTGATACAAATCTTTGTCCCTGACTAGAAATGTCATGGTTTGAAAGTTCCTAAGCAGAGGAGCTTCCCTATTTATAATCTGATTTATAGTCTTGGCACATCTTTGGAACATGGTGCTCATAACAGTAGCTCCCTGGGCATGGTTGTGCCATTGATCAAAGCCATTTGATGCCATCTAACTTTCAGGTACAAGCAACCTCTTAAGCCTTCTGCTTCCAACATTTCAGGAGTGGTAGGGTCCCCTGGGAATCTCACCATGGGGTTAATGACAAAAGTGACCCCCTGCATGAAAATATGCACTTATTTTCAACAGAGATGGAAGAGTATATTTTAAAAGAAACCACTAGATGCCATACCTTTGGTCTTACTTTATGATTATTGAACTATTCTTTCAATCTCTAAGATCCCAATACTGTACAAGTAATATGTGCTCTGCAAATAGCTGTGGAAATTAAAGAAAAGATGAATAACTAAATATTTATATCACAAATATTATGTAGGTAAATCTTCACAATATGGTACAAAGTAGACATTATTTTTGTTGAATGTAAGGCAAAAATCAAGGCTTAGACAGGTTAAGGAATTTGCCTCAGATTAGTTAGCCAGTGCTAAGCTTGTTTCAAGAGCAGGTATACCTGGGGGAAAGGGTTAAAATACAGCCACGAATTGCTTAGTTAGTAATTTGTGTACTTTCCCTCTTGAATCTTCACAAAAACCTTAACTGTTCTGAAAGAATTGGTACGTATTAGGGAAATCACAGACACCTGTTAAGCAGCCACCCTTTTTCTATTGTGTGTCATTACACAAACTGAGGGAGATGTTCATTCTAATGAAAAGGTCTGGCTGGACCTTAAACCAGAAAACCAAGAACAAGCATCCCCAGATGCTTATCAGAACAGGAATTGTCAGTGGCAGGGTCCCATTCCTCCAAGGTAGATAAGTAGGATACTCAGCATAGATTTTTTCTCTCTTCTCCTATATAAAGTAGGGTGTGCTGAGCTACCCCTTATTGACCCCATTTTTGCCACCACCAGCCATGATATGACTTCTTCCCCTGCTCTTTGGACTTTTTATGCTGAGTAAGTGACAAGGAGATTATTTGCCCTTTCTGGTCTCCTTATTCTATGCAATAAAGGGATCATTTGCTGAACGCTTTCTGTTGTGTCTTGAACCTGGGTTCCCATAATGCACCATTGTAGCAACTTGTACTTCTGTAGAGAAACCATACCAATATCTGATGAGAAGGATACATGAAATATTATTGGTTTATGGGGGTCCTCTAGGCTATGAAGTTAGGTTCAGTAAGATGCACTAAATATTACATAAGATCTGAAAAAAAAAAGTTGAATAAGAGGTTAAGGTAACAAAAATAAAGTAGTTACATTAACATGAAGACTAATTCTGTTTCTTTTGGATGGCAAACCTATATTTTCTGTTGTGTTATGTAAGAGAAAGCACTATCTTTGTGCTCAAAGGGCAAACTTGAGGAAAAGCTCAGAATACCTCCTGCATTCTAAGTAGCCCAAGTGATGGAGGGAATGGGCCCTGTTCCAAATTGATTAGTTCTGCTACCTTCTCATTATTGTTCCGCCTGAAGTTTGGCATGCAAGCAAGGTCATCCCATGCATGGGTCTGTGTGACATAACTGATTGTGCTACATACTTCCTCACTTCCTCCCCTTCTACACCCCCACTCCCCACCACAGAATGCCACCTGCACTAGAGAAAATTAAAAATCAGCCCATACATTTTACATGAGTTTCCAAGACCAGTGAGAAATAATATTATGTTGTCTTTTGACAAAGATACAGCTTTTTAAAAAATTATTTTCATCCAATTCAGTAATTGGAAACCTTTAAATTCCTCTATGGAGCCTATACCTCACAATGTAAAAATGTGTATAGACTCAGAAGAATATATTGAGCAAGTTTTCTTCTTGCAGTTTACCTTACAGAGAATTTTCAGGGTTATATATTAGGTTGCTAACCTTCTTCCCCAAAATCTGTGGTATCTTATTAATTTTCTATTTCCATACTCTCTCTTAGATAGTAACCTTATGTAGTAGTGACTTGTTCTCATATTCACTTGTTCAAATGCTTCCAGTTCTTCAAGGTTTACCACAAATGTGTCACTTTCCATGAAGCCACCTCATATATTCCAAGCTAGATGTGATTCGTCCCCTGTTTGATCTTCAGTAATTCCTAGAAAAGTTCTGAACCCCACTGATTCTCAGGTTCCCCACTAATAATGGAAAAATAATTACAGCTCTATTTTATATTTGATTCAAAATGTAGAGACAATTTTAAGAAACCTATCAGAGTCTTTGACAGATGATATTCAATAAATATTCATGTTTTTGTTATCATTTTTTTGTTTTGATATTAACAAGTGAATACAATATCCAAAGTTTTTGCATAGACTCAAAACCCTTCATAGTGAAGTTCCAGTCTTGGTTTCTAGTCTTATATCCTACATCTTTATCCAGGGCCCTTCTTTTCCCCACCCAGTTACACCAAAACCCTGTATTCTATTAAACTAAACATATTACTGTTGAATGACCACTATGCACATTCATTATTGAGGTCCTCCATGGTTATTCTTCTTTCCTTGTTGCCTCCTTCTACACTAACACTTGCCCAAGATCTCATCGTTTGCATATCGCAACAAGTAGCAGAGTCAAAATTTAGATCCAGTTTCTCATACCCATAAACAGTTTAGTCAAGCTTCTAAGAGGTGCCGAGTGATTGTTAAGAGGTGATTTGTTATAATGGTGCTTGGAGAACTGGATATCCATATCCAAAAGAATGAATGAAAGAGGATCACCATCTCACGCCCTATACAAAAATTAACTCAAGATGGATCAAAGATCGAAATATAAGAGCCAAGTCCATAAAGCTTATAGAAAGTAATATAAAAAAGCCCCCCCCCCAAATAAAGGTGAAGAGGGCATTACCATCACAGAATCCTCAGAATTGGGGAATGAACTATGGACTAAAGTAGACTTACTGGTATTCTACTATAGACTTATAATGATTCTAGCAATGGAAGAAATGTCATTGATGTGGAGGCAGTGGCCACTGGAGGTTCTGAGGGTAGGGAAAGGGAAAAACAGGTGTAATATGGGGGCATTTTGGGGACTTGAGAATTGTCCTGAATGACATTACAATGACAGATACAGGTCATTGTATATCTTGCCATAACTTACAGAATTGAGTGGCAGAGAGTGTAAACTACAATGTAAACTATAATCCATGCTTAGTGGCAATGCTCCAAAATGTGTTTATCAATTGCAATGAATGTACCACACTAATGAAAGATGTTGTTAATGTGGGAAAATGTGGGAGGTGTGGGTAGCAGGGCATATGGGAATCCCCTATATATTCTCTGTAACATTTATGTAATCTAAGTATTTTAAAAAAAATAATTTTGAGAAATGGATGTGGCTCAAGTGATTGGGCTCCTGTCTACTATATAGGAGGTTCAAAGTTTGATTCCCAGGGCCTCCTGGTGAAAGGCAAGCTGGCTTGTGCAGCAAGCTGGCCTGAGCGGAGAGCTGACCCATGTGGAGTGCTGGTGCAACAAGATGATGCAATAAAACATATTGGTCTGTTTTCTTTTATTAGGCATATACAGAGAAGAGACAATAAGGTACAACAGACCAGGGAGCTGAAGTGGTACAAGAGATTGAACACCTCTCTCCCATTCTGGAAGGTCCCAGGATCGGTTCTTTTAGCAAATATGGCAGAGAAGGGTTACTGGTGTGGGGCATAGAGGGTGGGGGGATAGGTGGGATAGAACATTCCTGGGGCATGCCTCAATGGAATATGAAAGTGTTCATCTTGTCATAGTGTGTTTTTTCAGTGGGAAGAGACCCACACAATAAACAATAAAATATTAAACTGCCATCCTGGGGATTACTGCTATGTTCTCAGTTAGAGGGGCAAGAATCTCTCAAGAACAGAGGCAGTGCCTAATAAAAGAAAACAGACCAATATGTCAAGCTCTCAATATTACTGCATGTAACTATGAACCTTATTCTTCAAAAATTGAAACTTAGTGGTTTCCATATGTTCTGAGGGAAAGGGAAGGGAAGAATAGAATAGATGGAACATAGAGCATTTTTATGGCATTGGGATTGTTTTGCATGATCTCATGATAATGGATACAGGCCATTTTAAATTTTGTCAAAACCAATAAAAGTGTATAGTGCAAAATGTTAAACATAATGTAAACCACTGACCATGGTTACTAGCAATGCTTCAATATTTGTACATCAATTGTAACAAATGTACTATGCACAAGTAAAATGCTATTAATAGGAGAGAGTGGGAGAGAGGGAGGGCATTGGATATATATAGGAATCCCTATATTTTCTCTGTGACTTTTCTGTAACATAAAGCTTTTTTGAAGATGAAGCGAAAAAAATAAAACGCTGGGGGACATATGGAAGAAATTGTCACTGTACACAAAACACAACAGATCTTACAGTGATGAATGACACAATGAATAAAAATTTTTCTTTTATTTTTTTATTTTTGTATTTTATTTGTTATTTATTATTATTATATTATTAATTTTACTTGGTTATTTTTTTCATCTTGTTTTGAGGGAGATTTTGGATAGCAGGAGGGTCATAACTGTGGCAGGGAAGGATCACTGGTGTGGGGTATTGGTGATGGGGGGATGTGTGAGGAGGAGTGTACCTGGGGAATGACTCTAAAGCATATGAATATGTTAAGTGTCATGGGGCGTAGTCTCAATGGGTGGAGACCCTCACAATAACTGAAAGAATATTTAATCCCCATCCTGGGGTGTCCTGCTACATTCTCTAATAGAGTGGCAAGAAACCGTGAGTACATGGGCAGTGCCTAGAGGAGGACAGACCATTACACCAGGCCCTTGATATTGATGATTGTACTCATGAACCTTTACTTGTGAAATTGAAACTTAGCCTAATATTATATATTGCCTAAGAGTTACCTCCTGAAAGTCTCCATGTGGCCTCTCTCTAAGCCAAACTCAGCATATAAATGCACTACCTTTCCGGTGGCATGGGACATGACTCCCAGGGATGAGCCTCCCTAGCACTGTGGCTTTATTACCAAGTGTCAACCAGCAATGCATCTAGAAGAAACCTTGACCAAATGGGGAAATGTTAAATATAAATGAGTTTTTAAGGCTAAGAGATTTCAAAGTGAGTCAGGATGTCATTCCAGAGTTTATGCTTATGCACATCTCAGTAGGATATCATTGACTGCCACAGAAAACAGTTCCTCAAACTGTGGGGGCTTCTGAGGGCTCTAGAGACATCTAGACACTATAAGCAGGGCAGGCAACCTTAGGAATTTGGCACCCTGTCAGTGTGCCTTATTTTGGAATACATGCTCCCCAATGTATCAAAGTTAGACTCATTTATAAGTTCTGTACACATGGCTCTTCTGTCCCTTTTATTTGAACCTATAATTAACACTATACTTGTTAACTTGTTAAATATATGTCTTGGAGACTTAAATCTCCTGGCTGTTCATATGCTAGTTGAGCCCTGAATCTCAGCAGAGTTGCAACACTCACTATCCAGTTCATTGGACTCACCTAGGACAACTAACAAAAAAAGTATGGTTAGGACAATGTCCATCCCCCAAAACCAAGAATATCTATAACTGCAAGCAAGACAGTTCCATCCATTTTGCCCCTTGGGATCTAAGCTCCTTCTCAATCAGAAACAGAATGGGCATCACCATTCCAAAATCCTCAAGATTGGGGAATGAACAATGGACTAAAGTAAACTTATTATTATTCTAGCAATGGAAGAACTTGTATTATTGATATAAAGGCAGTGGCCACCAGAGGTTCTGAGGGGAGGGAGAGGAAAAAATAGGTGTAAAATGGGGCATTTTGGGGACTTTGGAATTGTCTTGCATGACAATGCATTGACAGATACAGGCCATTATACATTTTGTCAAAATCTATAAAATTTTGTGGTGTAAAATATAAACCATAACGTAAATTATAGTCCATGGTTACTAGCAATGCTTTGATATTTGTTCACCAACTTTTTTTCTTTTTATAACATTTTATTTATGTTTAATTTTCCAGAAGTACATGTGTTGCATAGAGAATATAGCCTGTTGGGTGAAGAGAAATTAGTATTCTTCATCTAGTGACACCGTTTTATTTTTCAATTAATTTTTTATATTTAAAGAAGCTTTAGATTATATAAATGTTACATAAAAATATAAGGTATTCCCATATGCCCCACTCTCTCCCTCCCACACCATCCCACATTAGCAACATCCTTCATTAGTGTGGTACATTTATTACAATTGATGCATCCATATTGAAGCATTGCTACTAAGCATGGACTAGAGTTCACATTATAGTTTACACTCTGTCCCACACAATTTTGTAAATTATGACAAAATATACAATGGCCTGTATCTGTCATTGAAATGTCATGCAGAACAAATTCAATGTTCCAAAAATGCCCCCATATTACACCTATTCTTCCCTCTCCCATCTGTCAGAACGTCTGGTGGCCACTGCCTTTACATCAATGATAAGAGTTCTTCCATTGCTAGAGTAATAATAAGTCTATTGTAGAATAATAATAAGTCTACTTTAGTCCATTGATTGTTCCCCAATCTTGACGATTCTGGGATGGTGATTCCCACTCTCCTTCTAGTTGAGAGGGGGCTTAGGTCCCAAATTTTAACAAATGTGCCAAACTAATGCAAGATGTTAATATGGGAAAGTGTGGGAGGAGAAGAGAGTGGAGTATAGGAAAATTCCCTGTATTTTTGATGTAACATTTATGTAATCTAAAGCTTCTTTAAAAATAAAAATAAAAAATTAAAATGAAGTGATTTATTCAGTTATGTGCATAAGCTTTGAATTTAGACAGTTTACATTTGAATATTAGAGGACTGTCAGCATGATTGTAGTCAATTACCTTCAGCTCCCTTAGCTTAAGCAGGGATATCAGTAAAATGATAACGATATATAGGGTGAAATGTTATCATTATTTTATTCCTATACCTAATTATGATCTATCCATGATATGATCTCTCTATGTATGGTATAGTACAGACACATGCACATATATAATTTTAACCCATAACCTTAAGATATGTGTATGTGTCCAGGTGTGTGTGTGTATGTGTGTGTGCGTGTTGTATATGTGTGTTAATTTTAGGTCTGTGGAGATCCAACCTAATTCTATCCTAATTCTTACACAAGGGAAAAATAGATCCAGGAGCCAGTCAGTCTGAAATCAATTATCACATTTATTAATTTTAAAGTTGTTGGATAATGTGGTGTATTTCAATGTGAGGCTAAATGGACTTGCTAAAGCCCTTTGCCATACTCTGTGCCATGCCTCGTCCCCACCCCTAGGCTTTGGAAAAGAGTCTAGAGGGCAACTGAGAGCTTCAGACATAGTGAAAGTTATCCACAATCACTGCAATGTGGAATCCCTGGGTAGTGAGGAAAGAGTAGAGGGGATTCCTTTGATAAATTTTCTTGACCAAACCTAGAAACATAGACCAATGTCTGTCATTCAACAGTCAATGACCTCCTTATTCTCTATGAGGGGAGTTTAGATTAAGGGCTGTTGCAAGACACCAGGAGTGCTCCTGATGTAGAGATCCCTCCACATGGCTAAAGGCTCTCTCCTAAAACCTAACATGATGCCTGATGCAAAACAAACCACCGAATAAGTGGTAACTATTATCGTTAGTTAATAGTTGCAATTGATAAGTTTGATAAATATTGAAATATTATTAATCATACTAAATATATCTATATGATGTGTATATATTTCTTTTACATCAAGGCAGATATAAAATTTTCAATAAAGACTATCAATAAAGGCTTCTGTCTAGCAATGTATTTTCTGCATTCCCTGGAAGGCGCAACATCACCAAATTTTGCTGACCTGGCTTCAGTAAACTTTAATTCAACAAAAAGCCCAGTTGAACAGATGTGCTTACAAGTCCCAGGCCATTTAACAATCTGTTTATCAGAAATGTTTTTCTGATTTCATATTTGTGCTTTCTGCTGGAACTGGATTTGTGTCTTACTATCTCAGTGGAGCAAGCATAAATGTAAGGGAATGTCAGGAAGGGACAAAAAGTGAAGTGGTGGCTGGATGATCACAGAGGCTGAAATATTGGAAAGATATAGAGAAAAATGACTTGGATTATTTCGTTAAATAAAATGAAGCACACAACATTCAATTTGTGAACTGTAGCAGCAGGTTTCCACTTAAAAGAATTGTGAATTTAGCAGAACTACTTTGATGGATCCCTGAAACTGTCAAATAGGGTAAAGCTATGCTACCTTATTTTGATCAAGAAAAATATGGGGAGAGAAAGTAACTTCACTTTTTAAAAAAATGTGCATTGGGTGCCTACAATGCTAGCCATCATTCTAGACTTGAAACACATTGTTTCTTCAGAAATGACCTTGCCCTCACAGATCCTATAGTCAACTAGCAGAAACACACATGAAAGCATATGATTAAAATACTGAGACTCTGTAGATATAAGCTATAGACAATAGCCTTGGGAACACAAACGCTGATTGAATAAGGTAAATTTCTGGGCGGCAGAGTTAGCCATTCAGAGTGGAAGAGATACACTTCACATTTTGGTAAAATCTTGAAGTACCCTTTACCCTATATCTGCCTCCCAAAATCTAGACATAGATGTAAATATATTCCTATTTATTAATTGAACCTATATAACTTGAATAGCAACTATGACTGATTACTTGTGATAATCATTAGTTCTGTTAAACAAATATTAAAATGTGAAACAAAGATTGTTCTTCCCTGTCTCTCAACATTAGTTGTGGCCATGGGACTTCTTTGTTAAATGAAATTTGAATGAACCTGACTTATACACTTTCAGGTAAAAATGTTAATAGGCAACATTTTATCTCTTTCCCCTGGCTTAGTGGTCGTGGGTATAGGCTCCTCTGTGACTATAATGAGCAGAACCCCACTCACCCATGTTGACCGTGTAGTATGAACATGAAATAAGCCTTCATTAGTTAAAGACCCTGAGATTTGTGTGATTGCTTGTTATTGCAGCATAGCCTAGCCTAAACTAACTGATGCCACTCCTGCTCTAGGGACTGAGTATAGATTGTGAATTAGATAGACAAGAAATCTGCTATCACAGAGTAAGAAAGTCTCCTGGACAAATAACTATTAAGTTTCTCCATATGGAAATTTCATGAGCTCCTCATATTCAACTTGCCCAAAACTGTATTTATCACACATCACACTTCCTATCTCCCATCTCAATCTATTCACCACCTCAGTAAAGACTTACTTGTGTAAAAACAGTCAACCAAACTAACAAGGTCATCCAGAATTCTATAATCTTCCTCACCATATCCAATCTTATCAACTTAAGTATCGCTATAATTTGAGTATCATTAACAATCTCTTCACTCTTTTCCATCTCCACTGTCACTACCTGAGACCAGAGCTCCATCACTGCTCTCTCTGTCTTTGCCTCCTTCCTCCAAGCCTTCACACATGTGGTTCTCTCTGATTAAAATTCTGTTTCTTATCTTTTCTACCTGATGAATTCCTACTCATGACAAGATTCTTCTGTGAACATAATTCATCAAGGAGAGTTCCCTAACTCCTAAACTAGGAATTAGTTCCATTGTATAAGCTCCTATGCCACCCTGTACTGCTTCACTTAATATCCAGTTTGCAGGCTCTAAAACCACATTCCCTGAGCTTAAATCCTGACAGCACCACTTACTAGTTATATGACCTTATGCAAAAGTTAATTCACATCCCTGGGCCTCAGTTGTCTCATCTGTAAAACAGAAATAATACTAATGCCTACTCCCTGGGTTAGGTTTTAGGTATTTAAGGAGTAAATGAGGCAATTTAGTTAATGAACCAAAACTAGGAGCTGAACTGAATGCATATTAACCAACATTATTTTCTTCAACTTGTTTTGTTGTCAGGATGAAATAGAAAGAGGGTAAGAGACCACGAAAAGCTAATTTCCTAACTAAGAGACCAGATTTTATCCAGTAAGAATTGGAGAGCTTTCAAAGATTTTTAAAGAGAGGACAGAGAGGATCAGATTTTAATTTCAGGGAATAAAATCGAGAAATACGAGAAGCAAGTAGATGAAGATCTCTTCAAAATATGCTCAGCAGAGGCAAGGAATTCATGTCTAACCAATCATATTTAATCACAAATCCCCACAACTAAGAGCACATGGCATTCTAGAAACATTTATGGAATATTCACCATGTGTGAGACACCATGCTGGGGACTGAGAATTCAAAGAAACATGAAGTATATTGTGGAATAATCTAGCTTAGTGGTTAAGAGCATTGGATGTGCAGCCATACAGACCTAAGCTCAACATCCAGCACTGTACATTCTCACTTGAATGAGATAAGTATTTATCAGCTTCAGTTTCCTCAAGAGTAAAATAAGATGAACAGAAATAATGTATATAAAGCCACTAAAATATCTTCGGGTGTGGTATGTGTTCAATAAGTGTTAGTTATCAATACTACTATTGTGATTGTTGATACTGTTTTTATAACCATCTGAATGACACCTTTCTCCAATGCCAAGGTGTTCACAATCTGAATATAGAAGGCAGATGTGTAGCAAATAAATAATATTCCATTTGAGGTGTCATGTTACTTAAAATGGCTGGTAGTTATTGAGTGTATACTGTTTAGATACTGTTCTAAGTTTTTACACATATAATACACATATAATGTAAATATACATGTAATGTATATATACACACACTTATTATAAACTAAATAAGAAGTATTTACTTCTTACAAAACCCCTATGAGGCAGGTAATGTAATGCTAAACTGTATAGCACTGAGAAAATGGAGGAGCAGGGATAAGAAATGTGCCCAAGGTTCCACAGACAGTGACTGGCAGAGCAAAATGCTGAGCTGGTTGATGTAGCTGCCATGCTCTACTAATGCACCCTGCCTCCCTGATAGGTAAAGACGTGAGAATTTGAAATCTTGAGTCTTTTCAAGAGGAGGCAACAGCTGTGCTGGGCCCAGATAGATGGCTATCCCCAACTTTATCCAGAAAAAGAATGCGTCTTTCAAGATTTTCTTCTTTATTTTATAAAGCCACCATGATTGCCAGAAAATTCTTCTCTATATTAAATATGTATGTTGAAATTGGGGCCAGAAATGGACCACCTCATTCCAGTAACCTCAGGGTAATTCCAACCTGTCATTGTAAGAACAGGGGACCTTACAAGTTTGCTGATCCTGGGAAGAGTTTTCTACTAATTTATAAATGGTGTGAGTGGTGTAATTTGAGGAGTGTCAGTCTCTCCTTCCGCTTACCCATATAAATCGCCCCCATGGATCTGCAAGGTCAACAAATAGCAATAATATTATTACTATTGAAAGCAGTGTTGTCTATTAATAAGTAGAGCAATTGACTCAATTAGTATCTCAGAACCATCTTCATAAAACTCTACGAGGTACATGTAGTTGATGTTTCCATCTTTTTTTTTTTTTAAAGGAAACTGAGGCATGGAATGATTTCATAGTGTATTCAAGATCAAATAACTGCAAAATATCACCATCATTGATGGTCATTACCAAAGATCATTACTCTGGTCAAAGCCCTTTTTCTAGATCTGCCTCAGCATCCTCATTTTAGATTATGCCTTGTGATGAGATAAACAATTTATTATTTTTATTTGCCAAATCTCACTGACCTCTGAGTCTAGGGCTTGGGATGGGAGTAAAGAGATTTCTAGCTAGTAGTCAAATCCCATAATCTCATCTAAGCAGAGAGATACTATTATATTCCAAAAGAGTAGAAGGGGCATAAGAACTTGTCTCAGCATTCTTTGTTTCCCCCAAAATGTTGGGTCACCTTCTCTCAGTTTGTGAACAGAAGTATTGTCAGCACATGCCAGCCTTGACAGCAGGTTATCTTGGACAAATCATTATATAGCATCAGGCTCCCCCAGAAATAAATCAGACTCTCCCTTTATGTGAAACTACCACAGTGGAATTGTTTTGTTTTGTTTTTTTCCTTTTTTTTTTTTTTTTAAATCAGTGTTACTAGTGTGTACAGCTGGTTAATTCTCTATTTCACTTGAACAATCAATCACAGTTACTCAGTATTTAAACCAAGACATTATCATAGCATAATTATTTACATTAATAGGCATGAAGGCTTCTAACAATTTAGAGAGTTTGGGGACTATCTAATTCGAATGCCCTTGCTTAGAACATAGAACCAAAGAAAGACCAAGCAAAGAGGGATCTTTCCATATATCCTTCAGCTACACAGAGTGTTATGGTTATTAGGACTGGTCAATAAATATTTCTAGTTTTCCTCCTGAAAGCCAAATCTTGGTATTGTACTTCCTCATTCTCATGAAGTTAGGCATGGTGATGAGACATGGTCATGCATTATGTATTTTCCTTGGGTGAAAGCTCATATGAGATAGTGCACCTTTTGTTATGATCCCTTCCCATTTCTGCAGTGAGAGTGGAAGCCTGTGTACAGATAGCACCTCCAACAACCCAAGCCCTGAGAAACTACAATGAGTAAAGAAACCCTCATTGGACTTGTGTTAAGGGATTGAATTTGGGGATTATTGTTAATATTTTTATCATAATCATTACCATCATCATCACCATCATCATCATACTGATGTGATTTGGTACGTGATTTAGCTGCTTTTGGAAACACTTAACAAGATAGTAAAAGATGATCTCAGAAAGAACTGGTGAAAAAAAAAGGGATAGAAAGAGTCTGGAAATTCAGGAACTTATAAAGTTCAAGGGGGGAATTATTTTTCAAACCCAATCTGTGAAAAGATATCATTGAGAAGGTCAAAGGTCAAAGAAAAACTATACTTGAAGCAAGTATCAAATGAAAGAAATGGTATCAAAACCACTGTTATCTAAGTGAATTGAGGTATTTCAGAGTAAGGTATAATTAAGAGTTTGGTATTCCATAAATGCATTCAACTGTACAAAATGACTCAGAGAAAAATGACTAAACTCTTGGTTTGTCCACAGAAGACTTAAGAGGTAAATTCACTGTAATTAAGGTTAGGGGAGGATGAGAAGATAAGACAAGCAAACAAAGATGTAGAAAAAGTGAGAAATATATCTAGAAAAAAAAACTCTGAGGTGGTATTAGTACACAGAAATAACTGAATTCAAAGATAGGAAGTCTATTAATATTTTAATTGAGCAACATGGCAACTACAACACAAACAGTCTATGACTGAGATATAAAATAACACTAGGGCTCCCAAACTTCTAGGGAGGAAAAAGGATGAGATAAATAGATATTCTCCAATGCCTATTTTTTATGTGACTAAGTAGGCTAGTAGAAATAGATAGAAACGGATCACAGAAAACAAAGGACTGGAGACCCTGTCCAGGGAGCAGAACAGGGCACTAAACCGGGAACATTTTCCACTCCCAGAAGGGTACCTTAGCATATCTCTCCTCAAATATTTCAGAATTGCTATAGATTGATGATTATTGTATCTCTTGCATTCCTCTTCTTTTTAATTGGGAGTGTGTTGTGTATTGTGGTGATCTTGTACATGTTCTTCTATTGTATTGCATTATTGGGGGGGCAGATTACTTGTCTTTTTGGTTCAGATATCTAGGGCAAAAGGAATCACCTCTAATTCTGATGAGAAAGCTACTGTGAGCCACTGAGGGATCTGTACTTCAAGCTGGACACAGTGACTGGATGAGGTTCTTGGTGTGAAAATAGTTGTGTTTTATACACTGGAAGAAAAAAGGCAAGAAATATTTGCCAGCAGAGGATCAGCCTTCTTTAGTTATTTTGACTATTCAAAAATTTTCCAGTTTTTCTCCCTTCATGGTACATGGTAAAATTATACTTCCTTACCCTTTGAGGTAGTCACAGCCACATGACTGGATTTGACCAATACAATATGAACAGGCAGGCTGAGTGTTCTTTTGAGGTGGAAGCATGTAAATGCCAAGACAAGATACTGCAGTTTTGAGATGATCCTGAGAACATATATAGATATGGGTTCTCCATTAGTGGTAGCCCCTGATTAATTACCACCCTACAGACCTGCAATGGATGTGTAGTGTGAGAGGCAAAGAACATTTTCTAGTTTGAAGGCTCTGGAATTTGAGGGTTGTTTATTGCTCATCCTAATCTAGCTATCCTTATTTGAAGGTGGGACATGAGTTCATGTTGTCTGGCTCCAGATATGCTTTTTCTACAACTATAGAATTCCCCTTACTTTAAGGGATGGCTCCTTTGGATCATCATTATTATCCATCACTTGAACCTGAACTTGAGAGTGGTAGCCCTTCTTTATGGCCATTCCCATCATGAAGACAAGCATGATTGCAACACTTATCTCCTTCCTTGTCCTAATGGGCAACTGTCACTGTCCTTCCTCTGGGATGATTTATAGGTAATAAAGAAAAGAGCAGAGACTGGAAATCAAGCGTATTTGCATTCTGTCTGGGTCCTCCGTGCCCCATCTCTTTGATGAAGTGCATGCAAATTCACATCATCACTTCTTTGTTTCCTCATCCATAAAGTGGGATAATTAGACCAGACCTGCCCGCCTCACAGTGCTGTTCCAAGCACCAAATGCAGTTAGGTGTGAACTTAGCCATAAACTCTAATGTACTCTGGACTTGTTGGAGGAGGAACCACATATTCTCATGCTCATTGGCATGTATCCCAAACCTCATCTGCTATCCTAAGATTGCAAGGAAGATAAGTTAGCTCCTCCTAAGAAAAAGAAGACTATGTGACTACCCAATAAGATCCTATTTTGGCTTTAACTGTTACATAAATCTTCTATGGAATGTCTTATTTTCTGTGACTTCATTAGTCAAGCAAAGATGATGCACATTATGGGTAGGTAATCATTTAGTAAGTCAACACACTGTTATTGAGGAGCTGATATGGGCTGGGTCTTCTGCTGGAATCCACAGGGAAAGCCTAACTGAAAGAGTGATATTTAAGCAGAGAGTTTACATGTGAGGAAATGAACATTTCAGGCAGAGGAAGCAGCCTGTGCCCTGGATTTGGTATGAAAAAGCTCAATTCATTTAAAGATTTGAAGTAATACAAAGTTAGAATGATGTAGTAGGAGCAAGTGAAGAGTAGCAAGAGATAAGAATGAGGACACAGGCAGAGGCCAGTTTAGGCTAGACCTTGTAAGTTTTGTCAGTTTCTAAAGTCATATTCAAAGGGCAACGAGGATGCATTAGAAGATTCCTTGTGATCTTATAGTGCCTGGGTTCCATCCTTTTGAAAATGGTATAATCTTATAAATTCAAAGGTTTGGGTGCATGCCCCCTTCTTGCCATCATGTAAGAATCATTTCTATAACAGATGGGAATTCCATACGTTTTTTAGTTACCAGATATTTATTGAAGACCTTCTATATGTCACGTGCTGTAAAGAGCTAGAAATATAGACATGTCTCTTACGTTACAATGGTCATGTACAACGCGATTAAGAATGTTAAAATGCCAAAATCCCTGAGGTTGTATAGTCATAGAAGAATTTTGCTTTTTCCAAGTGGGAATGGTAAATTCATTATCATGTTATCCAAGTTTTTAAAAATGTGTTTAATAAATAATCCATAAGTGTCAAAAGGATAAATACATTGAGCTCTTCAGAGAACTATAGAAGCAGGGTAGATGATAAAATGTAATGAATGGCCCTCATGATTCAAGTGACAAAATTCCTTTAAAAAGCCACTGAGCAGAAAGTAGAGTGAAAAAGAGAGGAGAGCCAAGAGCTTGCTACAGTTGCAGAATTTTAAGGGATTTATTTAAAATTCTCTGGGCATAGTTCTAAAATATTCATGCATGTTGGACATAATTATGTCATTTTATTGTCCACTGTGTGTCAATGAAATGTCATTTTTTCACTGCAGCTTATATCACTTCTCTGGCATTTGGGAAATGCAAAAGATTATAAACAGGAAAGTCTTAAGTGGCAGAGAATTTGTTTTATGAATCTAATAGTGAAACTTTTAAATCTGAATGCTGTACTTAGGGAATGATTGAGAACTAAATGGGCACATTTCTCTACACAAAACACAGAGTGGTCCCTTTACAGCCATCACATTTAAAGAACATTAACTAATGATGGGGGGGGGCGGGGGCAGGTCAGGAAATAACCTAGTGAAGACTGAATAGCAACTAAATTGCTATTTCCAATCTAGAAATGACTATTGTTCTGTGTGTTTTAGAAGGCTCCATTAGTATCAATGAGTGGAAGTTGCAAAGAGGCTGATTCTGTTTCAACTCAAGGAGAAATATCCTATGGAATTCAGCTATTCATGAGAAATTGTCAGCCCTGGTATTACCGGTATGCTAGCAGAGGGATGCTGTGGGAAAGCCTTGTACATTGGGCAGGATGGGAGACCAGAAACTCTCCAGGGACCATTTGGCATTGTGGAAATTTCCTGAGCTTTGGTATCAACCAGATTAGGATTCGAATTTTAATGTCCCCAATTTACTGGCTGATTAGTTTTAGTCTGCTAGGCTGTGGAAATGTAATATACCAGAAATGGGTTGCCTTTTACAATGGGGATTTATTAGCTTACAAGCTTACAGTTCTGATACTGTGAAAATGTCCAAATCAAGGCAACATCAGGCAATGCTTTCTCCCTGAAGACCTCTGCCAGTGTCACAGAGCAAGGCACATGGCAGTATCTGCCAGACTCTCCTTTCTCTTCATGGTTTTGTTGTTTTCAGCTTCTGACTTCCATGGCTTTCTGTCTGTTTCTGTGGCTTTTTCTCTGTATCTCCATATTCATTCTGTTTATAAAGGACTCTGGCAAGAGGATTAAGTCCCACTCTGGGCCATGTCTTAATTGAAGTAACCCAATCAAAAGGTCCTACTTACAATTGGTCCACACCCACAGGAATGGATTAACTTTAAAAACATAATATTCTGGGGTCCATTCAGCTTCAAACCATCATATTGGCCTTTGGGCATTCACTTAACTTTTCTGTGCTTCATCTCTCCTCACCTGAAATCAAAATGGCCTATTCAGAGCGGCAGTTAAGATGAAATGAGATGATACATAAAATTCCTAGCAAGGGAAGCGGCTGTGGCTCAATCAGTAGGGCTCCCGTTTACCATATGGGAGGCCCCGGGTTCGGTTCCCGGGGCCTCCTGGTGAAGGCAAGCCCGCCCTCATGGCGTGGTTAGCTGACCCAGCGAGCACAAGCAGCAAGGGGGGGGGGGGGATAAATGAATAAATAAATAAAATCTTTAAAAAAAAATAAAAAAATAAAAAAAAATAAAATAAAATTCCTAGCAAGTGCCTGTCAAATAACAAGGTTTCATAAAGGTTTCTGGAAAAATGAGGCTATAGTCATGTAGTATAATTCCTGTCACATAGTAGGTGTTCAATAAATGTTAGAACTCTTCCCTCACTTCCATATCACTTATTACAGACTGGTTCTCATTTCTGAAAATTCTCACTAGTACCCTTCTTCTCAAATCTAGAAAATGAATTCTTGTGTGAGTCATTTCATTGCCTTTCTGGTTTTGGCATTCACATCCTATCTTTGTTTCCTCAATCCTATATGTGCTATTTCCATACGTAATGAGCCTCTCTTCATGTCTTAAAATCCCCCTCCCCCTTAAATTCTCAGGTTTTTCTCCTGAAAACTTCAAAAGAAGAAGATGAAAACTGCAACATTCTTCTTGACCCTTCTCCCAATTTAAATTATAAACCAAATCAGTGATGATAAATCCACGAAGATCTGAGGATTAATCAGTCCAATTTCTTTTTATTTGGTGGCAAGAAGGGCAGCTGCATTTTTATAGCATTGGTTTTATTTCTCCTTGTTGCAAAGAAATCCAATTTCAGTTATAGAACTACCTGTGGTTGCCAAATAAGACACATGGAACTGAAAACCTCATGTAGCCATCAGTCTTATTATTCCCCACATTAATCTATTTTCCCTATTGTCTTATTATTATCTCTCTTTTGTTTGCCATTATCTTTACAAAGTCTAACTAGAAGTTTTTCACATAAAGAGCAATGGATTAATATTTAGAACACCGAAACATAAATTTTGAGTCTTCAAACATCTCTATTAACCCAGAGTATAGGGAAATTAGGTGGCCAATAAAAAGCACTCTTTTATGTCCCTCTAAAATGGCAAGCAAATTGACAAGTGGAATCAGGAGTCAATACATAGAGGTCAACACATCATTTTTATTACTCTTAAAAGCTGGGTGGAGGGGGATGGATGTGACTCAAACAGTTGGGCGTCCATCTCCCATATGGAGGGACCTGGGTTCAATTCCCGGGACCTCCTGGTAAAAAAAAAAAAAGCTGGGTGGAAGTATGTGGCATACATGTGCATGCACAGTGTTCTTCCTCAATTTTAACCCTGCCTTACCAATCTCTCAGCCATTGGTGAATCCCCAGGGTGCATCCACCAGGTGCAGCCTCAAAATTTTGGATATTCCTTATAAAAGTAAAGATAACCATAGCAGCTGTAACTTACTGAGTTCAAAATTCCAGGATGGTGAAGTTCTTTATGTGTAATTTCTCATTGCGTCTTTACCATGTAAATGTCATATTTCTCCCCAGTTTTCAGAAAAGGGGAAATTTTCTCATAGGAGGACTCACTAATTCAAGGTGAGAGGAGATTTAGTAAGTTGTTCAATACGGTGGTAAATAAATGCATACATTATTAAAAGGAACACATATTAAAATAATATTAATGGTTTAGTTATGGACCTTTAAAATTTATGAGTTGAATTTACTTGCATTTTCTCATCTGAATGGGGTTCCCTAAAATTCTGGGAGGTGGAAAGGGCAGGGACTGTTGTGTTCATTTCATAGAACAGAAAAGCATAACTAATACTAAAAGAGCACTTAGAATTTATAGACCATTTTAACATATATCATTTCAATCTCATACCTGAGGAGGAGAAGAAAGAGGGAGGAGGAAGTTGGGGAGCTGTAACATTTTTCAATTGTCCAAGGTTAAGTGAATTACCTCTGTGTTCAGGAGGAATCTCTTCCCACAGAATCATGTGTCTATGATGAAAATTTCACTTGAGTAACTCATGGTCTCTCTCTGTCCTCCTCACTCCTTAGGGAGGAGTGGCTTAAATATTTAATTGGTGAGTTTTGAAGAAGAAATTAAACATTCTTGCTTTCAGCCCTTCCTGGATTTACTGCTGGATCTCCCCACATTTGTGGTCTGCTCTCTGGTATGTGGTGAACTTGCCAACGAAAGCTATTCAGCAGGGTAAGCTTGGAACTTTTCAGCTTGGTCTGTGTCTGGCTAGATTTATCAGTCAGGATGTGCTGGCTGATGCTGGGTAACAGAAAATCCCAAACATCCAGTGGATTAAAGAAACGGTTTAATTCCTACTTACCTTGCAAAATGAGTTAGTAGAAAGATTCTGCATAGTGTAGGCCTTCAGAGGTCCATTTTCATAGAGGCTCCATGATTGCCAAGGCAGAATATAAGAACACAGCAAATTACACACTGGCTCACAAAGTTTGCTAGTTAAAGTGACACGTGGCGCTCCCACACAGTTCACTGGACAAAGCAAGTCACTTGGTATGTGTGGCCATGTGATATTTTTATGAATTCCAAAAAGAGATATTATGTCTGTAAACTGGCCTGCTCCTCTGGGCATGAAGCCCTTTGATTGATTTAAATTCAAAGGCTTTACATTTACTTGATTAAGTAAAGATTAAGGCTTTGATTTGAACATGTCATTAGGGCATGCAGGGTTGGTCCCCACCCCCTTGGTGGGCTGATAAAATAGACTCTCACACAGAAGTAGATACACAGAGAAGATACACAGAGGAAGGGAGCTCCATAGACATGGAAGAGGATCCTGTGGCCCTGGGAAGGGAGATGAGCCATTCACCTTATAGTTTACAGCTGACCTTGTGAAGAGACCAGAGCAGCTGAGCCCGGAAAGAAAGGAGCCCCTGGAAGAGAGACAAGTCCTATGCAAGACTACAGCTGAGATTAGAAGAAGCTGGACCCATGGAGACTTAAGAAGGAAGAGGAAGGCTGAACCCTAGCAGACGTCACCCGCCATCTTGCTTCAACACATGCCAACAGAGTTTGGTAAGAAAGTAACCTATTGTTGGACTCTTTAGGACCTTGTAGCTATAAGCTTTTACCCAAATAGATACCCTTTATAAAAGCCAACAGATGTCTGGTACTTTGCCTCAGCACCCCTTTAGCTGACTAATACAGCCTGCCTAACTCCAAAGTGGACAGTCAAGTGCAATCTTCCCATGTATCTAGGTGATGAAACACTGCATACATTTGATGGGGAGCCCAACGACTAAAACAGTGGACCACTGTAAAGTTAACAATTCAACGTTTTTTTTAGTATATTCACAGAGTGGTGCAAATATCACCATCATCAATTTTCGAACATTTTCATCACTTCCCAAAAGAAACTTTCTACCCATTAGCTATTACTCCATACACTTTTGATTTAATAAAAACTATTTGAAAAAAGAAGAAAACAGAAATAATATATATTATTTGTAAAACACACAGATTTTACAAATAATAAAATATAATGTATTTGTAAAACACACAGATTTTACAAATAATAAAATATAATTTTATTTTATAAAATAAAATTTATATAAAATATAATAAAATATTATTTATAAATAATAAAGGAGAGAAAACATTTAGTTTCTTTGATTTAGAGAAGCTATGTCTAGGTCCTCAAAGAGTTGAACATGGTAATATATGTTCTCTTTGTGCCTGGCTTTTCCCTGGATTAGTTTTTCTGACATTATGTCCATTGGCTTTTCTAAGCAATGTTCTGCTTCTATTTTCCTAAAATAGTACTTGCTTCCAATTTTCTATGTCCCTATTTCTCCCTCTTTATCACATTGCAATATTATATTAATAGCATGACAGCTTAAATATACTTAAACAATACCTAGTAATAAAATTAACATTAATACCACCATCCTCTATATGTGCAATTACCTGTATTTACACAAAGTGCCATCACAAAACTTGGCTCATTTTTCACTTGACAGTAAGTCTTTAAGATACATACAATTATACTTCCCAAGAGATAAATTAACACTCAGTGGTAGCGGTAGGACCTAAACCCAGGTTTATTGATTCTATACCCAGAAGTCTTCCTTGTTATACATTTAGTCCATCATTCCTTGTGGAATTACTAAAGTGATAGGCAAGGCCCTTTGATAATCAGCAGTAACCATATGTCTCCTAATGATAAAGTGACTGTTAGGGGATCATGGGTTCTTTTGCTCAGGGATCCTGAGGGAAATTCAGAGGGTAGAAATAATGAGGTCAGAGCAGACCCTGTGATCATGGGAAATTTCAAATCAAGGCATATAAATAAATATTGGTGAGAATGTAAAGTTAGGTAGATTAGGCTTCATGAAAGCACAGGCACCAAAGAGAAAATGGAGTTAAGTGAATGGCACGTGCAGGAAAGATGATGTGAATTATAGAAACTTTCCAGAAGTCACAAAAATGGGCAAAGCAGGAAAGATGAGAGATGAGACACTGGGGAGCCAAACTCTAGATGTATAGTGCCAGGCAGTGGTCTTTCCGGTGTGGTCCTCTGATTAGGAGTATCTGTTTGCTTTTGTTGTTGTTGCTTAAACACAGCTTTGCCACTTCTTAGGTATCTGGATTTGGGCAAGTCCCTTAGTTCCCAGAATCTTAGTTTCTGTGCTGGCAAAATGAGGATGATACTATTTATTTCAAAGTTGTATTGTGTTCCAGGACCACACTGATGATATATTCTAACTATGCAAATCATGGCACCCTACAATTTACATTAATAAACTCATCACATTTACTCATCTCCACGGACAAGCAACTGTGGCAAACTGATTATTGCAGTATCTGCAGAGCTTCCTGGCAAATAGAAATCACTAAGAAAACACTTATAGTTTTGACTACAATTACATGTATAAGACTTATAGAATATATAGAAGGCTGTTAACAAATGTTAGATTTCATTTTCTCCAGAGTGGGGTACAGCAAGCTTTTTCTGTAAAGGGTGAAATAGAACTTTGTGGTCCATATGGTCTCTGTCAAAACTATGCAACTCTGCTGTTGTAGTGTTAGTGCAGCCATAGATAATATGTAAATGAGTGATTGTAACTGTTTTCCAATAAAACTTTATTTACAAAAACAGGTAGAGAGCCAGATTTGGCCCTATAGCCACAGTTTGCCAATCCCTTCCCTACTTTGAGTTTATCTCGTTTAATCATCACACAAACCTTATAAAGTTAATAGCATGTTAGAATTGCAGAATCTCCAGCCACACCTAAGATCTATCAAATTAAAATCTAAATTTTAACAAGATCTCTTGTTAGTCTCTTTCACATTAAATTTCCAAAAGCACTGAGTTAGATAACAACACCCCTATTTCACAGAATACTGAAAAACAAAGTTTCTGGGCTCAGATTTTGAAGGCCTTCCCAAGTTTTGTCAAGCAATCAGAACTGTATGTATAGAAAATGTACATAAATATAGACAATATATGTGTAGGAAATGTATCAGCTTTTTGCTTCATAAAGTTCACTCTCACAACAGATGGAGAGTTGACTGGAGGAGAAAATATCTAAAGTTCCTTATTAGAAGCCTAATCTGGAAGGAAGAGGAAACTAAGCACTTAGTTCTACTTTTTCCCTTGGGAAAAATTTCAATACCTTTCAAAGAGGGTCTCTGGGTCAAGGAAAAAGTCTGTTTTTTTTTCAAAATAACTGTTTTTAATTTACCAAGTGTTAGTTTGACTAAAAGTAGCTAAAATAGAGAAGCTCCTTACCTGAGGAACATTTCTACACATGCTGGAAGAATCTTCTTATGAAGAATGTGTCTCTAACCGGTAATAGTTCAGGGGAAATAAATCAGGTAGAGAGAAGGATCCATTTCCAGACTCGCCTTCTCTCCCTCACTTTCCTCTGATATTCTATTTACCCATCCTTTCATGTTGCCTTTCTCCTCACATACCCCTATCCTCATTCACTCTTCTTACTCTTGTACATACACAGAATATCACCATCTCCCTCACTTCTCAGGTTGCCACCCAAACTATGCCATTTATTTATAATAACACAGTACAAAACTTTAAAAGTAGGAAAAATATTCAAAGATGATGTCTGAGCAGTAAACAACTGGTATCTCAATATCCATGCTGTGATGCTCACCCATTTTTTTTCCATAGGAAAAACTTCAGATCCTATTTATTGTCACTTTACTTTTAAGTAAATGGAATATATTCTGGAATCTGCTTTTTATTGCTATAGAAACTTAGAAGAATCAGCACATTTTAAGGGGAGTATTAGGCAAAGGCACATGAAAGCAGAAAGAGGGACAGTGCAGGGTGTGCAATTGATGGAAGAAAATTAGTAACAGTACAAAACAAATAGAAACAATAGCAGAACTGAAACCGCCACACTCCAACCCCTTTGAAACAGCCACTTGCTAACCCATTTTTTAGAGTAGCCCCTCTCCTACTCGTTTGTAGAAGTTTTGACTTCCCTTTCATTCACATGTTCACTTCCTCATGTTTATTCATAGGAGGCTTTCTGCCTTGCAAGATAAGTTACCATTTCTTCCCCTCCTTGCAGTACTTGATAAAGCTGGCTCTTATCGGTTCTAGTCGGTGAACACGCAAGGCCTCCATTTAAAAGACCAAGGATTTGGAGGTTGACCTGAGTACCGCTGTGGCAACGGATGTAGGCCATTTTAAATAAGCACACACCACTCAGAACTGTGTGGGAGAGAGTGTGGTCTACGATGTGAACTGTGGTCTAGGGTTGGTGGCAAGGCCCCAGGATGTGTAAGTCCATTGAGGTTGGTGGGCCACACTATGGGAGATGTTTGTGTTGGATGTGGTGGGAGGTGTGGGAGGTGGGCAACATGGGAATCCCAGTGGGTTCCGTGTAATATTTTCGGTAATCTAAGCACCTCTTAAAATATATTTATATATATATAAATAACATTTTTGTAAGCAAATGCACATATATGCATATATATTTATATATCATTTTACAAATAGTGGTATGTATTGTGAAAATTTTGATTTTTACCCACAATAAAAAATAAATTAATTAAAAAATAATAACAATAAAGACCAAGAGTAACTTGCAACTGAGCATGCTCTGGTTAACCCCGCCTTTCCCAAACTGGATTGGCCCACATCATCTCACCCCATCTTTAGCCACACTCTTAAGCCCACCTTCCTGATGGTATAAAACCCCATTACCCATTTTGTTGGGGGAAACTGATCTGAGGCTTCCCTCCAGTCTCCTTGCTGGTCTACGATGCAATAAACTCTTTTCTTGAAATCTTCGTGACTCAGTATTGGTTTCTGTGCACAATGGGCAAATGAACCCACTTGGATGGTAACAGAAACATAATATTCTGAATCACCAAGAGGGAAGTTGAAATGATTCAGTGTGCACATGATGATTCATATGATGATTTTGTTTCGTGAAGAGTTCAATTATGTGCAATACAGTGCAATTATTAAAAATTTAGAAAAAAAAAGTAAAGTAGCTTACATAAGCTTCTTTCTAAAATTGTTGAATTAAAATTTAAAATCAACTTTTGGTCCTTAGACATTATATTTTAGTTATATGGAGAAAAATAACCTAATAAGGAATAGTGCATTCCATTCTTCAGACATGTTGAGGAAAACAAGACATTTCTTTCTTACTCAAAACATTTCAACATGTTTATAAGCATATATTTTAATTTATATTGAAAGGAATCATTTGTGATTGATAGAGTATATATCAGTACATTTACAGATGAAGAAACTAAGAGTAAGAAAATAAACTGGTAGGGAAGCGGATGTGGCTCAATCAATAGGGCTCCCGTTTACCATATGGAAGGCCCGGGTTCGATTCCTAGGGCCTCCTGGTGAAGGCAAGCCAGCCCGTGCGGTGTGGTGAGCTGAGACAAGTAGACACAGAAATACGCATAGCAAATGGACACAGCGAGCACAAGCAGCAACGGGGGATAAATAAATAAACAAATAAAATATATAAAAAAAAAAAAAGAAAATAAACTAGTAAATGTAAAAGCACTTAACATATAAGAACTATCAACATCTAATATTTGACCCCAACTACTACTTACCATATCAACAACCGATCTAGTTTAACTCTCTCTAGCTCTTTGCTCCTTTCAGTAACTCCCTCAAGAACAAGCCAGCTTTTGGAAATGTGACTGGGTGACAACAATTAAATGACTAAATCACTATAACATGCCACAATTTTTAAATAAACTTAATTCCTTTCATGCATTATCAATGTTTCTCTAGGTTAGCAAAGACTTAAAAAATAACTGTTCCTTAAATATTTATAGACAACCAACCATAAGTAGTAAGTGTGGAGATACATGGATGAGCAAGATAAAATTTGTGGCCTCTAGGAGCTCACAGCTTAGGTCAGTGGTTCTTTACAGGTTGTGATCCCCTTCCCTAAACCGCCCTTCCCAGGGAGCAATCAGCAATAACAAGACATTTTTCATTGTCCTCACTGGGGAAGGC
Source organism: Tolypeutes matacus (assembly GCA_026826555.1). NCBI lineage: Eukaryota > Metazoa > Chordata > Mammalia > Cingulata > Chlamyphoridae > Tolypeutes > Tolypeutes matacus. Next base: position 13,960,736 of record JAKSZT010017719.1, on the reverse strand, counting down.
TGTGGTGCTATTGGCCTCTAGTGCTGGGGCCAGGGATGTTGGGAAACATCTTGCAATGCACAGGACAGTCCCCACCCCACCCCCCAACAAAGTATCATCCAGTCCCAACTGTTTTTTTCTGTTACATCACAACTTTTGTTTACCATGTGAATTTTTACAATACAAACAGAAAATACAGAAATGCAATATATGAGTACAGCAAAATGTAGAGTGGTGAGATTTTCTCTTCAAGAGGCCATGGTTCCCATTTCTAGTGAAAATAGAGACACTGAACATAGGTAGAAACAGGTTAGTTGTCAGCTTCACAACCTTGCCTAGAAATGATCTATAAATGCATCCCCCCCCACCTCTACTAAGTACCATAAAGTGTATAAAGGGAGTTAAGGGAAAGTTTCCTTGTTGGTTCCTACCATATGAAAGATGCTATACTCTATTTTAGCAGGACCAATACGTGGAAAATATCTAAATTAAATGTTATTACAAAATGAAGTAGTAATGAGAAAATGAATAACTAATGCTTAAAAAGAGCACAAAATGAGAATAATACATATTTAAAGAATCACAAACAAACAAACGGTTTGTTATAAAAACCTCTAGGTGCAGTATAAGCTTACAGGTTTTTTTCCATGCATATTTTTAAAAAATGGAAGTGTCAAAAAATAAGGTCAACTGTGTTAGACTAAATTTCATTATTGTTTTCACTGCATTGAATGGAACTTCTATATTATAATTATCACAGAGAAGCAGAGTTTGCATCATATTATGGCAATTTATCCTCAAGGTTGAGAAATACTGGGTTAGGCCAAGAGGGCAAATGATAACAAAACAATGTGCATAGATCTATAATACACCACTCTGAGAACTGAAAGGAACAACTAACTGAGCAGGAGAAGAAGAGTTTCATGAAAACAGTGAATTATGGTTTGTGTCTAAATGAATAGTTATAAATTATCATAAAGGAATGTATATTAAAGAGCTAGGACCTAAACTGGCTAACAGTACTTCTCAAAGTACTTTCCAAAGAATACTAAATTCATAGGGGTGTAAAGAGGTATATCACACACACACCCACACACACATATTCCTGTGGTCAGTTTTGAGCAAATCAAGCCACCAAAGTAAAATAAGATCCTCCACTATAACTTCTCAGAGCCTTAGGATGTGAATTTCTAAAAGGAGGCTACAGTATTCAGCATTTCCAAAATATATTTAACCATTTTTTTTAGATGTATGTCACTTGTGATTAGTGTTGCCTGGGACATGCATTGAAACTTAGTGCTTTCAATTACAGGAGGTCATTTAAGCAGGGGAAGTGGTCTGAGCACATTTCTGGTTTGAGAGGATAAGTGGTAGTGCAGAAATGGACTAGGGGCACAGGTAGGGTAAGAAAGAGAATCGGTAGGGTAGAATGCACAGAGAGATCAGTTAGAGGGTTATTGCAAGAGTCAATAGAAAAGTTACTGGAGCCCTGTATTTGGGCTGTGACTTTGAGAAGGCTTGGAAGGGCTGGAATTTTGTCTAACTAGACGTGAGGGCACCATCCAGATGAGAATACTACCCTTTATGCCTCACCGCTTGTCCTTATTTCCTCCTTTAATTCATTTTGCCCATGGCAGAATGTCCATCCATTAGCAGAATCATAACCTAAAAGACACATTTCTTAAGTATGCTCTAGTTTTGGGATTTCACTCTACAATGGTTCAGTAACTAACACTCTGCCAGACACAATTCCCACCCACTAAGCATAGGAATGAAGCCATTATCTCCAAAGTAGGGCAAGCTGCCTTTATAAACTGCAGTCTCTCATGTTTGTGCAACACGCAATCTTCAGCTTTTAGGGTCCCTTGAATGGTGCAAAGTTTGGCAGCCCATGCATCACTGAGCTCCTTGCTATGTGAAGAGTTGTGAAGTTACTGAATAGTCCACACTGCACCATAAATTACAGGTTAGTTATTTCTTAGTTATTTAGCAGTTACAGTGCAATTAGTTCCACTTAATGTCAACTTTTGCCAATACATCTTCCATTAGCCTGACAATTATAGCTTGGTTCTATAACAGCCATAATATGCAAGCAGCTTCTAGACCCCAGCTTGCATCTGGGAGGGGAAAGGCAGAGTGGAAATTGTTAAGAAGAACAAGTTGATTTGTATGTGGACGTCTGATCTTCATCTCCAATTCGGAAACCATCCACTGACAACCTCACAGCCCACTTCTATATCTGTGATTGAGCAAGGGGGTCAAAGGGATTAGAATGCCCACAACTGGGAGGGTGATATGGTGGAAGATAGAAATCAATTTGTCAGTGCTGAAATTTAGGGTCTGAAGAGGTGACGTCCAGAGTGTGCCATCCCCTGGGTATAAAAAAGGCTAGGATTAGTTCAATTTTGTGACTTGACTCAGAGTTTACCAATATATTGTTTCATTTGTGAGCCCACTCTCCTGCTGAAGGTAAAAGGGGATTATACAAACCAGACTCTCTTTCTTTGCTTTTATCCTAAATTTAGATAGCTCATGTACTTTGCACTTCACACAGTTAAGTTTTAAAGAAACATGTCTCAGTATTTAACACATATATCTGGATTCACCATAGAGTGATATTTCCAAAGCAGTCATTTTGTGGTATCTGTTGATTTATTCCTATGCAACGTTTTTGGATCAATTATTAAGAACCCAACCATAGCACCTATTCACTAGGAAGTTACTACATACCAGTCATGGGGCTAAGCATTTTGTTTGAGTTATTGAATTTAATCATCAAAACCACCTCAAAAGGTTGGTATCCCCTTATAATTTCCATTTTTATAGAAACAGACTCTTAAGTATTAGAGAAGTAAAGCAAACTAACTATGGAGTAGTTTTTGAACTCAGAATCCAAAATCCATCCTATTTTTATAAGCTATTCATTAATATTTATTGAGTGACCACTATGATCCAGGGACTGAGGAAACAAAGTGATCCTAGGTAGAAGTGGGAGGGTAGGGAGGTTCCAAAACAATGATTTTGCTTGTGCGTGTGTATGTGTGCACAAGGTACAATTTATGAATTGACTCTAAAAGTGTTTGCCAAGGGGACATCTGTTTTGTACAATGGCACTTTATTGTAAGCACTGGTGGTGTCCTAGCATGGGGGTCAGCAAGAGCCTGAACCTCTCTGTTTTGCTTTCTTTTATTTGCATGTTTCTTTTTCCATCTTGCCTTGAATTACAACTCATTGTTTATATTTACTCCTTTTCACATATCTCCAAGGGCAGAGGCTGGATCTCCTTCAACTATGCCTTGCTCACCACAACACATGTGCTTGATCCACAGCAGCAAAGGATAAAGACTGTGTGACCATAAGCACATTTAATAACTTCTCTAAGCCTTAGTTTCTTAATTGGAAAAATGGGATCAATAACACTAACCTACTTCATAGGGACTTTATAAAAGTTAAATGAATCTATCCATGTAAAAGACTTAGAAATTTGTGTGGCATAAAGTAAGTGTTCAATGAATGGCAAAAATTATCATTTCTATTATTATCATTTTGATAACAGTAATAATAGATGCCCCAGAAAATAAGAATAAAAATATAGGGAAATTTTCTATTTTCTTCAGTTGCTTAAAGAATTAAGGTTAAACAAAACAAAACAAAACAAAACAAAAAAACAACCAAAAATATACCCTGCTCTAGTGCATTGTGCACTTGTACTTCCTTCTTTTTCTCTTTCAGGAAAATGTGTGCCAAAGCAATCAATGCATTACTTATATACAAGAACATCTGACTTACCAGTCCACAGAGTATATACCCCTAAGGTTTATCTCTGCAAATATCCAGAGCAGAGGTGAACGACTGCCCTTGATTCCATCAGCAGATTTGCAGTGATATAGGAATTGCCATCTTTGGGCACTACCTGAATCTTTTTGTTATTAATAACAATGCCACAACTGTGACATTGTTATTGAGAATGTGGTGGCATTCTCCCAGCTGGCTCCAAAGACAGCCTCTAAGATCACCATTTTTTATTCTTTCACTTTATTCATCTTCACGTCCCCAGGTATCCAATCAAGTGGCTTATATGTTATAGTAAACATTGAATATTTGTTGGATAAATAGAAGTTAAGTATAAAATAAAGTCTGTGTTTAAGTGACAGAAAACAATTAATCAGGCATAATCAGTCAAGCAATACTCGTGAGAATCTTCCCTTAGTGAAGAAATGTGTTACTCGATAGGTACTATGCTTTTGCAGTATTTTCAAATGTTGCATTAAAAATTAAGCTTTCCCTTATAAAAATCAAAACTTAAAAACAAGTTTAAGTGCACTAAGGTATGAATAAGTCACCCCCCACCATTGTTTCTGTCTCCTAATCCCACAGATCCCCTCCACGCAGACAACTGTCAATGATTTCTGTGTTTCCCATCAGAGAGAGTTTAAAACATATTTGTTTTACACTTCTTGTCTGTTTGTTTTTACAGTGAAAGTGTATCAGTAGTCAGAATCAGTGTGATGCACACACACATACACACACATACATAAAGGAATTTATTATATGGAATTGGCTTATGCAATTGTGAGGGCTCGTTAAACAAGTAGGAAGGCTGCAGGGCAGGTGGCCAGGAAGGGAAGAGCCCCCAGTCCACAGGCAACAGTCAGAAAGAAAGATCCAGGGAGGAGGGAGAGTTTTTGCAGACCTTGTAGCCATATGGAGTATCCAACTCAGGAATGCCTAAGCCAAGTTCTGAAGGTGTTCCAACTGATTAAACCAAGATTACCCTGGATTATCTCCCAAAATGATCAGTTAACTGATTGGGGACTTTAATCACGTCGATAAAAATCTCTTCATAGCAGTATCTATATGTGTGCTTGATTGTATAATTGGGAGAAGGTGTGGATGTTACAAAATGGCCATAGTCCCTCGTCTGTCCTCCAAATGTCCCATGGCACTATCCCTTGGAGATCGCCCTAAGTGGAGAAATACTAGCAAGGGCATTCTGGGGACAATAGTTCAGCCAAGCCAAGTTGCCACATCAAAATGCAGCATAGGTGGTATCATGATTTTCAAATCCGATCTTTTATCTGGAAGATTTTCTATGCCAGTGCATTAAAGCTTATTCTTTTTAGCAGCTGCAAGGTATTTCAAGGCATATGTGTCACATTATTTCTTCTATTGATAGAAATTTAGGTTACTTGTAGTCATTTTTCTTACTTCTGACAATGCTTCAATGTTTACCTTGTCTTTTCTTACGTGGATTTGTAGAACACATTCCTAGGAGTGGAGATGTTGAGCTAAATTATACAGGGAGTCTAAATTTTTATCAAATACTGCCAAAGTTCTCTCCAAAGAGAATGCAGCAACTTAACCTTCCATAAATTCTTAGACATCTCTTATACCCAAGATGGTTCTCCTTCCCTCTTTCCCTGGTCATCAGATGAGCACTGCCCTATCCTTCTCCAGGAAGTAGTGATGTCTCCAAAGTGAGGGTTTTTCCATGAATATACATTTTCATCTCCTTGAATTTAACTCCTTCTAGCTGCTACCTTAATGTGCAGAGCAAATATTGGGTCTAGTATCATACTTCATAAATCAAGCATACTAGCTAAGACATGGTAAACCTCTGGAGAGTCACAGAAACTTGAGGTGGGGAAAAACCAGACAGTGGCTATATATCCTGCCTCATCATATCTGTTCCGTTTGTCTACAAATTTTTCATGCAAAATTATGTATCAGGTTTTAGAATCAGTGATGCCTCCTGTGTCCTATTCGATATTCTACAAATTTAAAATTTAAAATTCTCTAAAGCAATTTTATTTTGGAGGATATCCTAATTAGGGAAGTGATTGCACAGCTAATAGTAACTGTACCTCAAAGGGAAGAGTGTGTGTTCAAAAAGCGTTTGGCCTTAGAAAGCAGAGGGGGCAGTGAACATGTGACAGGAAGAAGGAAATGGTAGGGATATGAACTGTAACTTTCACTTTTATTTAAAGACCTGTACCTAGATATTTTCTTAATTTAACAATTTTATCTTCTCAGTATTAACTCAGAGCCCAACTAATGATGTGACCTCTGTTCAGTGAGATACAGGAAAGGTTATTACAGACTTTTTAAAAAGGTGTCTGTGCACTTTCAGGAGAGGGAGGATGAACTGGCTCAGATGTTTTGAGTTCACAGATCTGCAGCTATTTGAAAACCCAGGGAATTGAATGGGAATAAAATTGTCCACATCAAACAAAAGCTGTCCATGGCCTTTCTGCCCAGTCTGATCCTTTGGAGTATCAAAGAAATCCTTTTCTTCCATCGACAAAATAACCCCAAATACATCAATAAAGGAAGAGGCAGAGAAAATCAGAGGGAAGAAAGCTTGCCAGATATAAGCAAGTAGACGGAGCAAGGACTGGAGATGGTCTGAGGGAAGGAATATGAAGGAGAATGGAGGAGGAAGGGAAGGGGGAAGAGAAGACTGATGTGTACAAGGGTCTTAGTCAGGCTGTGGGAAGCATGGGTGGGAGCAAGAACTAATGCCAAGGAAGGAGTAGAAAGACAGAGGGATGGAACAAAGGTAAGTGTGCTGTGATTGAGAAAACTTAGTGGATGAGGAAAGAGAAAGAATTAATTCACTAAGCCATTCCCTTTGGGCATTGTCCCAGGCCCTAGAGGCATCCTAATAGATGGGACACAGGCCCTGCTTTGAGTGGAGAGATAGAGGAAGATCAAACAGGCAGCTATAAACCAGTGGGGCACCTAACCTCATCCAGGACAAACCCAGATTTGGGAGAGAGACTGAGGAAATGGAAAGAAAGGAAAGCAAGAGAAGGAACTAACATTTATTGTTGTTGATGTCAATGACAAAAATGATGGTGATGATTAGAACAGTCAATCTTTATTCTGAAAGCACGTCACAAAGAATCTTCCATGGGTAGTGTTATGTGGCACATGTTTAATGCCATCTCTTATGCCCCAGGTTCTTCAGAGACGTCATTTCACGTCAAGATGGCAGTGCTGTGCAATTCCTTATATCAATCCTGTTTTGCAGATGAGACATGTAATTTCCTCAAGTCACCCCAATGTCTATCTTACTTCCAATATTATGGTCTTTCCCTTACATTATGTTGCTGAAGAGGGGAGGGAAGGACAGGGAATAATGATGAGGAGAGAGTGGGAAATGAAACGGGGATATGAGAAAGAATGTGGGGCAAATGAAGTATGGAGAGAAGGATGAGAAGAGGGGAAAAGCAATAGAAAATGGGATACTGGGGAGGCAGACAAGAGGGGACAGAGAGGGAAGGGGAAGGAAGCATGATGAAAAAGGAAGGTGGTCCACGGTGATGGACATTTCCTGGATGAGAAACAATGGCAGTGACTTAGAGAGCAGGTGTGGATGACAAGGAGGCAAAACAACTGGAATGCAGGTCTTGGGTGTCTGAGGGGAAGGAAACTGAGAGAGAGGAAGGAGCAACCCAAATGAGAAAGACCCAGAGTTGAATGGCAGCCATGATACACCCTGATTAATCTTATCAGACTGTCGTACTTGGGCCCCTACTTCTGATTCTCCTGGCTCTGGCATTTCCACAGTAGCCAAAGTAAACCTCTACCCCTTAAAATCCCATAACAGGGAGTTAAGTGCACAGACATGGCATCACTATTGCTGTCTCTCTGGCCATTGTTAGTCCTTGGACACAGAATGCTGCCTTTCCTGCAATTGTGTGCAAGGGAGGGGACAGTGGAAAGGGATGATGCGACAGTGAGGAGAGAGAAACAAAGAAAATCATGTGGGAAATGTTCAGGCCAGGACAAGAGGCAGGCAGAAAAGCTGTGAGGTGGGCCACTAAGTCCAGGCTGTTAGAACTAAAGTGAATATTTAAGACAAAGCCTTTGCTTTGCTAGATGGGGAAAACTGAGGCCCAGAAAGGATGAATGCCCTGTCCTAGGTCACACAGCAAGTTGAGGCCAAAGCCCAGACCTGCCCCAGACTTCTGACCAATGTCTTCAATGGCACCCCATCTGCGAGGGACAGGGCCTGCATTCATCTGGATAATTAGAAGAACGTTCAGGGCCTGCCTTGCTCTTCTGCAGTTCCTGGTGGCAGGCATGTTCGCCTGCAGGCACATCTTCTGTGAGCGCAGGTTGTGAGGCTGCAGATTTAAGCAGGTGCTGCTATTTCTGTCCTGCTCCCTGTCTATTTCTAACCACAGGATGCAGCTTCCCTCCCTCAGCTGCCTGAAGGCCTTATGAAATGGTAGATCTGCTGCTACTTCAGTCCTTCTTTCTCCCATTCAGTCTCCCCTTCTGTGAACCATACCACCAACCCTGGGTTATTCCTGCAGGTCAGGGGTGCTAGAACACTGCAGGCTCAGGCTGGGACAGTCTACTTACTGTCTTGAGTGAGTCACTCTGGCTCCTGCAGGAATTGCTAGGAAGGTGACCTCATTTTACATCTCTGTAAAGACATTCTGGAGATTACTTAAACACCGATAAGCTTCCAGACACAGAGTAAGGGCTCAATATTTGTGTGCCCAGTCAATGAATGAATGAATGAATTGTGAAACCATCCCTATCACTTTATAAAGGAGAACACTTAGTACCAATAAAGGCAAGGATTTTCCTAACACTTTGCAGCAAGGGCAGCAGTGCCAAAACTAGAACCAAGAATTCTGAAGGGGCTCAGCGGGCAGGGAAAGGGGTTAGGGACCATCCAGTAGAGCTATGTCAAAACAAACCATGAGGACAATGCTTGCTTTGAATCCTTCAGGCTCAATCCATGTTAGTGAGAAGAGAAGTGAATAGAGTATCCACACAAAGGGACATGCACAAGTGAAGGCCCCAGAGACAGGAAAGAGCATGGAAACAGATTCCTTGGATCAACTCAAAGAGCTACCTGGTGGGGCAGAACAAGTAAAGAGGGAATTGTATCCTGCACTAAGCAGGGGAGCCTTATGTAGGCTAAAATAAGAACGCCAAGCCTATGGAATCACCAGGATACTTTTCTAATAAAATCAAGAAGGACATGGGGAATGGAAAGAGTCAAGCGGAAGGATGAAAAAGAGACAGAAAAGAGAGATGTGGTTTCCTCCAAAATCAATGAATCACACTCAAAAGAAATGACTAGCAGGATTAACAGGTGTGTTGGTCAACAGTGAGAAATCTTATGAACGAGCGAAGGAGTAGCTGATGTCACAAGTGCTATTTGAAAGGCGGTTTACTCCACGAGAGTATGGCTGAAAGGCTGGTCAGTGGGCTGAACTGCTCCTTCTGACCCAAAAGGAACAAAGAACAGGCAGCATTCCTAGTCTGAATTATCTCTGAGCTCAAGGTGGAACTGGGAGGGGCTGAAATGGCCTCTCTAGCAAGAGGGATCTTCTTGCAAGTGGACCTGAATGTAAAAGAGGCAACAGGTAATTTCAGAAGTATTTTTATTGGTGGGATTCCTTAAAGCAACTGTAGAAAAATTAAATTCACACTTGAGAGGGCAGCAGGTCACTGTTTCATGGGAGGTAAGATTTGATGTGCTACAAAAGTCATTAGATGAATATGTTCTGCTTTTAGCTCAATCTGTTGATGTGTGAGAAACCCCATCTGTAAAATAATGATAATGTTTTAGATGATTTCTGAAGCCCCTCCCTACATTATTTATTTATTATCTTTTGCGAATATTCCCAAGGTAAGTCATTTTACTTCTCCTCACTTAATTACTCTTACCTGGGTGCAGAGAGAGGCTCTTTAAACAAAAATCTGGGAGCTTCTGGGAGGAAAACAGCTCAGAACTGTTTTGATATTTGCCTGGTAAGCAGTCAGACTTTGAGGTCCTTGAGAACGAAATGCCATGAAGTTGAGAAGATCCTGGGTGCTTTTACATTTCAATTCCTTGTAAGCCCACTTCCTTGTATACATAGGCAAAAGTGCTTCTTTACGAAGGTCAGGTTAAATTGACCGAACATGGTCACACTACCATCTGGCTGCAAGCCAGCAGGAGCTCAATAACGATCACGTTTTGTCCCACAAACTTTGTGCTTCAAGTCTGTTTTGCATTTCTTTATACACTCTCTTTCTGCAAATGTCTTTCCTCACAAAGAGCATTTCTGAAGGTTGAATATAGTGATTAGTGACACATACACATTTAATCTTCTCTAGCCTTTCCCTGTCTGCAGCTCCCCTCTGTGCTCCTAGTCCTTAGAGTTTTATGCCTGTATCGAAGAAATGTTTTTCATCTGTCTCGCTGCTATTTTCTTTTCTGTCTTATAAATCCTTAAAGAAATGTAGTGTGAGTGAATTTAGTGAAAGGTGGGATGGATGGCTCCAGAGAATGAATTCTCTTCATCCGAGGAGCAGTCTCTATGCACAGAGAAGCAAATAGTGTCTTCCAATTCTGTCAACGTGATTATTAAGCATTTATAGAGTTTCCCCCCTTCCACTATAACAACTACAAGCAGTTTAATTAGTTAGTTTTCACCCCAGAGTTGTAAAGATAGACGATTCAATTTACCCAACCTGAGATTAAATGCACATTTGAACCCAGGCTCTGTGATAGAGTATTGAGAGTGCTCGGCTTGCAGTCAAATGCCCTGGGTGAACCTTTTGGGCCTGCGAATTTTAGTTACGTGACCTAATACAAAATTATTTCATGATTCCAGGGTCAACCTGAAAAAAGAATGCACATCATGATACCAATAGAGCTTGCATTTCCACGGGGCTGATACCCTCCCTCAAAGGGGTGGAAACTGGTTTTAGGGGGCAAAAAATAAATCTTGCTCAATATATGTATAAATCACAGATGTACATGCTGAACATAAACAGATACATCAGTGTATCTGTGGTATTAAAATCTCATGGAGTGGAATGGGTATAGCTCGGTGGTTGAGCACCTGATTCACATGTACGAGGTCCTGGGTTCAATCACAGCACCTCCTTAAAAAAACAAAACAAAAAACTTATGGAGAAAATATGTCTAAAAAGTATGCTTGGTAGGGGTAGGGGTGGTAATGAGGGGAACAAGTTTGAGAAACCCTGTGATGGGGAATAAGGGATGGGACATCCATTAAGCACCTGCTATGTTCCAGGCCTCATGATTCCATTAAGGGAACTGTGGTATGATTCTTTATTTAATAGGGGGACTCAAGATAGGAGGCAGCTGAGGTAATTGTCAAACTGCTTTTTAAATGATAAAGTTCTATGAAAACATAGAATGTGACTATTGGTAATTTCTTAGTCTACATAACAACAGTTAGTGATGGTTGGAAAACAAATCACCCAAAAGTTAGTGCCTTAAAACAATAACAATTTATTTAGACCACTATTCTGTAGATCAGCAGATTAAGCTGGGTCCAGCTGAGCTGTTCTCGGTTTGGATGGGTTCCTTGTGCATCTGCAACCAGCTGCAGATCATGTAGGCCATTCTACTTCTGCATGTTGGCTGGCTGTTGGGGTAAAGGGGGTGCCTGGGACCCTTGTCTGTCATCATCCTGCACATTAGCCCCATCTGGTTTTTCACAGGGAGGCAACAGGGATCCAAGAGATCTAGCTGAAATGGGGGGGCTGTTTTGAAGTCTATGCTCAAAACCAACATAAGTCACTTCCATCACAGCGTACTTGGTAGAGCAACCCCAAGGCCAGTCAAGTTTCAAGCAGTAGGGAAATGGTGTCCATGCCTCAGTTAGAGAAGCTACAAAGTCACATTGCAAAGGGTATGCATAATAGGAAGGTGAATAATTGCAATACTTTTTATAAACGATCTTTCTCAACATATCCTCACTGCCTGTCTACCTTGTGAGCGAAAGCATACCTTTAAACCTGAACACTGTGATGTGAATGTTAATTACCACCCCTGGCTTTTTAAAAATTCTTTTATTTTTTGTTTAATTTTTTTAATTAGAGGAGTTATAGGTTTACAGAAAAATCATACAGACAATACTGAGTTCCCCCTCATACCCGCCCCCACATACACAATTTTCCTGATTATTAACACTTTGCATTAGTGTGGTACCTTTGTTACAACTGATGAAGCATTATTACTATAATTATACTATTAACTATAGTACATAATTTACATTAAAGTTCATTGTATTGTACAGTTCTATGGTTGTTGTTTTTTTAATTTTTGTTCCAGCAACATACATAAAACCTAAAATTCTCCCTTTTAACCATATCCAAATCTATAATTCAGTGTTATTAATTGCATTCACAATGTTGTGCTACCATCACCACCTTCCATTACCTACATTTTCCACCACCCCAGACAGAAGTTATGTACAAATTAAGCATGAGCTCTCCATTCCCTACACTCACACCAATGCCTGGTAACCATATTCTAGTTTCTGATCACATGAATTTGCTTATTCTAATTATTTCATATCAGTAAGATCATACAATATTGTCCTTTTGTGTCTGGATTATTTCACTCAACATGATATCTTCAATAGTTGCATTTATGAAAACTTCATTCCTTTATACTTGTCAGTCTAGGTTTATCAATTTTATTGATCTTTTCAAAGAACTCACTTTTGGTATAAATGATTCTCTCTATTGCTTTCTTTTTTATTCTCTATTTCATTTATCTCTGCTCTAATATTTGATATTTTCCTTCTTCTGCTCACTTTGGGCTTAATTTGCTCTTCTTTTTCTAGAATCTAGATCCTCCAGTTATTAAGTTCACATCTCTGATTGAGATCTTCTTTTTTAATGTAAGCATTTACAGGTATAAAGTTTTCTCTCAGAACTGCCTTTCTGCAACCCATAAGTTTTGGTATGTTGTGTTTTCTTTTTCACTCGCCTCAGGATACTTTCCCTTGTGGCTTTGTTCTTTGACCCACTGGTTGTTTAAGACTGTTATCAAATTTCCACAAATTTGTGGATTTTCCAGACTTCCTTCTGGTATTGATTTCTACCTTCATTGCATTGTGTTCAGAGAAGATACATTGTACAATTTCAATATTTTTGAATTTATTGAGTCTTCTTTTGTGACTTAACATATGGTATATCCTAAAGAATTATCAATGTGCACCAGGGAAGAATGTGTGTTCTGCTGCTGTTGGGTGAAATGTTCTGTATATGTCTATTAGGTCTAGTTGATTTCGAGTATCATTTAAGTCTTCTATTTTCTTACTGATCTGCTGTCTTGATGTTCTATCCATCATTGAAAGTGGTCTATTAATGTAGAACCATCTATCTCTCCCTTCAAATGAGTCAATATTTGCTTCATATATTTGGGGCTCTGCTATTAAGTATATATGTATTTATAATTTTTATGTCTTCTTGTTAAATTTTCCAATTTATCAGTATATACTGACCACCTTTGTCAGTTCTTAATCTATTTATATCTGATTTTAGTATAGCTACTGCAGCTTTCTTTTGGTTATTAGATGCATGGTATATTTTGTTTTGTTTTGTTTTTACATCCTTTCACTTTGAACCTACTTATATCTTTGAATTTAAGGTGAGTCTCTTATAAACAGCATATAGTTGAGTCATGCTGTTTTATCTATTCTGCCAATCACTACCTTTTGACTAGAGAATTTAATACATTAATATTTAAAATAACAACTGATAAGGCCAAGACTTTTTCTGTCATTTTCTTATTTGGTCTTTTTAAGTCTTATACCTTTATTGCCCCTCAATTCTTACATAGTACCTACTTTCATATTTATTTTACTTTTTAAAATGTGCCATTGTATTCCATTCTCATTTCATTCTGGGTATATTTTTCATATATTTTCCTTGTAGTTATCATGGGGCTTAAATTTAACATTCTAAATCTATAACAATCACATTTGATTTGATACCAACTTTATTTCAATAACATACACATGCACTGTTCCTATATCCCTCAGTTGCTCCCAACATTTTTGTACTTGTTGCAAATTATATCTTTTTTATTATTTGTTAATACTTTTTTATTTTCTTAAAGATAATTTAGATTCCCATATGCCCCACTACTTACTCCTCCCACACTTTCCCACATTAACAACATCCTTCATTAGTGTGGTCCATTTGTTACAATTGGTGAACACATATTGGAGCATTGCCACTAAGCATGGAATATAGTTTAAATTATAGTTTACACTCTGTCCCACACAATTTTGTAAGTTATGACAAAATATATAATGGCCTGTATCCATCATTGCAACGTCATTCAGGACAATTCCAATGTCCCAAAAAATGCCCCCATATTATACTTATTTTTCCCTCCCCTCCCCTCAGAACCTCCAGTAGCCACTGCCTCCACATAAGTGATAAAGTTCTTCCATTGCCAGAATAACAATAAGTCTATAGTAAAATAACAGTAAGTCTACTCTAGTCCATTGTTCATTCCCCAATCCTGAGGGTTCTGGGATGGTGATACCCACTCCACCTTTAATTGAGAAGGGGCTTAGATCCCACGGGGCAGATGGATGGGACTATTTTGCTTGTAGTTGCAGACTCTCTCTGTACCTTGGGATGGACAACTGGCAATTGTTAGTTGTCCTGGGTGAGTCCAATGACTGGAGAGTAGGTATTGCAACTCTGTGAGATTCAGGATCCAACTTGCACCTGGATGGCCCAAAGATTTAAGTGTCTTGGACATATACCTATCAAATCTAGTACTAACTATAGGTTCAAATAGAAGGGGCAGAAGAGCCATGTGTAGGGAAACCATAAATGAGTCTTATATCTTTGTACATTGTATGTCAGAAAATATGAATTATCATTAATTTTTATTCATTTGCATTTTAGAACCTGTAAGAAGTAAAATTTGTTATATACCAAAAAATTACAGTACAATAGTACTGTCATTTATAATTGCCCATATGGTTAACTTTACCAGAGGTCTTTGTTTCTTTAAGCTGTTTTGATCCATTGTCTAATGTCCTTTCCTTTCTGTCTGAAGAACTACCATTATCATTGCTTGTGAGGTAGGTCTAGTGGTGATGGATTCTTTCAGTTTTTGTTTATCTGGAAACATCTTAATCTCTCCATTTTTTCAAAGATATTCTTATCAGATATAAAATTCTTGATTGTTGATTAGTCAATGTTTTCTTTCAGCACTTTAAATATCTCAACCCACTGCTTTATTGCCTCCATAGTTTCAGCTGAGAAATCAGCATTTAATCTTATTGTGACTCCTTTATACATAACATGTTGTTTTTCTATTGTAGCTTTCAGAACCTTCTCTTTGTCCTTCAAATTCAACAGTTTGAGTCTGGGTGTGGCTCTGTTCCAGTTTATCTTGTTGAGCATTATTTTGGCTTCTTGAAAGTACATATTTAAAGCTTTTGGTAAGTTTGGAACATTTTCTGCTGTTATTCAGTTGAATATTCATTCTGTCCCTTTCTCTCTTTCTTCTCCTTCTGGGAGTCCCATAATACAGATTTTAGTAGGACTGGTGGTTGTCCCACAGGCCTCTTAGGCTCTGTTTGCTTTTTTTTTTTTTCATTCTCTTTTCTTTCTGCTCCATAGCCTGAATCATTTCAATTGTGTTATCTTTGAATCCACTAATTATTTCTTTTGCCAGCTCCAATCTGTGGTTGAAACCCTCCAGGGTTTTCTCATTTGTTATTTTGGTTTTCAATGCCAGTATGTTCTGTTTGGTTAGTTTTTAGAGTAACTGTCTCTTCATTGAGAATCTCACATTGTTCACTATTTTTATTTTATTTTCCTGATATCCTTTAGTTCTTAGTCTTTATTTTCCTTTATGTTCTTGAGCATATTGAGGATCATTTTTTTTTTTTTTTTTTTTTTTTTTCAGTTTTTGTTCAGTATGTCCAAGGTCTGGCTTTCTTTGTTGATGGTTCTTGGATTTTTATTTTTTTCCTTTAGAAGGGCCATCACTTCCTCTTTCATATTTTGTCTTATAATCTTTTGTTGTAAACCGGGCATTTTAATATTTTAAGTGTTATTTCTGAGATTTAATCCCTAAGTTTTCTGCTCTTATATTTATACCCAGCTAGTGATATGACAGAGATTTCCTTGTGTACCAGTAGCTAACGACAACAAACAAACTGATGCAAAATCACATTTCACAGTCTTTGCAAACTGGTGCTCTTCTTCAGAGTTTAACCCTTCTATCATAAAGATTAGCCTGAGGCACATGTGGAGTGCAGGGTTTTCTCCACCTTCTCTGAGCCTGTGTCTTTTCCTGTGCTTATGCTTGCTTGTAACCTTAGGAATTCCCCCAATTACAGGAATTCAAATGCCCCCTCTACTCCTACTTAAATAGACTTTCTTCCGCTCCTGAGGTTGTTCTATTTTATGACTTAAAGCAGGTAATCTTTTGCCCTAGTCCACTTTGACTTAATTGTTTCTTAATCTGCTTTAGCTGTCACTAAGTGGCTTCTGGCTGCAGGACTAGTTCCTGGAGGATAAGCCAGAGATGAGTTTCCTGGTTCAGGTTTTCATGCTGCTACCTGATAGACTGGCTCTTATATACAGGCACCGTATTGTGCACATAGGGGTTACTCTGCTACCTCAAAATAAGACCAGGCCCCTCCAACAGGAGTGCAGGCTGCTCTGTGCTGTACCAGGAATGGGCTTGGGGAGGGGCCAGTAAGGGCACCATGATATTATCCTACCACTTTTGAAAACTACGTTTTCTTGATTTGCATTGTTTAGTAACTGCAGTCCTTTACCTCTTTTTCAGGGTTCTGAGAAAGATGGCTCTGATAATTTTTGCTGGTTGTTCAAAGATTCCATGGAGGAAGATAAGTTGGAGCATTTTATGCCACCATCTCAGATTACCACAAACCCTCATACTCTGGCTTTTTATTCTTAAAATCATGGTTGGACTAGTAAAAAAATTGACCAAGGTCTCCTTTTATAAACATCATGGAATAGTTACAAAACAAGCACTTGTTTGAGGATTACATAAGAATTGAAAGAAATAAAGTCCTTTTCCAAGGCTTGCTTAAAATACCTTCCATCTGTGGAAGGCTTTCTAATGGATACACTAACCAGCCATTAATCATCAGTTTTCAAGTTCTATTGAAGTATTAAGTCAGGGCATCAGAATACAGAATGCTTGGACACCATTATAGCAGCCCTGCACAAAATTTCCTGGCCTGAGTTATGATTTAACGTCACTGGCTCTGCCTTCGTGGAGGGCCAGTAAGTGAATTACCCAGGAGAACAGCATTTCTGTATCTTTTTTAAAACCCTGGTTGTAGATAAAGTGCTCTGAATGATTTTTGTTTGTTTTCTCTAAATATGAGTGTGCATGGTAAATTTCTTCTTGGGTTAAGGTCCAGGAGGAGTTTTCTCTATTGACAAATCTGTATATTTTCTATTATTATAGAATTCAAAATGTTTTTCTTTATAGCTTAGCTGCCAGAAAATAAATTAATTGTTCCTGCACTATAATCTTCTCAACTCAAGTGCCTGAAAGTGCCAATTCTATCTGCTTTTTTTCAAATGCCTTTTCAAATAACCTTAAATGTTATTGCTCTTACTTGTTTTAACTGCTAAGTCACCTTAAGCCATTTCAGAAGAAGTCAAAGGACATATTTAAAATATCATTTTTTAAGTGAACTAATGTCCTGAGGAGATGTTTGCATAATTATAAGTTTGAGTTTGAAAGATTAGCCCTTCAGATGCTATTTTTATCACCCTATGTACAAAGACTGTGTTCAACTGACTCCACATGGATGGGGGTGCCTGGGTTTTGCCCTTTGGTCCCAATAATTTCATTTTTCTGAACTGTGGTTATCTGCATTGAAGAGTCTTTCTACTCAGCTATGCTTTTTTTCCCTAAAAAAATGGAATTTTTTTTTTTTAAGGCATGGGAATATTATGTTTACTAGAATTACTAGTTATGTTTAATGATACACAATCTAGATAAAGATTTAAAGCACTTGCAAAACTTACCTAGCTTTAAATTGTTTCTTCCTTTGGTAATCTTCAAGTTGGTCACTTCTAGAATGCTATTGATTTTTCTGTCAAAAGCCCAGAGACTCTCCTTGGACTGTTCTAGATTTGAAGACAGACCTGTTAGAGTCAGAAGGATAAAGACCAGTCTCTCATTTCTGCTTCTTCTCTAGTGCTTTTACCAGAGAAGCCAATAAATATTTACCAAGCAATTGAATAAGTATTTGTTCTGAAACTCTCCAACTGCCAGGGAGATTCCTGGCAATTACTTGTCCTCCCTGTCCAAACTATCTCAACTACATGCTTCACAGGTTGGCTGTCAAAACTGAATAAGATAATGGCCATGAAAAGCCACAGTGAAAGATGAAGCTGTGTGAATGTAGATGTGTGAGAAAGAATCATCTTCCTCTTTGGCCCCTTCTTTCCCTTCATCTCCAAAACTGATCTTGTCCTTATGGCTCGTGGTTCCACTCTGGAAACAGAATCAAGGTGTTGTTCTCCACAGCTGGCTTTGAACCAGTATACATAAGGCTTTAGAGCTCATTGGCTGCCACAGCTTTTCACGCAGGTCTTCTACCTGCAAGTAGTCTCCACCTTCTGTTAGTTCAGTGAATGACTGAAATGCTTACAAATATAAGCCTTGTTATTATATTCTATGCATTGCCTTCAGCTCTATGATGTTTAGTTTGCTTTGCCCTCCAACTGAAAGAAGCATGAAACAAATCTTCTTCTTTGTCATAGTTGTCATGTTCCTTCCACTTTAAGGATTAAGGCTAGGGGTGGGTTAGGTGGGGTGGAGATGAATGAGAAAAACAGAGGGAGATATACAAAGACAGAGAGAAGCCACCAATACCTACATTCTTACTTCATAGTGACATGCTGATGGGAACCAAAATGAGATATAAACGGAGAATTCCAAACAAATAATAATAGAGATATTTATATATTAAATCAAAAGTAGAGGAGGACCCAGATGATAAAGTCACAATTATCCATGGTTTCAGGGGCTATTTATGAGATCATACAAATGACACTGGATTTTTAGTCATTATCCTGGATCCTACCCTTGGAAAAGACTTTCCAGGTCTCTGAGGCTATATTTCCTTCATCTGTAAACTCAAGATCCAAACCAAGGTGGTCTAAAAGACCTTCTTCAAATCTAAAATCCAATGAATCTGTCCATCTGTCTACAATTTTAAAATTGTTTTTGGTGACCTTGTCAGAAATAGAACTAATCTCTCTTGAATTTATTCTTTTTTATTTTTAATGTGGTATTTCTTATCTATATTAGTTTCTGGAGTGCCTCTGTAGCCCTGCATGCTCACCTCATTCACAATGATTGTTCAAGAGTATGGATTAGAAGGGACTTGCTTCTCAGAGACACTCTTTGAGATCCTGGCAGGATTAGTTTTAAAAATGCATTTTAATAAAATCACCATTCATTTGATTGGTGTTCAATCCCAATATTTAATTTGGTGTGTTTGTGTTTTTAATTACAAATAATGATGAAAGAAATGTAGAAGGTGTTTACTTATCAAAAAATTTAAACTGAGCACATATCACATCTCACTGAAAAGGAGATCTGTATTTCTCCTGTGTGGATATGTTTCTCCTATGAGAATATGTGTTCCTCCTGTGCAGGCGTGTGTTGCTCCTGCATGGACATATGTTCCTTCTGTGTAGACATGTGGTTCTCCTGTGTGGGTGTTTCTCCTGTGTGGACATGTGGTTCTCCTGTGTGGACATGTGATTCTCCTGTGTGGTCATGTGATTCTCCTGTCTGGATATGTGGTTCTCCTGTGTGAATGTGTTTCTCCTGGGTGGACATATGTTTCTCCTGTGTGGACATATATTTCTCCTGTGAGGATATGTTTTTCTCCTATGTGGATGTTTCTCCTGTGTGGCTATGTGGTTCTCCTGTGGACATGTATTTCCCATGGACAACTACTCAGTGACGGGGGACGCCTTTTTTTTAAACATTTACTCCTCAGCTTGACCGTTGGTGGATTCCCAATATTTGTAGAAATTAACTGAATATCTCTTATCTGTTTCCTTACATGAAAGTCTATTTGAAAAATAAGGCCACTGTGTTTATGTGGAGCAGGGGATGAAGAGAGTAAGCAGAACTGATCCTTAATCCTATGAAGTTATTTATCTCGAATTTCTGTTCAAAATGCCTTTACAGAGAGATGTATTTCACTTTGTACCTATAAAGTTTTTAAAAAATATTGTGAAATCTTTAACAAATAATCATTTTACACCGTACAGTTCATCAATAACAGCAGTGATGGGGAGATGTGTAATAAATTAGATGTGAAATATAGTTGCAAGTAACAGTGCTTCAATGCATCAACTACCTGTCACATTAGAGCTGAAACAGGCAGGTATAATATTTGTTGAATAAACAGCCACTGTTGATAAGCCAAGAGGGGAACAAACAATTGAGAAATGTCATTTTAATTTTCAAAGAAAATATAATCTGTTTTTTCCCTTCTAAAACAAACACTTCTTAAGACAAAATTAATCTGGAACTGTAAGAAACTAATATTTGTATAGGTTTTAAAAAAGCTGGATACTGGCATGTTCATGTGGTTCAGTCTAAAACTATGTATATAGAGAAGTTCTAGGAACTATGGAATTTGAAACATGAATATAATCCTAACTATATTAACCCATACTCTATTTTATTCCACAGAGAATGTGAGGAGGTTTACCAAAAGATTTACAATGAAATATAAACCGATTAAAATTAAAATCAAGGCGTCTAAATTTGATAAAGACTGGGGAAATTTAGATTATGCAGATTCCATGTGCTTACCAATTTTTAAAACTGACTCAAAGTAGGATTCTGAGCTTTCTAGCCCCTAAAACGGGGGAGAAAATGTCCAAAGTATATTGGTTTTGTATATAAGTGAAAAGCTTACAAAAACCAAGATTTATGTCTCCTAGGTCTAAGTCACACATAGAAAGGAGTAATATATTGAATTAAATATTTCTACTATCAGGTAGTTAAGTGATATAAAGATATTTTTGTTGTTGTTTGTTTTTGTTTGTTGTGGTGGTGTTTTTCTTCTTATTTTTTAAAATTTCCTCATAGGATGCATGAAATGAAGACCCAACATGAAGATTTTGGAAAACAATATAGAGAAAGTGTTATTTGAATCATACTCTCAAAAATGTATAGGATAATGATATTTAACACATATAGTATTTAATCTGTGACAGATACTATTCCAAGTACTTCATATATATTAACATATGATATTCTTACAATAAGCTTATGAGATAGAAAATATTATTTCATATTTAACTGAGTCATGGGGCAGTTAAGTAATTTGCTGAAGGGCACACAACTGGTTACAGCCAAAACCAGGGATCAAAGCTGGCAGGTCAAAGGTCTGGTAGGCCAAAGGTCGTACTCTCCATGGTGACGGTATTCTTCCTCCCTTACACCTATTGCCTTGCATGTTTATAGACCTTTACAGGACTTAGAAAGCAGCTCAACATGTATTGAGCTCCATCCACAACACACACAAATGGAGGAAGTGGATTCTTTGTGACCTGGAAGAGACACATGGTGCTTTCAGACAGTAGATAATATGGAATAAATGTAGATATAGCTGTGTAATATGGTGGTTAAGAACTTGGGTTCTGAAGGCAGGATAGGCTAGGGTTCAAATTTCTGAAATTCAATACCTACAGTCATCCAAGATGTTTTCTAATCCCTATTAGTTTCAATGGTTTCAATCATAAAACAAGGACAACAATTTCGCTTTCACTGAGTTTGTATAAGTATTACATTAGTTAATGTATTAAAAGTGTTTCCAGTGTATTGTCTGGGATGGTAGCACACAACAAAGGGTACCAGAGATTGGGTTATAGTGGTGGGGATGATTATGATGTACAGCCAGAGGCATAAATCACCAAACAAGGATAACTACCCCAGTCACCTTAGCTGAAACTCTAACAAGTAGAGCAGAGAGCATCCCATTTTATCTAAATCAGGAGAATGCCTGGCCCAAGTATTCATTAATGGGCATGGAAGAGTAGAAGAAGGAGCCTTCAGTTACCGTTTCAGGACAACTCCCTGTCATAGATTGAGAAACAACAACAACAAACAAACATTGCCCCTGCCAGGTTTATTACTGCAGATTTGCAAGCATCATCAAACCACAGGGCATTATAACAGAAAGAATCCAAAGCATTTAAAACCAATCTCTCCACTTTATGGTGCATAGAAACTGAGGATCAGAGAAGAATGAGCTGTTCAAACTTCTAGGATCATTTAAAGGCAGACCCGGTCTGTGTCTTTCAGGTCGAGGTTCTTTGTGTTGCCCTAGAATGCCTCACTGAGACACTCATTCACTTGTTGAAAATGTGTCCTGTACAATGTAGTAGGAAGACAGATGAGTGTGTTCTTTTCCTTAAGGATCTCATAGCTTAGAGAGGTATGTATTCCAGAAACAGACATGGAGAAGAGAAAAATGTATTGAACTGGGGAAGTAATGCACAAATTCACTAAATTCATAGGGAACAGAGTGAAGGGCCACTTAACCTTGTATGGAATGAGGAATGGTCAAGGGAGGCTCCCAGAAATGGCTGATGTTAGAGCAGAGCAAGAAGGAAGAGGAATGGGCCACTGTTTCCAGAAAAGAATGAAATCAGCCATCTCTCTTTAAATGGTTAATCATATGCATCAATGTGGCTGGGCTATTGTGCCCCATTATTTAATCAAATGCTAGGTGTTGCTGAGAAGGTAATCTGTAGATAAGGTTAATATCTACAATCCATTGACTTTAAGTAAAGGCCATTGCCCTGGAAAATGTGGGTGGGCCTCATCCAATCAGTTGAAGGCATTGCAAGCAAAAATTGAGGTTTCCCAGAGAAGAAATTCTACCTCAAGACTGCAGCTGCAAATCCTGCCTGAATTTCCAGTCTGTGGCCTGCCTTATAAATTTTGAGCTTGCCGGTCCCCACGAGCAAGTGATTCAATCTCTTAAAAAATCAATCTCTATATCCTATTGGTTCTGTTTTTCTGGAGAAACCTCATTAACAATTTCCCACCTGGAAAGCACGGAGCCCCTACCTTGGGTGGAAGGCAGACAACTCAACCACAGAGGATGGACCAGATGCCTCTTAGTACAATAGTCCTTGCTTTGCTTCCCATTCTGTTCAAAGAGAAGTATTATTACCCCCATTTTCCAGGTAACCTTGATTGAGAGAGGTTGATTAACCTGCCCAAAAGTAGCAGAAATTGGATTCAAACCCAGGCATCCTGCTTCCAGATCTGAAACACAAACTTAACTACTGGCATCACCTTTACTACCACACAATATACTTCGCTGAAATCAAATTCACTCAAAAGTTAATCTACCTCAACTAGAACCACAATTCCACAGAAAAACATGCAAGAAGTTCAACTGGGCAAATGATATTCAAATTTATGAATATAAAATTTATTTTAGCTTTTATAGTCAGAATTTATTTGATAATTTTAACTGCATGCTAATTCATAAAATGAAGAGAAAATGAACCAGGTCTTGATTTTTTAACAGTAATTTTTCTGACAAAATTGTATGATCAAATGAAATGAAATCCTTCACTTTGCATTTAACTTTCATATCATGATTAGGAGGAAGGTAATTTTTGTAAAAATATTTGAGAGATTCATCATTTTCCCTCAAGGCTTCTCCTAATCCTTTGATATTCAAATATTTCTCTTTTGAAGCCTCTAATCATCTTCCTTGTTGATTTTCTCTTTTTCAATTGTTAATTGGTCTAACTCAGCCGAATCCTCATTTGCCAATGGCTTGGAAGGGGATTCCAGCAAACCTTAGCATCACCTTCATCAACTTCATGATACCCTGCAGCTTTCACAGGACTGAAATTTCGTTTTGCAGGTGATGTGTGTTGTATCCTCATTAGGTTGTGGGTGCTGAAAATATTTTATAAAATCAATGAATGCTTAAACAACAACAACAAAATATTTTGACAAAATGGGAGGGACAAGGCAGGATATCTTGGTGAAGACTAATTTTATAATAATTGATTTTATGGAATATTTTTCTGTAATGAAGACTTCACAAAGCCACAACTTTTGGAACTCAGGTAACTAACACTCATCTAACAAAGAACCCACCTGTATACATACCACTTGAAATTTTCAAGGTTTCCAGAGCCACCAAAGGGAAACACAGGGGACCCGTCTGCTCAGTTTGAGAAGTAAAACATTTTGGGAAAAGAAGCTGGATGATGATTTTATAAATAGAGTTGTATTTTATATGTGCATTCAGTGCATGGAACACAGCTCCTATTATTATATTTCACCAAATGTATGTCTAGTAAAGATTTTTTCCTATACTTTGATGACTTAGCACATGCTGTGTGCTGCCCAGAGACAATGTTTTTCTAGTGAGGAGAACCTTATGCAAGCCCTATGACTTAGGTGAAGTTCCCATCGCCTGGAGTGGATAAAGGACTTCTGTAATTCAGGACCTCCCAGGTTCCATCCTTCTCCCAGGGAAAAATAAATAATTAGCTCTGTCTCCTTAATCTCTGGCTTTCTTGTGGAGCAGGCACGTAGACACTTTCATGAAGGAACTTTGAACAACATCAGTGCTACTGATCAGTAAATCTGGGTTTAGAGGGCATCCCAAGAGTTCATTAAATCCTCTTTCTTTGTCAATGAATAGAAACAACAGGGACCTTCTCTTCCATTCAAGAAGAGCGATTCTGGTGGTGATGTTCTTGCTCCTTAGTTATGCCCAGCGTGTTTCCGCAAAGCTGGTGTGTGTGCAAAGAGCTGGCTGTATATTGTGTCTGGGGGTGTAGTGCATATGCCTGAGCACAGGAAAAGAAACAGTCTCTTGGCTTTATAGAATAAAGTTCCAGAATTTCATGTGTCTCAGGAGCTTTGTGGAGCCAAGAAGTAAAGGAACAAATGTTTTTGGACTGTTCATTCATTTTATATCTTAGTCTTGAAATCATAAACCCCTCTATTCCCAATCCATGACTCAACTCTGCTCAAGTCCACATGTTTTTATAAAGCTCCTTATTTTGTGCTAGTCACCATAAGTGTCAACACACACACACAAACATACACAACTACAATTTTGTGCTCATGTTGTATATGCCCAGGCACTATGCTAAGAGGTGTATGTTCCTTATCTCTTTTAATATTTGCACCAACTGTGTGAGGAGGATGCATTTATTCCCATTCTACAATAAGGAAGCTGAGGCTCAGCAAGATTAGGAAACATGCCTAAGGTCACAGAGCTAACTGGCTGTGTAGAACTACAATTTGAAAAGAGGATTCCCTGACTCGAAAGTCTATAATCTAAAGTCTTATCTCTCTTATGAAATATATTGAATATATATGTATATGTATATATAATACCATAAAATATTTCAAATTTGGATTATAAGGGGGATTATAATAATTACTGCAATAGAGGTATAAACAGCATTCCATTGAAAATGTATTGGTTCAGAGATTCATCAAAGTCTGAGCTCATAGACACTCAGAATTAGAAGGGATATCAAATGGCCTTAAATTACCCTGTGTTCAAATATCTACATTGGCTAGTAATCAGAAGAGGTGATTCCAAGAGTTTATTTCAACTCAAAATGTTATGATCTTAATTATTATATAATATCAGTTGCTACTTCTAAGATTGGTTTATTTGTATCTCCAGGAATGTGCTAAATATCAATTTTACAGGATAAGAAGTATTTGAAAGCCTAAAACAAAGAGGGGAATACTGTTGATTTAATGCAAATTCTGCAGGCAATTTTATCATAAAACAGGAGGCTTTAAAAGGATTTTGTGCTTTTGGTATCCATTTTGAGCTACACTTCCCTAGACTCCCAAGAGAACATGCTCACTCTCTTTAGTCACAAGGTTTTCCCTTGGAAAAAAAATTAATGAGCAAGTTCTCAGTGACCTCTGACAGATCTTCTCATGGCCATTTCTAATTCATGGAAAGTGTTTCCATATTTTAAGTTGAGATGAGATCTTTTTGCAGTTCTAAGTAGTGGTCTTCCTCTGTGGATGTGGCCAATCCTTTTACTCAGCATGATTGCTGCAAGAGGCCACAACCCTTGCTTTGTCCCACCAAAGTCTTGGAGTAGATTTTATTTGTGCAGTCAAATGGCTCATCAACCATTAATCAGATACTTTGACCAATGTTGCTTGGTAGTATGACTCACCCAGAACCCAGATCATGTAGCCATCCTGGCACAAAACCAGCATTCAACCAGTTCTTTGATCTAGGGAAGCTCAATCTCTCTGGGGGGTGGGGAAGGGGATACAGTCACCCTTTCTAGATAGCACAGAAAATGCAACTGATCATGTCTAACGCTGACTGATCTTGGTTGTGAATAGAAGTTCAGAGCTAAGGCATTTCAAAACACTTGGCATTGCCTTTGAAATGAGAGCCCTACAGTATTCCTGTGCTTATTTTAAAATAGCTTAACATCTCCTGGCACTTATGAAATGATCCAGGCATCCAATTCCATAGTAACCCCCTCTGACAAATATTTTGGCTGTTTAATTTCTTTGAATAAATATCACAGGTGAATGACTATGTAGAAGCCACAGCAAGGATGCACTGTTTTTGCCAATAAAGGACCCTAACAATAACCTAAGACAGCCTTTGCCATAACTGGTCACTGCTGACATTTTGGAGGGTGTCATAATGCAATGAAAACATTTATAAGTGGGAGAAACCCATGCCCCAGGGATTAATGCTTTCCACCATCACTAAATGACTTATCCATTCCAACCAGTCCTGGCCAAAGAAACTACAAAGACTCTTCCTGGCATCAGAGCCTCCTCTTAATCCAACCCCACTGCCCTTCCCACTCCAACCTCCTTCTGCTTTTTAATGCTCCTCTCTGTTCCTTGAAGTTACTTTCATTCCGTGGTACATTTGCAGGGCCTGTTTGCTCTCCCTTAAATGGTCTTCCTCTGACTTGGCAAATTCCCTATTCATCCTTCATGAATCAAATTAATTAAGCCTGACCTTTGGAGACACATAGAGCTGGGTTTGAATTCTTACATCCTGCTAGGTGTGTGCCTTAGATAAACTGTCTGTGAGTTTATAAACTGAGAACAATAACTATGTTATCTAATTGTTGTGATTAGCATATAAAATCTTTTTAAAAGTATTAGTCAAATGCTTATGACATGGCTCACACATGGTTATTTTTGCCTTTGTAAATAGCATTTTTACTGGATTTGAACCATTAACTGCCTCCATCCTAATTCCTTGCACTTAATTATTATTCAATAATAACCTTTTTATTTTTCTAGCCCATAAAAGTTTTTCTGCAAGTGATGGGGTAGTAAATATTTTAGGCTTTGTGAGTAATAAGGTCTTTGTCACAGCTACTCAACTCTGCTGTTGTAGCATGAAAGCAGTTAAAGTTTGCATTCTGATGTCAAATACCACATTTCATTCAACTTGTAATGTCCAGCATATAACTAAAGAGTTGGCAAGCTAAGACTCATGAGCCAAATCTGCCCCTTCGCCTGTTATCATAGCAGCCATAGCTGCTTTTGCACGACAGTGACAGAGTCAAGTAGTTGCCGTAGAGACCTTACGGCCTGCAAAGCCTGAAACAGTTACTGTATGGCCTTTCCAGAAAAAGTATGCCTACCCACCTCAGTGTTTGACACATATTTGCTGAATGAATGAGGACTGACAAGAAAAAGCCAAATTCATCAAGCTGGCTTTAGGGCTTTGCAAACTTTAGTGACTGCCGATGGAAACAAAGAGGGGGTCATAAATCTGGCAGATTCAAGGCGATCAGAGAACCATCGAGGGTGATCCCAGATTGTGGGGATTTGAGACCTGGTCCTTGGGCTAAGACCAACTGCTTATGGCTCCCCTATGTTCCCTGCTAGATGTAGATGGATACAGCCTGGTTCAGAAGAGGAAGCCGAGGCCCAGAGAAAGGAACAGTTCGAACAAGTCCACATGCTTGGTTGAACACGGGGTTAGTGCAAGACTGGCTGCCGTTCAGAACCTTGAAGGTGACACATGCACTTGACTGAGATGAGACATGGGCTGAAAGCTTGGATAACCCCTGTAATTGAATAGTGATTATAGAGCTTATAATGCCCTGAAATGTTTATCTTTTATTTGTCCACCAGCCTCTTCCAGGCCTAGAGCTCAAGGTGATCAGCTTCATAGTGTGCTTATTTTTGTAACTACCCATACAATTTTAAAAACACATTACAGCATTTCACAGACGAACACTTCTATGACTGATGAGGCATGAAATCCAATTCAACCATGTTTAGCCATTATTACTTTCTATCTTGGACCCCTTTTCTAGGGTACATAACCCTAGGGTAAGAAACTTGTGATATTTATTTTAGATTGATTTTATTTTGTTTAAATATCTGCCATTCAGCATCTAGTATCATAGGATACATTTGGATATGAACAGACTGAGTCTTATGTGATTATGGCTACTTAATGAATTCATGTGGAGCTACTTTTAATCATGGATGAACTATTTTTTCAGTTTTTCACTGCCCAGCTGCTACCCTGACCTTCTCCTACATCATCTATAAATAACTATCTATCATAGTCAACCAGAGGTCCTATTTTGTGAATATTCACGAAGAATGCAAAATTCTACCAATTGAATGGAGCCTAGAGGAAAGAAAAGAAAAAAAAAAAAAAAAACGAGTTTAAATTTATATAGAAATTTCTATTGCAGGTATTTGTGTGTGGGTATCAGTAAAAAACTTCCCTGTTTAGGATAAGTATGAAATATCTATCCGTAGTAAAATGTCCCCCAAAGATTAGAGAACTAACATCTGATCTGGAAGGTGACTACTCCACTGTTTCCTAACCCATCTTCCTGTGAGTGTAAGCCTCATCTAATGCTTTAGCCTCCTCTTCACTCCCCAATATCTTCTTTAACCTTGATAAGGACATCTCTGGTGATGAAGAATTCAGCCCTGTGAAGGGTTTACTCCTATCCATTGGAAAGTTTGATTGTAAGATAGTTCTACTTAAAGCCCATACTCCTTGAAGCTACATCCAGTGGTCCTGTTCTGGACTTCTGGAGCCAAATCAAGCAAATTTTCCATCTTTAGGATATAAAATGCCTCCACAGGCTTTAAAACAGCTCTCATGCCTCTGCCTTTAGCTTTTCTGCCTTCAGGTCCAATGTCCTCAGTTCAACCAGTCATACTAGTTAGTTTAAAGTTCAAGGCCACCTTCCCTCAGGATAATCCTAATCACAACACTCACCATGAAGGCTTAAATAATTGCTTCATTTTTCAGTTGTCATATTGGCAATAATTCTATTTGCATTGTTAAAAGAAGCAATAAGCACATGCACATATTTCCTCCCCTGGCCCCCAGAATCATATGTTCTAGATTCTAGAACTAGAAGGACTTCAGTTCTCATCCTTCTTCCTCATTTGCTACTGTGTCTCCTCTTCCTTTTCTCCAACCTTCCTGATTTTTATAAACAATAATAAAATCCTTATTGCTAAAAGCAGTGGAAGGACTTGCCTGAGTTCATGCTGTGAAATGACACATCCTTACAAGAATTTAAATCTGAGAAAATAACATTTAGACAGAACCACTAGGTAAGTACTTTGAACATGTATTCTCATTCAATCTGTACATGCAGCAGATCTATGAGATTAGAGCTTTCTCTCCTATTTAACAGATGGTGGGACTGAGGCTAGGATAACAGAGGTCTTCAAAGATTCTCAATAAAGTGAGCCCAGACCTGAATGATACTTCTGAAAAACCACCCTGTTCATCAATGTACAGTCCTGTTTAAGTCATAACTCTCACAACCTTAGGCCAATCAAAGATTCTGCTTCTTTCAGAGAGATGTAATGATTCATCTTTTCCCATAATTATAAAATTTTATAGCAGGAAAAGACCATATTGAGGTTGTCAAATCCAACTCAATTACTAAGAAGAAAAATATGCACTAATGTTGGGTTTTTGCATAACTCAGTTCCCTGTCTATTTTAACATTTAGCATTCTATATTTTCAAGACGTTAATATCCTAGATTAAAACAAATTCTCACATCACTCACCTGAACACATAGTGTCACTTTATGACATCATGATCACCATGGCAACAGCTGTGCTTTAGCAGCATATTACCTCCAGTAAGGAATTGTGGCAATGAGTTACCAAAGTATGGCAGCTTCAGATGCTGGTGTGAAAGGGAAGGGGAGAAGTAGAAAAGG
Organism: Tolypeutes matacus; assembly: GCA_026826555.1. NCBI lineage: Eukaryota > Metazoa > Chordata > Mammalia > Cingulata > Chlamyphoridae > Tolypeutes > Tolypeutes matacus. Next base: position 13,930,695 of record JAKSZT010017719.1, on the reverse strand, counting down.
AAAAACAGGTGTGATACTTTTCCTGCCAACATTCCTTAGACCTGAGATGAGGTGGGAGTGAACACGTGAATACTCTTTAAGGAACAGAAATAAATCCCTAATCATCAGCCAAATAAAAAGCAAAGAGGGGGTGACAGGGGTAGAGGAGAAAATAGAAATATTCTGGTGTCCTATTTTCAAATCTGAGAGTATTGAAAATGCTTGATTCTTTCTCTGCCTTTTGCCCTTAAGCAGAGTGGTATATTAGAAAGGGCATAGAATTAAATAATTTCAGGTGGAATTTTGGTCATACCAATTATAATCAGTTGATACTTGGGCAGTTCCTTAACCTTTACAATGTGAGTTTTCTCATCTGTAAAAGAGGTGCAATATTGCATCATAAGATTGTCACCGTCAAGGGATAATGCAAATAAGATATCTGACTCATAAAGGCTTATATTTTTCTTCTTTCTAACTTGAAATTTAGGCTTACAAAATAAGACAAGCAGTGGTTGGTCTATAGATGACCAGTGTATTATTTTCATTACTTTTCTGTGTGAACTATTTCACATTTGTTTCATTTCTAAAGGAAAAAGTATGTTTAAAATCCCACTGATGTAATAGATATGGTTCCTAGATATAGTTTACTCTGTGAGCTTGGTTGAACCCTTCCATTTCTGAAGCTTAAAAATGTAGGAAGAGAGAAATTTGTTTTATGTTTCTATTATTCCTTGCTTTTGTGCCACACTGTAATGTAATTTAGTTGTTAAACATGTCTTTCTACACCCATAGATTTATCCATCACTATAAATCCAACATCAAAATTGGATAATTATTTATATTCATTGTTTAATGAATATCTTTCCAATTAGACCTCAATGAGAAGGCTTTGCATGTGTTTGCTTATCATTGTATTTCCAGGTTCTAGCACAGTACCTTACATGAAAAAAAGTGCTCAACAAATACATTTATCAAATAAACACTTGATAGGAATAGGCTCAAAATTTCTGCACAATATTGTCAAATACTCTGAGTCTATTCACTAAAATACTAAAAAGTGTCCTTAACATATGTCTTTGTCTTCATCTGTGCACTTTAGTCTTTTTTCCCTTAGTCTTTGTTTCAAACGATATCTGTTTCTCTCTGTCTGTCTCTCTAAATGTACATATGTCTTTCTCTTCTTTCTTTGTCCTTTTTTTGAAATCTGCCTCTCTCTCTCCTACACTGTTTCCCTTTCTTTGCTCCCTGGGCTTTAGAAGGTTTTTCCATGGGACTCTCTTGCCAACATAATTCTGTGTGAGTTACATTCATTTGCAAAACCTTTCACCGCATGAAGATGTTCTATTTAATTAGTAAAAGTTCAATTTTTTTTTTTGTCCCCGGCAGAACATCGTACATCACAAAGTCTGGAGAGTCATTAGCTGTGAAATTAATCAGGATGGAGAAAAGCAGAATAACACTCTAGACTTGGTGAAATCTGTCTCGGGCTAGGCTGTGGCTGCCCTGCAGGATGCAGGCTTCTTAGGGCTCTTGGGCCATTCCCACCACCAAGGGGCACAGAGAGGGAGGTTGTTATTCACCCTGACAGATATTATGCTACAGCTGCTCCGGGCCAGAGCTGGGAACCAGGGGACCGAGAGCTGAATACCTCCAGCTCAGAATATCCCACTTGGGAGCTCCCATGACTGTGCTGTGAGAAAGTGTTTATCTGCCAAAGCCTCTTTCAGTACAGGTGGAAGGTGACTACTTCAACCTTTGGGGGATAAAGAAGAGAGTTTGTTTTCACATCTGTGTCCTACTAATATAATCTTCAAAAATGCTAGTTTAAGATTATTTTGTGATTAGAAATAAAATAGGGAAGTGGAATGTATGTGATATCCACCCCCCACCTTCAAGAGGCATTTGATCTCTATAAATTGTGTTAATTGATTACACTCTTGATATTTATGCTCTCTGGGCCTCAGTTTACATGTCAATAAAATGGAGATGATGATGTCCACTAAACCTCCCTTGCAGAGTCATTGCCAGAATGAAAGAACAAATCAACATTGAGATGTGAAAATGACACTTTAATTTCTTAAGAGTCTCAAAAGTAACTTTGTTAAATACAAAATCATTTATTGGGGTAAAAATAAAACATGTGGCCATTAGTCACACAAATCTGCCCACATGTGGTGAAGAGAAACATCTGTAATAGACCAGAAAAAACTCTGATCAATGTACATCTCTTCCCTTGATGACTTGTGTGACTTTGAGTCTATCTGTGATCTTGAATGACCATATCTGTAAAATGAAGACTGTTTTCAATTCTTTTGGATATATACCTAGAAGTGGAATTGCTGGGTCATATGGTAATTCTATCTTCAATTTTATGAGCAACTGCCAAACTGTTTTCCAAAGCAGCTGCACCATTTTACATTCCCACCAACAATGTACAAGTGTTCCTATTTCTCCACATCCTCTCCAACACTTGTTATTCTCTTTTTGTTTTTGTTTTTTCTCCATATCCATTCTTGTGGATGTGCAATGGTATCTGATTGTGGTTTGGGTTTGTATTTCCCTGTGCCTGATGTCATTGAACATCTTTGCATATGTTTATTGGCCATCTGTATATCTTCTTTGGAGTAATGCCTATTCAAGTCCTTTGCCCATTTTTTAAATTGGGGTGTTTGTCTTTTTATTGTTCAGTTGTAGGATTTCTTTATAGATTCTAGATATTAAACCCATACAGGATATGAGGTTTCCTAATATTTTCTCCAATTCTGTAGGTTATCTTTTCATTTTCTTGATAATATCCTTTGATGTACAAAATTTTTAATTTTGGTGAAGTCCATTTTATCTATTTTTTGTTGTTGTTGTTATTTGTGCTTTACGTGTCGTATCAAAGAAGTCACTGCCAAATCCAAGGCCACAGATATTTATACACCAATGTTTATAGCAGCATCATTCACAATAGCCAAAGGTGGAAGCAACTCAAGTGTTCAACAGATGAATGGATAAACAAAATATGGTATGTACATACAATAGTATTTTATTCAGATGTAAAAAGGAATGAAGTTCTGATACACACTAAAACATAGCTGAACCTTGAAGACAGCACAGTGAATGAAATAAGCCATATATAAAAGGACAAATGTTGATTTATCTCACATATATCAAATACCTAGAATATGCAAATCATAGGCACAGACAGTAGATTACAGGTTACCAGGGGCTGACAAGGGAAGAGGAATGGGAAGTTATTGCTTAACAGGTGCAGGCTTTTTGTCTGGAGTAATTAAAAAGTTTTGGTGATGGATAGTGGTGATGTTATCTTAACATTGTGAATATTTTTAATACCACTGAACCATACACTTGAAATTTTAAGTTGACTTTATGTTAAAACAATAAAGAGCTAAAAGATGAAGACAATAACAGCCATCTATCAGAGTTGTTATAAGACAGAGTAAGTTCATAAGCATATAATTGCCTTAATTTTTTAAAAGAAGTTTTATTAATAGATTATATAAATGTTACATCAAGAATATAGGGAATTATCATATACCCCACCCTCTCTGCCTCCCATACTTTCCCCAATTAACACCAACTTTCATCAGTGTGATACATTTGTTACAATTAATGAACCCATATTGAAGGATTGCTACTAACCATGGTCTATGGTTTACATCATAGTTTACACCTTGCATCGCACAATTCTATAGGTTTTGATAAAATGTATAATGGCCTTTCCCTCCCTTCAGAAAGTTTGGTGGCCACTGCCTTTATATCAGTGTTACAAATTTCTTCCATTGCTAGAATAATAATAAGTCAACTTTAGTCCATAGTTGTATTCCAACCTTATGTTTGTTTATTCCTCAGTCTTGAGGATTTGGGGATGGTGATGCCCATTCTGTTTCTGACTGAGAGGGAGATTAGATCCCATGGGACAGATGCATGGAAATGTCTTGTTTGCAGTTGTGGATACTCTGTTTTGGGGGGATGGGCATTATGCACCATCATCCTTTTGTTAGTTGTCCTGGGTGAGTCCAACGAACTGGAGAGTAAGAGTTGCAACTCTGCTGAGATTCAGGGCTCAGCTGGCATGTGAACAGACTGACAATTTAAGTCTCTGGGACATATATTTAATGAGTATAGTGCTAATTATAGGTTCAAATAAAAGGGGCAAAAGAGTCATGTGTAGGGAGATTATAAATGGGTCTAACTTTGTCACATTGCAGAGCATGTATTTCAATGGCATATTGACAGGGTTCAGAATTCCTGAGATTGTCTGCCCTACCTATAGTGTCTAGATGTCTCTAGAGTCCTCTGGAGGCCCACTGTTTGAGGCACTGTTTACTGTGGCAGTCAATGAGATCCTGCTGAGAGGTGCATAACCGTAACCTCTGGAATGACCTCCAGACTCACTTTGAAATCTCTTAGTCCTAAAAACTCATTTGTATTTAATATTTCCCCATTTTGCCCAAGGTCCTTTTCCAAATGCATAGTTAGTTGGTGCTTGGTAATAATCCCTTGTTGCCAGGGAGGTTTATCCCTGGGAGTCATGTGTCATGTGGGGGTGGGGGTGGGGGGGTAGTACATTTATATGCTGAGTTTGGCTTAGAGAGGGGCCACATTTGAGCAACAAGGAGGCTTTCAGGAGTTAACTCTTTAATTGCCTTTATTTTTTTGAAATGTCATCAAAGACTATCTTCTTGATTGTCTCAATGTGGCTATATACTCTTTGCAGAATGGATAAATTCTAGAATGCTGCCATTTTTCTCTCTTACAGTTATTGCGTCTCCTGGTGCCTTTACATCAGTTTCTTTCTCTGCAAGCCATCCTTCAGGCAGCTTGTAATAAGTATCAGACACTATGGAAATTGGTTCACCTACTTTACCTCACTTAACCCTCAGAACAACCCTGTCAAAGTTAGGTGTTGGCTCTACTACACCAAGAGAAGGTGGAACAAGTCCCAATAGTTACTCCATAAATGGAAGACCCAGGATCCAAGTCCATGATTATTCACCTCTGAAGCTGCAGTTCATTAATTTTATCCCACTGCCTCTCAACAAGCTTTCTCTGAGAAATGCAAAAAGCTGCAAACCCTCCCTGTGATCTGAGATGAGTTTGATGCTCAGGTATATGGAATGGTCAGGTCCAAAGTCAGGTTGGATTTCCAAGCAGCAGCTAATATGCTTGTTTTTCTGCCTTGCTCTTTCAAATACAACAAAATGCACAGGCCAACAGGTAACCCAAGACTGGCAATTAGTAAATTGTAATAATATCACTTTGCAGCAATACAGCACCTTTCATCTGAGGCATCTGAGGATCTAGCTGATGTTAATTAAACTTCACAACATCCTAATACTTAAAGTCAGGGTTGTACCAATTTTAGAGAAAGAGAAACTGAGGTGATAATGACTCTCATAAAGCACAGAATCAAGAAGGATCATTTGACAGAATGGATATGAAGTAAATGGTAGAAACCCAGTTTTTAAGACAATTGAAAAATCATTAGATAAAATTGTATGTCAGAGAAAGAACTGACTGTGAAGTCAGTAGACATAACTTTTTGGCCTGGCCTTTCTACTTTTGATCAGAGAACAGAGTCAAGCCACATTTTCTTTCTCATTCTCCATTTGTCCATCAGTAAAATAAATGATGTGCTCATCATTGTCTTGCCTAGAATCACTCTTGTGGTGATATGGTCCTTAAAAATAATCTGGCCACATATTACCTAAACAGTACTTCATGGACTGGTGCCACCAGATGTTTCGAAATCATCCAGGGATGGGGATGGGGGTGTCTTAGTTTTCCCTGCTGCTATGATAAATACCACACAGTGGTTTGGATTAATCAAGAAGCAATTATTAGCATATTTCAGAGGCTGGAAGTCCCACATCAAGGCATTGGCAAGGCCATGTTTTCTCCTCAAAGGCTGCAGTATTCTGGAGCCAGCTTGCTAGAATCCTTGGGGTTCCTTGGATTGCAAGATTACTTCTCTGCCTCCTGTCACATGGTGATCTCTCTTTTTGCCTCCTCTTCAGGTTTCTGATGAATTCCAGCTTCTGATTCCTCCCTGTCATGAGTCCTCCCTAACTGTGTCCAAAATTCTTCTGTTCATAAAGGACTCTAGTGCTGTGGATTAAGGACCATCCTGATTCAGTTGACCTCACCTTAACTAAAAATAACATCTTTAAAAGATCCTATTTATAAAGTTCACACCCATAGGAACATGGATTAAGATCAAGGACATGTATTTTATGGGGAGACATAATTCAACCTATCATGTGGGGCTAGTTAAATGTAGATTCCTAGAGACCAGCCCCAATGATTCCAATTTAGTACGTCTGAGATGGTACCCATGAATGGGAATTTTTTAAAAACTCTCTAGATGACTGATACAACCACTGCTGCTCTGATCTTTGCATTTTCATAAGTCTTCCCCTTCCCTCATTTGCCACCTCTGAAATCCCTTTTCCTATCACAGATATTTCTCCAGATTTCTCTTTTACATATATATTGTCTCCTTCTTCCCAATAGCAATTGAAAAAGTTTTCAAGTTGAGGTTGATTATGGGTAATCCACTTATTGTGACCTACCATAACAGCACCACAAGAAATTGTGATTATATAATAAAAACAGATATTCATCAAATACTTATTATATAGCAGTGTTTTAGTTTCCTAGGCTGCTCAAAGCAGATAAAACGAAATAAGTTGAATTAACAATGGGAATTTATAAGCTTATAGTTTGGGGCCGTGAGAATGTCCAAATCAAGGCATCATTGTGGCAATGCTTTCTTCCTGAAGACCAAGTGCTGGTGACCCTTGGTTCCTCTGCCACATGGCAAGGCTCATGGCAGCATCTGCTGGTCTCTCTCTTCTCTTCTGGATTTTGTTGATTTCAGCTTCTTGCTTCCATGGTTCTCTCTTTCTCTCTCTTTCTGTATTCATTCCATTTATAAAGGACTCCAATAAAAGGATTAAGACCCATGCTAAATGAAGTGGGCCCCACCTTAAATGAAGTAGTCTCTTCCAAATGCCCTACTTATAACGGGTTTACATCCACAGGAATGGATTAGATTTAAGAACATGGTTTTTTTCTGGGGTACATACAATTTCAAACAACTACAACCAAGAATTGTTAACTTTACATGAATCAATTTTTTTGACTCTCACAAAAATCCAATAAGTAGGTAATTAATATTGCATCATTATTTTATAGATGAAAACCCTGAAGCAGAAAGAAGTTAAACAATTTGACCAAGGTGAAAAATCAAGCTAGGATTTGAACCCAGACAATGTAGCTTCAGAGTCTTTTCTCTTAAGCCCTAAATATATTATCTCAAAAAAATACATTCTATGAGGGCACTTAGCAATTTATAGTTATCTTTAAGAGTCTGATGAAAGCTCTGAAAGTATCTTTAAGAAAATTTCTTATGCATATACAAATAAATTGTTTGGCATAGAATTTCACAAGTTTACCAATACTCAGAAGCTCTTCTATGAATTCTCTGTTGAAAAAAAAAAAGCTTGAAAAGTTCTGATTGAATAAAAATCTACATATTCTGAAAAAAAACAAGTTTTGGGAAATATGGTCACTACTTTAAGATATTAGAAGTGTTGTTTTTAAAAGGCAACAGCCTTGGCTGAAGCTACCAAGGCAGCACATTATAACTAAATATAAAGGGAGAGGTTTTTAATAGTGAGAGGTATCCAGTAATGGATTGGGCTTCTTCAAAGCAGTAGTGAGCTCACCATGACAAGAAGTACTCAAGCAAAACCAGGGTGGTAATTTCACAGGGATGCTGCTGATGGAATTTCCTATAATAAATGAAATGTCTTGCTGGAAAAAAAAGTGAATACTCTCTTAAGAAGGACACCAAAACCCAGAGTCTCAACATGTAGCATAATGTGCACATAATAATATTGATAATAACAACGAATTACTAGATATGTAAAGAAGTTGGACAGTGTGGCCCCAAGCCTGGAAACTGACCCTGAGATAACTCAGGTTTTGGGATTAGCAGAAAGTATTTTAAAGCAGCTATTATAAACAAGTTCAAGGATTTAAAGAAATGTATGGTCATAGTAAATGAAAAGAGGGCGAATTTACAGCAGAAACAGAAGCTATAAAGAAAAATCAAATGGACACCTTAGATCTTAAAAATACAGTATCTGAAATGAAAACAAAATCACTGAATTGGCTTTACAACAGATTGGAGCCAACAGAAAAGGAAATCAGTGAACTTGAAGACCTAAAAATAGATACTATTGAAAATGAAGCACAGAGGAAAAGCTTATGGAAAAAAATTAACAGTACCTCAATGATTTGTAGGATAATCAGTCACTTCAACATACACATAATTAGAGTCCCAGAATAGAGGAGAGAGACAATGGGGAAGAAAAATACATATTTGAAGAAATAATGGCCAAAACTTTCCCAAATTTGGAAGAAAACATAAACTACAGATCCAAGAGCATTGGTGAACCCCAAGAAGAATACTACAAAGAAAATTACACCTAGATATGCCAAAGTCCAATGCTGAATACCAAACGTTAAAAGAAAATTTTGAATGAAGCCAAAGAAAATGACACATTACATACAGTAAAACAATGATATAAATTATGGCTGGTTTCTCATCAGAATCAATGGAGGGCAGAAGACAATGAAATAACATCTTTAAAGTGCTGGGGTAGGGAAGGGAGGGGGTGAGGGGAGAAATCTGCCAACCCAGAATTCCATATCCAGCAACAATAGTCTTAAGAAACGAAGACAAAATTAAGACTTTTTTAGACAAACGAAAATTGAGGGAATTTATCTCCTGACATGCTGAGGGAAGTTCGGCAGGCCGAAGGGAGTTGATAGATCTGCAAGAAAAGATAATGAGCATTGAGAATGGTAACCATAGGGGTAAATATAAAAGACAAATTTTATTCTCAATTTATTTAAATGTATATAACTATTAGAGCAAAGATTATGCTACTTCTTATATATGACAGATATATGTAATATATGACATCATAAAATGGAGGATATTAAATCGAACTATACTGTTGCAAGTTTCATATTTTACCAGAAAGGGTGGCATATTTACCCTAAGTAGACTGCAGTAAGTCAGGGATGAATTTTGGAATCCCTAGGGCAACCATTTAAAACAATGTGAAGAGGTACAGCTGAAAAATCAATACAGGAATTAAAACGAAATGCCAGAAAATATTTGATTAAATGAAATTACAGCAAGAGAGAAGGAATAAAGAAAACAGACAGGACAAATAGAAAAGTAATAATAAAATCATAACTCTAAATCGAACTATATGAGTAATTATATTAAATCTAAAAGAACTCAACACTACAAGTAAAAGGCTAAGAATACCAGACTAGCTATATAAAAGCAAGACTCAGCTGTATGATACTTTAAATATGAAGCTGCCACAGGTCTTTTGAAAGGGAAAGGCTAGAATGAAAAAGACCATACAAACCTAAGATTATGAAAGCTGAAGTGGCTGTATTATTATCAGTCAAAACAGACTTCAAGAAATATAATAAACTTTTTTAAATTATGAAATTATTTCAGACTTAAAGAAAAGTGGCAAAATAATTTAAGGAATTCTCAAAATGTTAATATTTTACCACTTCTCTTTTTCTCTGTCTCTCTGTGTGTGTCTCTCACTCTCCTTCCCCACACTGCCCCCATTTCTCTCTTTATTTGTGTCTAGGTCTATATACACACACACACACACACCAAAATATGCAGATTCTTTTTCCCTGGTATATTTGAGTTATATCACAGGCATAATTCTCATTTACACTTATATATTTCATTGTACGGAAGCATCAATACAATTATCAAAATCAGGAAACTGGCATTGATAAAACACAATTATTGAATCCACAGATCTTACTTACTTTTTCCCAATTGTACTTTTAATAACAAACCAATTTTTCTCCTGGGTCAGAATTTAATCCAGGATTAAATGTTGCTTTTGGTTGCCATTTGTCTTCAGTCTCTTTATAACATAGACTAGTTCTTCAGCCTCTATCTCACGACCTTGATCTTTTGGAAAATCACATGCCTTGTTTGTTAGACTGTTCCTCAAATTGGGTGTGTATGATATTTCCTCATGTTTAGGCTCAGGTTGTTCATTTTTTGGCAGGAGTACCTTGGGAGTGATATTGTGGCTTTTTCAGTGTGAAATGTCAGTAAGAAAATGACATCTTATTTCTGGTGCTTACCTTTGATCATTTTGTTGAGTAAGAGTCTGTCAGTTTCCTCCTCTGTACAGCTACTATTTTTCTCTGTATCATATAATTTCCTTTATCTAATTAGGAGATATTTTGAGACCATGTAAATATCCTGTTTATTTTCAAACTGTCACCAACAAGTTTTAGCATCCATTGATAATCCTTACTTGAAAAAGTAGTTACTCTAGTGGCACCAGATGAAAACAAGGAGTATAACCAGAGATAATGAGTGACAGAAAATACTGAAAAAGTCAATTCATTTGGAAGACATAATAATCACATTTATATGCTTAATAACAGATTCAAAAAACATGAAGCAAAACTGGCAAAACTAAAGAGACAAATTCACAATCACAATTGAAGATATTAATAGCTCTCTTTAACAGCTGATAAAATAACTACATTTAAAAAACAAAAAAACAATAAGGATATAGAAGACCCAACCACCGTGGCATAATTATACCACTCTACACTGAGTAACTACAGAGTGCATCAACTTTTCTCTTGCACATGGATGTTCACCAAGATAGACCATATCTTTGACTATTTAACAGATTTCAATAGATTTCTAAAGATTGAAATCTTACAGATTGTGTTCTCTAACCAAATGGAATTATATTAGAAATCAATAACAGATTTTTTAAAAAGCACCAAATATTTAGAAATTAAACTGCTGCTGGAGTGAACAGTGCTTTGTCCAATGGTATGGCCTTACACACAAAGTCTAAATATAGTTTACACAGTGTGATATACTTAGGGGTCTTTGGAGAGAAATTCTGTGTGAAGACTTAGCCTTCTTATTTGATATTTGTGTATTTCAACAGAGAAACTTACAAGTAAAGAAAGGATGCCAATTATAATCACGTATAGTGGCAGATGTTTAATCCCATGCTTTGGCAAAGACCATTGGGAGAGGGAAATGAAGAGTCAGATAACATGCAACCCTGACTGGGCAGTGTGAACCCCAAAACATCTGCAGGAAGCAGACCCAGTGCCTCATGGGACATTCTCATCTCTGGTTGCAGTGGCTGCCTTCTCCAGGGTTTTTCAGAGCAATCCAAGCTCTTCCAAGATTCCAGCTTTTTGAGACAGTGACATTATTCTGGCTTCAGGGAACTACAGAAATGAAGCAACAGCAGCAGCAGCAGCAGAATTACCTGGCAGCACATCCCTGCATAAATGCCACTGGATCTTTATTAGAATGGGAACAGAATGCTTCAGAGCAGCTGACCTTAGTAGGCTATTTCTGTCAGTAGACTCTGGTCTAAAATTGCATCTATAGCTATAATATACATTTATATATTTTACTTTATCTTTTATTCTGATAACTAATCTCCACCCACAAACACAAATATTGAAGTTTATACATACATCTATACACATATACATACTAACTTTAAAAGTGGATGAGAATTCAAGCCTCAAAAAAGAGGAAGTTCTTTTATTTTTCATTACCATTTTAGAACATTTCACTGTTGCTATTATTTGGGGAAATAAATCAGGGTTTTAAAATGATCAGGAAGCTAAAGGGGCGAAAGTCACATTTGGATTTGTTTTTGCAGGTGATGAATTTCACACTCGAGAGGGAAAGGGAATTTGAGAATATAAATGTGCAAGTTAGGACCCAGTGCACTAGTCAAAAGGGGTGTCAAGAAGAAAAAGGCTGAGATTGGGGGTGGGGGGCATTACAAATTAAGAAAAGCGATTCAGTGAGGAAGTGACTCAAAAGGTCAGGCTGCTAAGAGTCCCTGCAGGGCAAGAACCAGAAATCACACGATGCAGCCCACGCAGGCCCACATGAAGGACCAGAATAATTGATGATCTAAGAGCCAGGATCTGCGTAATTCACAGGATCTCAAACCGCCCACAGACCTGCAGCCCAACTGTCTCTGCACAAACCTCGCAGAGCTCAGGGTGGTGGGAGGGTTCAGGGATGCCAGGGGATAAGGTGACCACAGAGAGGGGCTTTTGGAAGAGGGAGCTGAATCCTGCCCTGATCTCACCATCTATGTGTTGAAGATAAGCAGGGAATTGTGACCACGTGAGAACTACAGTTCCTGCTTTGTGGGAATAGAGGTGCAAAGCTCTAACAGAGTGCTAAGCAACCTGGTACAAAGCTGGGTGGGGTTGATGCTTATCTCCCAAGCCAGAATGGACCTCCTCCTGCTCCTTAAATCTAACTTGAGCTAACACAAGATTGCTTGGGACAGTTGGGGAGAGAAAGAGAGCGCTGGGCCCCAGTGAAGATGCTGGTTTAGCTAGGGCTTTCTGCCTTTTGAAGAGGAAGAGCTTATGTAAAAAGATATAAATATCTGGCCTCTTGCTTTTTAAGGCACAGTAAACCTGTCTACTATTAATCAGAGCCCAATTAATGACTCAAACTTGCCCAACCAGATGAACAACTCATCCTGCTTTTGGAGAGTGCTAGAAAGTGGGTGGATAGCTGCAGGCCTGCTGTGCAGAGAAGGGGACAACTGGGCCAGTCTGCTATCCTGGGGACGGAGCAGTCTCCTCCACATGTACACATTTCGGCATGACTGAGCTTGGGTACTGCTTCCCAATCACTCAACCCCTTTGAACCGACCTGGGCCTCTCCTAGCAGCTGCTCCCAGTGCTGCTTACATCCTCCCAGTCCTGTCACCTTGAATCTAACTTTCATGATCATGTCTTTGTGATTCTTCCAAATCAAAACAGGGAAGAGTCAGGCTCTTGTGCTGGTACTGAGTGAACTTGGAAATCACTTAAGCTCTCTGTGCCTGCCATTTTTATTATTGTTTAGAATCATTCATTTGATGCTAAGCCAAGTACTGGGAATCTTGGACACAAAGCTGGACAAGGAAAAATTACTGTCTTTGAGGTAGAATTTGGTAGGGGCTACAGACAAAACAGCAAATACACTATGAAGCAAGGTGGTATGTGTGGGGATAAAGGTGTGTCTATGATGTTGTGTAAGGAGAAGGGAAAACTAACCAGGTGTTGTGGTGAAGACTGCTAATTTTCCCTCAGAACCCATCCATTCTCCCTTTTAACAATAGAATCCACCAAGATTTAGCTGGGTACATGGTCCTTGTACATCATTATTGGCATGGGACCGACTTCTGATTAATGGCTGGGAATGGAAGATACATATCCAGTTCTTGAGTCATGACTTTTTTAAAAGAAATTGCTGTTCTCAACTCATTCTGTTGAGGACAAGTCCCCATGGATCCAAGGTGCTGGTGAGCTAGCCTGACTCTCAGCACCCCCAGGGGCAAGAAGGCAAACATCTAGAGGTAACCTGGACAGCTGAATGGCCTTGTAGGAAATAAGCCAAACCTGACCACAGGTATCTGGACTCCAATGTGGCCGGGCAATAAACTTCTGTTTTTTTTGAGCTACTCTACCAGGGTCTAATACAGAAGTCCAGGTTGGAGAGGAGATTGATGTTTGCACAAAATCTTGAAGAACAGATAAAGGCTAACTAGGAAGATGAGTAAAGGTATGTAATTCCAGGCAAAGGAAAAAAACATGTTCCAGGGTTCAGAGATATGAAAATGGATAATTCAGAAGGCCCCAGATGTGAGTGTGAGTGGACGGAGCTAAGCATATAGAGGAGTGAGAGGGCAGGGGTCAACTCACTGAGAACTTTCTTTCCCGGCAAAAGAGTTTCGACATTATCTCATTGGCATTGGGGAGCCTTGTAGAATAGGAACAAAGTGGAGAGAGTTTTGGTCATATATGCCCTTTAAATGATGCTCCTTACTGTAGACTGCAGGGAGTGAAAGTGATAGCAGAGCCTTAATAAATGTGGTCATCTAATGTGTTCTCTGGGGTTCTTCTGCTCAACTGTGAAACAGCCAGATTGCTCAGAGGATTGGGATTTGGAAAACTATGGCTTCTGGGCCTGGTATGTAAATAAAATGTTATTGGAACTCAGCAATGCTCATTCGTTTATGCAGGGCCTATGGCTGTATCTGTGCTACAGTGGCAGAAGCGATCAGTGGTGACAGAGATTATATACATTCACTCTCTTGCCCTTTCCAGAAAAAGTTTGCTGACCTTTCCTGCAGATCAACCATGCTGTCCCAAGAGTGTCCACAGGTCAGCTGACAGAGGCCCTGCTTCCTGGTCTACCAAATATCCCTTCCACCACAGAATCTCTATTCCTGTTTCAAATAGTGGATCTCCATATAAGATTTTATTTGTCAAAAGGATTCTGATGAAACCAAGCAATTTAAAATCTACTGGCCTGGATATCTTTCCAGGCCTCTCTAGCTCCAAAGTATCTTGGTTCATTAATTCATTGAATACACATACTTTGAATGGCTTCTATGTCCTAGGTGTGATACTAGGCACAGTGAAGGAGAGGATGGGGGCAATGTCTCTTTCCTGGAGTTTACAATCTAGGATGTTTAACTTCTAGAACCAGTGTATCAATCCCATTTAATAAAAGAAAAAATATTATGACAGGCACTGTGTTAGATACAAAAAAACAGGAACACAGGATCCCTGCTTTTGGAATCATTACAGACTAGGAGAGAAGAGAACCCATCAGGCAGGGAAACAGCACTTGAGGAGCTTAAATTCAAATTGAAGGGGAAAAAAAAACATATTCACAAATAATTACTCTCTAACTATTTGGAAAGGTTTCGTGGAGGAGATGGTGAGAATGTTAGGCTTGAATAACAAGGACTCCCTGTCGCTTGTAAACATCGGTCCTTGTTACAGCTTCCCTCTTCCCACCCATCACTAAACTCTCACCACCACAATACTGCAAGGGGGCAGGAAGGAGGCAGGGAGCCAGCAGTTCAAACTACCATATCCCATCTAATAAAACGAAACTCGTGACTGCTCAGCAACCTGTAAATTTTCAAGTATTGTTATTAGTCATTGCCTTTAAGCTAGGCGACACAATTTCCTTCAAATATGTATCATGTAGACCTCCACCATGTAAACTACTAGAAGAGGCCTTAGAATTCTACGAAATTGAAGGTGAATGCAGATGGGATTTAGGGAGATCATTTTTGGATTATGCAAATTTTCTTAGGGATAGGGTCCATATTTCTCATTACATAAGGATTATGCCACTCCTTTACCAAAAATCTTCAAAGGCTTCCTCCCATTACACTCAGAATAAAACTCAATCTTATTACTAGACCCTATGCAATCTGACCCTGCTCATTCCCTGACCTAATCTCCTGCTCCTCTCCCCATTACTCACTGAACCCCAGACACCCTGGCCTTAATTCTATTTTAAAAACCCACCAAACTGATTCCTGCCTCAGGGAATCTGCATACCCTGCCCCAGACCATGCCTGGCTGATTTCTTCTGGATGTTCAGATCTTAACTCAAATATCACCTTCTTTACCATCCAAACTACCTTTCCCAATCATTGCCTATCATATTACCCTTATTACTCTGTTTTATTTTCTTGACCTCCTTTTTCATGATCTGGAATTATCTCCTTCATCTGTTGGTTGACTCGGTTATGAACCGCACAGGGCTAGACTGCAACCTCCATGAGAGCAAGGTCCGTGTTTTGGATCTACCCTGGGCACCTTGAAGAGTATCAGGCACAAGGTAGGTGCTCAATGCATTCCTGAGTTATGGACCCACAGAGAGATCCATGATCCATGACTCCACCCACTCCTGTCACAAGCAAATGCCAAACAAGTAAATAAAGCAGAAAAAATGATTGAATTAAATCTGCTCCTTTCAAAAATGAGGAAAAGGAGGAACAGAGAAGTTAACTGATCTTACCAAGACCCGTATGGCATTGTTCCAAGAACTCTTGCCATCCAGGGACTCTTCTTAGGACCTGATCTAGTTGTCAACATTCTTCTCAAACGTGGCTCTGGGAATCCCTCAAAATAGCCTGACTGGGGTAGAATAGGATTCTTGCCTCTTTCACCCTACACCCTGTACACCTCCTACAATATTACCAGCTTTAGATTCTCTTTCAAAATCTTACTTGTGCACAAGGCAGCTCATTTCCTTCAGTTTTTTTGGAAGCAGTTGCTATATATCCTGTTATTAATTATTACCAATCCAAACAAACACTTTAGTTTTCCCAAACTCTAGGAGGAGGTATTTTTAAAAAGGCCATCTTAATTATACATAAGCAACGGAGAATCACAGAGGATTCATTAACATAATAAACAGAAGTCTGTTTCCGGCATCCTACAAGCAAGGTAATATAAAAATGAGCATTATTTGCTGCTCAGTAAAGTTGTGGGTTTCTTTTCTGAGATCTTCTCCCTGCTTCATTAGTGTGGGGACTCTTCCATCTGCCTATCCCTTTATCTGAGCTAAAAGGGTGGGCTTCAAAGAGGAGGTGGCTCTTGATCTCTGCCTTGAGGTAGAGGTAGAGATGAGATGCAGAATACTGCAGAAAGAGAGGCTTAAAACAATGGAGATGCTAAAGCATGGGGCAGAGTAGAAATGTGGAAAACAAGGCCTTGGAACCAGAGGGACAAGAGATCTAATCCCAGCTCTACCACACTAGCTGTGTGATCTTGGACCAGGAGCATAAGCCCTCTATTTTCTCCTCTGAAAAATGGCATTACTGTCTGCCTCATTGGTTTATTATGGACTAAATTTTCACATATTAATCTCCCAGCACAGTGCTTGATAACGTTACAGATCCTCAGAAGCTTTCATTCCCTTTTCCCAAAAGAGAGTAATTTAGCACAGTGCTAGACCTTTTCCCTTTTCCACCTTTTCGCCTTATCCTAACTTAAGAAGTTGACCTAACTCTATTCTTCCTGGGGCCTCAGCACTGGGCCTGCAGGCTCTGAGTGATAACTGCCTGCCAATTGGCAGAGAAGAATGGCATGCTGGAGTGGGGATTGAACTGTTGCCATTGGAGATGGCAACAGATGCTTCCTGGTCGAGGCTGAGTTGGCTAAATCAGGGCTCTGTGGTTTGAGACAGAATCCCAATTATTTCCAATTAGGAGATTGCAACGACAGCTGCTCTTAACCCAGCCGTTTCTCACTGCTGCTGACCTGTTCTCATTCGTTTGTGAGCTTTAACCTGGACTGGAAATTTTTAAGGGCAAACATCATCAACACACATTGTATTTGAATTGTTTGAATTTCTTTCTCTGAACTTAAGATCCCCTCTCCCTTAGCTTAAGAGTCATCCTGGAAGGCAGCAAAGGGTAGTAGGAAGAGAACTGGGTTCAATTCCCATCTCTACTACCTGCTGACTGTTTGACTTTGAGTATCTCTGATCCTTTGTTTTCTCATCTGAATGGAGGATGATAGCTTGAATCCTGTTGCTACCATGAAAGGGAGATGCTTTGTTAATGGGGAAAGGGTTTTGTATCTGGGAGGGACCATGCACAATCCTTTATATCATCGGTGACCCCCTTCAAGATGAGTTCAAGCCTAGTATAACTAGTAGAAGAAGAACTACATGCAAGGAAACAGACATCTGGATTGGACAGATAAACTCTGAGGCATTGGACCAGTGATTCAACCTCTCTGAATATCCTTTTTTTATCATTCAAATTGGAGTAAAATTAATAGTAGGCTGCTTGCCGTACAGGATTTGCAGTTTTATAAGTGTAATGTCGAGCCTTTTGTAAACTGTAAAGTGCTGTGTACACATGAGCAATTATTATTATGTTCTTCAGGCTTTTTTTGGTTTGGCACCAGTCGAGTCAGCTGAATGCTCTAAGCAAGAACAATCTGTTTTCTTTCCTCTTGGCAAAGAGCACAAAAGACAGCACATAGAAACTGGGGCAGGAGAGAAACTTCTGTCTCTCTCTCCCTCACACACACACACACACACACACACACACTCACCTACACACCACTCCACCACACATTCCCACAAGTCCAGCATCCAAAATACCACTGCAGAACTTGGGAAGTGGCCTCATTTCCTAACCAGTCTCTGTATCCCTGGTCCAGATGCTCACTGTTCATTGCCCAGATACATTTAGGATCTAAATTAAGAACAAGTCTCTGGTTCCAACAGGCTTTGTCACATTGTGTAGAGCTCTAGACTTGGATGCAAGACGACAGGCTCTGCCATTTCTTTAGCCTCTCCTCCACTGCCAAGTCAATCAGTCTCCAAGCTATGTTAATTTTATGTCTAAAAAGTCTATCATATACACCTATTTCTCTCCAATCCCTTTGACACTTTCCTGGTTCAGGTCACCATATGATCCCCTTAGCCCCACCAAACCGGCTTCCAGAAAGCCTCCTTCTCAGCCTCCCTGTCTCCAGTTGAGCTATCATTTAATATGTTCTCCAATCTGCAACTAGAGGGGTCTTTATTAAGTGCAAAAGTCACTCCTATGCTTAAAACTCTTCAAGAGCTTCCCATCATTCTGATAAAACACAAATGCCCTAACATAGCGTATAGGACTCCACATCATCTGGCCATGTGTATCTCTCTAGCCTCTGAAATACTCCCCTTTGCCTCTGAGCTACAAAGATGCTGACCTTCTATCTGTCTGGGGAACCTGAACCTACTCCTTGCCTCTCTTCATTGCATTTGTACAGCATGTTCCCTCTGCCAAGCATATCTTAAGCAAACCCATCCTCTCTTTTGGCCCCATCCCACTTCCAGCTAATGAATTCTGTACTCCTGCAGGTACTAACCACAGGTCCCTCCACGGGGGCCCCTTCCTTGGTTGCTCAGATAATATGCACACTCATGACACCTCAACTTTTCCTGTGGCATTGAACGCATCTCACCATTATTTTTTTTATTTCTGTGATAATTTCTCTCTACAAGATTCTCAGTTCTGAGAGGGCAGAAATCATGTTTGTTGACCACATAGTCCCAGCTGTCCAAATATAGTACTTGACCCAAAAATTTTTAATGAATGTACCTGAATTTGGGCAATTCATGCATACTTTCTCACGTTTTCCTTACTCCTCTAAAAATCAAGCTAACATTTTTTAACTATGTCATAAGAGCTATGAAAGAGACAAATGAGATCATGCATCTGATAAGGGCGATGTAATTTACAAAACATCACCCTGTTTCATCCGCATGATGCTGAAGAAGCAGCAGGAGCAAAGAGAAGGGGAGCCCTGATTGGATCTGCATTCCAGTTGTACCACCTGATTAAGTTCCATAAACACTTTTAGACTCAGTTTACTCATCTGCAAAATTGGATAACATCAAAACTACAGAATCATTATGACTGGGGTTACGTACATTAAGCAGCTGGCAGAAGGTCTAGAACATATGAGGTGCTCAGTAAAATCTATCACTATTACTACTTATGACTATTATTTTAGGTGCTCAGAAAAAGTTTCTGTTTTGTCCCATTTCCTGCAAGACTGAGTTGGCGCTGCCCTACTTTCTTATAAGTCACCTGCATTATGCATACTGAATTCAGCCCCATAAAATAAGCTGTATTGTGTTATTCACTAATTAATCCATTTTGTAAATTGTGCCATTTCTAAAGGGCAAGGACTGTCAAAAGTATCCATTTTATCACCAAATGCACCTACCTCAGTGGAAAGTATGCTGCAGATACTTGATAAATTGATTCAGGAGCCATGAGTAAAGTTAACTCACTAATTCAGATTTCACTAATTTGCATTTTGGAGTGTGTAGGGCATTCAAGTATGAGCATGGAGAGCCTAAGTATATTCATGTATGAGGGCAGGATGGAAAGTTTTCTGAGGAATTTTTTAATGGATTTAGTATTAATCCCCAGGAAGAGGAGAATGAATCACGAAATAGAGTTGAGTTGCATCCTAAGCACAATCAGCATGGAGAGACTGCTAGTGATGGTGACGTGAAGAGATCAGTGAGTCCTCTCTGCAAAACCAAATATAAGACTCAACACATTAAACTAATTCAAATGCCAACTTACAAGAAAGCTACAGCAGGAGAGTGAGAATGTAAAAATTAATTTAATTTTCTCAACAGTTCTTTCAATGAGTGGGTGCTTCAGAGTGACTGTGCTATGTGCAGTTAACATTCTCTTCTCAAAGTCATGGCACAACCATCTTGCCATGATGAGCATACTCTTGCTGTTTAAAGATACGTAATTACACAGCATGGCCCCTGTTATGGATTGAATCATGTCCCCAAAACACTATATGTTCAAGTACTAACCCCTGGTCCTGTGACTGTAACCCCCAAATGGAAATAGGATCTTTGAAAATATCACTAGTTAAGATGAAGCCAATTCTGGATTAGGGTGGGTTCTAATCCAATATGACTGGCGTCCTTATAAGCAGAGGAAATTTGGACATAGTAAGTGCGGCAGAGACAGAGAACAAGACGGCCATGTGATGGAGGCAGACATCGAGCTATCCCACCGCAAGTCAAGGAGCACTGGATGGCTGATCACCCACCAGAAGCCAGGGCAGAGGCATGGAACAGTTAATCCCCCTTAAGAAGAAACGTGGCCTGACTCACATCTTGATTTTGGACTTCTAGCCTCCAGAACCATTTAACAATAAATTCTTGTTGTTTAAGCTGGCTGTTTGGTTTTACTTTGTCACAGTTGCCCTGGCAAACTGTGACAGCCTATGAACCAAGCTAGTCACTGAAGAGAAGGGATACCATTTGATGGGTGATAGACAGTAGAGCATAATGGTTAACACAGTTTCTAGAGCAAGAATGATCAACTTCATTAATAAGAACTGCCTCTTATTAACAATGAGAACTTGGGCAAGTGACTCAACCTTTCTGTGACTCAATTTTCTTATCTATAAAATGGGGAAGCTTATTTGACTCCTTTGCAGGATAATTCTAAGTGTTTAATTGCATTCATATATAAATTATTTGACACATAGAAAATAATATATATTTGTTGGTTGTGATTGTTACTAGTTGAAGGATTTTCAAGAGAAATTTAGAGCCCAC
Source organism: Tolypeutes matacus (assembly GCA_026826555.1). Classification (NCBI taxonomy): domain Eukaryota; kingdom Metazoa; phylum Chordata; class Mammalia; order Cingulata; family Chlamyphoridae; genus Tolypeutes; species Tolypeutes matacus. The sequence goes on along the minus strand of JAKSZT010017719.1, from coordinate 13,909,661 downwards.
ACAATTTTTGCCTTAAGCCCTGATTTGGAAATCTAAATCCCAAGGAAGGTACAGCCTCTCTGAATCTATACAATAATTAGGAACTATTTTAGCAAATTATTAAAGCAGGTCCTTTAATAATTTAAAGCTACCTGACTGTGGTAGCACTTTGTCGACCTGATTCAAGTAACTGCTTCTTTTCCTTTTTATACTCTATTTAAATGGAGATAGAATATACCCATATTTAGTTCAATTCCATTTATTTTTTAAAAGTCCATAAACACGACTTTGCTTTAATTCTCTATTTCCTAGCCACCTCCAGTGTGTTTTCAAAAATAGGGAGGATTTGTTCTACATTACTCAGCATAAACTCAAGTTGAAAAATTTGTGACTCACTTTGTGGCTAGAAGCCTCGGTGCCAATCAGCTGTGGCAGCATATGGAGAGGAGGAAGGATCTGGAAGGATTCTTTATTTAACATCAAGGAATAAAGCATGCAAATTCAAAACAAGATCTCTGGATTTAAATACCATAAGTTTTATGCATTTAATGGTGTGGCTTTGGACACATTACTTAGCCTCTCTGTAGCTTAATTTACTTCTCTGGAACATGGAGGAGGAGAAATAGTGGCATCTGTTTCATGAGATTAATTGAGAGAATGAATGGCTATCATTTGCACCATATAAGTGATATATAGGAAGGACCAAATACTTATTAACAATTATTATTAAAACACATACATCTTAATGTGAAAATCTCAATTATTTTATAATCTCTTAGGTATTGTTTACTGAACTAAATAAAATTCAAAATTAGGAATCATTCCCTAGACAGAATGGGAGACCCTTACCTTTCAGAAGCTCCTTCCCCAGCATATATCCCTCCTGCTCACCAGAACCAGTCCAAATAGGTACTTTTCTATAATGGTTACAGATCTCTTGCCTAGATTGTAGAAGTCCTTGGGTCAAGAATAGGTTGACTGAAAAGCCCTGTCAAAAGCACATCTGAACTTTGATTCCTGCCAGTCATTCTTTTCAGTGTTAACTGAAAACCTAACAGATCCCAAAATTGATGTCAGTGTGTACATTGCCCAAGAGAAAGAAAGCAGTGTACAGAGATGATCACAGTAGCTACAAAAGTTTTCTCCCCGGTCCTCTTCATCTGTCAAAATTCCACCCATCTCTTAAAACCCAACTCAAAAGCCACCTCCATCCAAAATTATCCCTGATCATTTCAGTCTAAATGGACACTTCCTCCTCTGAACTCCTCTGTGCAGCTTTGACCATCGTCCTTGGATACCACTCACATGCTTCACTGAAGAAAATTTCTAGCCATAAATTTCTTACATCACTTGAAAGGAGAAAGAGAAAAGTTGTTACAAATTCATGCATTCTAATTACATGTGTCTGAATATAAATCTCAACTTTACACCTGTTTGCTGAGTGATGTTGAGAAAGTTAGACTTTAAACTTTCAAGAATTTAAGCGTCTGAAAGGAAGGTGCCAGAACTTGGCCAGAGGTTGCCAGAATGTACATGATGAATACTGGATGAGAGGCGGGATCTTCCAGGAGTTCAGAGGAGTTAGCTGCAGTAGAAATTCAGCCTTTCATGGTGGTTCCACAGAAACCATGACAAATACTTTCGTTGAATATCTGGAAACTGAATAGAATTAGCTATTTTCATGGGCTTACTTCAGCCTCAGAGATCTGAAACAAGGGCTTTAGAGTTGGTTGGAGCTGTTTCCTATCCCATCTCCCAACTTTGCAATTTATTCTGTGACCCAGGTCAAGTAATGTCACCACTTTAATCCTTGGGTTTTTTTTTAATATGAGAAAAGGAACAATAATACCCTCTCCGTAAGATCCTTGTGAGGATTAATTAAAATCAGCAGATCCTTAAGAACTTTCTGTAAAATGTTAATTACAGAGCATATAAAAAGGTGTTCTGGAAAAAACCAAAAAACCTAGCATGCCTGGTCAAATGCGTTTGGGAATTACTGGATTAAACAAAATTAAACAGATTTATGTGAGATGGAACTTTTATAAGACCTTCATATGTCAATGTGCATTACGAATCTCCAGAAAGGGTATGTAGGATTAAATGTTGCCCAAGTATATTGGTGATGAAATTGTGGTAGCCAGAAAGTTTGCGTGCAAGTGGTGGAGCCCAATTCAGAATGGGGAAACAGAAAAAGCGAGAGAGGGAATGGATTTGCTCTTTTAACTAAAAAGTCTCAAAGAAGGGCTAGAGTCAGAAGATCTCAACTAACCACTGATGAATTTAGTCAGGAAGATATGACACTCTGATTAAGTAAGCTTCATCCTTGAAGCTAAAGGTGAAATCTTTTTCATATCACCCTATGGATTAAGGGTGGAAAAGCTGTGATTTGCCGTCCTATTACCAGAATGAGTATAAACCAGTTAGGAATGACAGGGTATGTGCTACAAAGAATTACGCCCTCTCCTTCGGGGTAGAGAGCCCAGTGAGGGAAAGATACAATATTGTTTTGGAAATTTGAGTTAGATGACTGTGTTAAGGGCCTGGCCAATAGTAGGTCCTCATGAAATGTCACTTTCCTTTGCCTTTTCACTCCCTATTTGGTATCTTAATTAGCCACTCAAACCATGTGGAAAATCCTGTTATTACCTAGAGGTCAGTCCAGGTATCAAGTCTTAGAACCTAAATCAAACTTCCAAGCACTTGAGAAGTTCGTTAACCCTGGAGATGAAATCAGTCCTATAGGATGCCTGACTCTATTCTGCTGTGTATCCTTGAATTGAATAGACCAAAAATAGCTGTGATTCCACATAGCATACAGCCCCTAAGAGTTATACATATTTATTAGTTTAAATGCCACAGGAAAGGCTTTCACAACTTTTTTTCCCCAATCCATTATTAAGGTTATTTTTTCCCATTCTCTCTGAAGACATTAATACTTCAAGGTGGCCTTGACCTGTTTCTTCTCTCCTTTCCTGCCAGACTACTTTGAGCTCCCACTGTAACTTTCTCACCTCCCCTGATCCCTCTTGGTTCACCTTCCCTACTCCCCTGGCCAATCTCTCTCTGGTGTTAGGGAAGCATCTTTCTGTTTCCTGCCTTCTTCTGGATCTTCATTCATCTTCACCAACCTGTGTCTCCTCTTGGCCCCCTGTGTCTGCCACCTTGAACTCCTGTCCTAACCTTAGCCCCTGCTATGGCATTGCATTCTTAAATATTGTTTCCCCCAATTGAGAGCCATGTGACCTCTGTTTGCAGAAATCATATACATATTCATAAGTTGCTAAGCATATTTTATAAATCAGAATTCATCGTGAAATACATTAACCCTTCCTGCTGTCTCCACTTGCCCAACAGAGGAAGTCACAGTCTCTTGCAGTTGTGTTCACCAGAAGAAAGGTAATGCTTGGCAAATGGGAGTGTGCTCCAAGTTCTGCTGGAAGGAAGATCCAATAAATCACACTCCTGCTAGCCTGCTGGGACCTCTGTCTCCCTGGCAGTGTCTCTGAGTGCAGGTAAATAATAATAATAGTAGAATGCACAAACAAATACATTTTTCATCTGGTGGGTTTCCTCCTCATCCCCAAAACAGATTAGTTCCTGAACCAATTATCAAACATTCAATTCAGTTGTCAAAGATCCAAGAAGGTCATTCAGCCAACAAGGAACCAGACCTCAATTACTGACATTCACAGTTCAAAGAAAAGAGAAGAGAGGAAATATTATTTATTGAATATCTCCTTGTCAGCAATGGATTCTGTTTTTGGCCTTATTTGAACCTGAGGATGATTTTATTGGATAAATAAATTATGCTAATTTTTACAGATTAAGAAACTAAGATCCTGATGTGGCCCAAAGTCATACATACAGCCAGTGAATAAGGTGAGTTTTGAGAGCCAATCTCTCTGGCTCCAAATCCTAGGCACACTTCAAGACTGGTTCTTTAAAAGGTACAATAGAATCAAATCATTCAAGCTCTTAATGAAATCTGACAGTGATGAGGAGTTGACGTCCTCTCAAGGCACCGTGGTGTTTAATGCATGGGAGACAAAGCATGGACCAAGAAAGCTTACCCAGGTTTTATGCTTGTCTTTGCCTCCGATTTGCTGGGAGACTTGAATAAACAACTTTCCCTCTCTGGGGCTCCTCATCTCCAAAATAATGGTGTTAGGGGATGATATTTCAGGTCTTATTATTAAAGCTTTGTTAGTGCTCGCTTTTGCAGAGTGGCTAAAATGTGAGACAGAAACTTCTCATTTAAACCTCACATTTTCAACAAACCATTTTATAGATGAGGAAAACAAGGTCTCAAGAGGTTAATATCATCCAAATAGCAAGGAGCAGGATTTTGAACCCGGATCTGACTATGAGCCTGTGGACTCAACTGCAATTCCACACAAAAGCAGTTTTAATATTCTTTTCAGAGAGTACAACTTCCTTTTAAAACTAAAAAGACAGCCCCTGGTGTGGCCTTACCAAAAAAAAAAAATTAAAAAAAAAAAATCATGGAACTATCAACCCATTGATCTGTCTGCAATAAACACAGTGGCTTCAAGTGAAAGACACATGCCGTGTGCCTCCAAAGTCAAATCCAAGCTACCACTATGGCCAATCATTGCTGTGGTCTGTTTATCTGACTACAGTCAGAGGATGAAGGAACTGAGATTCACTTGCTGGGATTTGAACCAAGAATTTCAGGGGGTATGTAGGTGCTCCACTAACTAAGCCCTCCTACTGACTCTCTCTGCCTTTATATGTCGTTTCTGTTAGCTCTGTACATACCACACTACCACTGCCTGTACTCAAATCCAACCTTTCCTCTTCATAGCTTAGGTTGCTTTACCAACAAGCATTAATTAAGCCTCATTACCCCTATGAGATTATTACAGGTAAAGGCTGTCCTGTGCGCAGTCTGGGAATATTGTCATCTGGAGTTGTAAGTTCAATTCACACCTCCACCATGGACATCAGGCTACCCTTACAAAGGCTAAAAGCAGAAAAAGATGAAAAAGCATAACATTATAATTCAGGTCATGAGATGCATACTATTGAGCAAAAATAGAAATATTTTTTAACATACAAAATTCAGATGAGAGCATGATGGTTTTTTAAGGAGCACTGGATTTGGGAACAGAAGGTGTGTCCTCAATCTGACGTGGACACCGAGTTCACAGATGCACAACCGTCAGCGTGGCCTTGGACACGCCAAGGGAAGCCCTGTATAAGCCTCAATTCTTTATCTGAAAGTCAAGATGTAAAAGTTCTCGTGCCGTGGATGTCACAGAAGAGTCATTCAATCGAGTCAGACTGTGAAAAATAAAGTGTCCTACAAAAATTAATTTTTGTTTGTCACTGTGATCTGAGCCTATGATGACCCCTGGGATGTAAAGACCAGTTCAGTTCTGTTGACCATGAACTTATTGAACACCTGTACTGTTTCAGATTGTGGAAAACGCAAAGATGAATATGTATATTTTCCTCAGGGTTACACTGCCTCCTTGGTCTACTCCAGGATACTATGGAGGCAGATTTGGGGATGTTAGTCAGCACCGGTTACATTACTGCAGTCTTTCCCCCCTCCCTTTTTTTTCTTTTCAAGGACAGTGTGAACACATCACAAACATCACAGTGTGATCAAGCCAGCCCTGAAAGCGAGGCTGTACGCTTTTCTGTAACAAACAATAGGGTCCTATTATCATATCTCAGAAGAAGGAAGAAGTATATATTCAAAGGCTACTACTGGTGATTGAAATATAAGCAGCTCCTCCTAACAACATACTACATGTATTACCCACTTTGACACTTTTTGACCAAATTATGGCGTTTTAAACTCCAAATGTATAGCATTGTGCAAATATTTATTTTTACAGCATTGATGTAGCTGAAGACTTCATATTTCTAGAAGCAACCTTGAATTTGATATGAGGGATGAACCTTCTTTTCAGTCCTATTTCTGTTATGAAAAAAGAAGTAATTTATCATCTCTGATTCTTCTCTTCCTTTTAAATAAAATATTTAATTAATAAATAATGTACTAGTTTAACAAATATTTATTGAACACTGCTGGTGGAAATGTAAAATGGCACAAGCACTTTGGAAAACAGTTGGGCAGAATTTTATGGAAGTTAAAATAAATTCTAATCGATGACCCAACAATTTTCCCAAAAGAAATAAAAATATATGTCTGTAAAAAGATATTAACACGGGAATATACAAGAGGGAAGGGGCTAGGGTATATGGGAATTCCCTATATTTCCAATGTAACTTTTCTGTAATCTAAATCTTCTTTAAAAATAAAGTTAAAAAAAAATGAACAGATGAACAAAATGTGATATTATCCATTGTCTATAGCATTACTTAGCAACAAAAAGAATCTCAGAATAATGCTAAGCAGAAGAATCCAGGCACAAAATTATGTGTTGTATGATTCCATTTATATGAAATTGTAGAAAAGTAAAATTAATTGATAGTAATAGAAATTAGATAAGTGTCTTCCTAGAGTGGGGGTGGGGGGTTGACTGAGAAGGGACATAATGAAACTTATCAGGGTTCTCTATTTTGATAGAGGTGGTGCTTACAGGTATGTATACACTTGGGAATGCTCTTTTAATTGTACACTTAAAATAGGCATATTTATTTTTTCATGTAAGTTATGCTTCAATAACATTGATTTAAGAAGTGTATACACATATTCTATCACATTAAAAGTCATCAGCAATATCAGATTTTTCCTTCACAGTCTAGCTAACTCATCATGAAGCATTCATTAGATGGGGGTTAGAAAAGGACACCCTCTGATCATAGATTTCTTTCCATTTAATAATCCATTTTAAATTCTTAAAATATCAAACTCATGTGCAAATGCTACCGTTCTTTTATAGGCAAATGGATGAGTAGAAAGCACCTGCTCTGATCTGTCAAAACAGAATTGTCTCCACCATGTGCTATTTCACATGACTTTGGGAGCACAACCAAATACTTATAAGAGTACATGAAAACATTCGATATTCTGAGAAAAATTATATATATTGGCTCTACCAGTAAGTACTTGCTATTCAGGACTTAAACATGCCTTTTATGGGGACATGCTTCCATCCCCAACGATGATCTTACCCTTTTATATGGATGAAGTGACTAACTAGTTCAAGGTCACCCACATGGTTATGTGGCTTGCTTGGGGTTCCACCTCAAGGGAAATGGTGGCAAGCATGTGGGTTAACCACTTAGAATATCTCCTCCTTGATGTCACAGCATCTACCTGTTTATGACTTCTGGTGCTTGAGACAGCCAAGATAATATAACTTCCAGCCATGAATTAAGTCAGATTATCTAACTCAAGTACAGATCATATAATCTCAGGCCACTGGCAGAAGTGGATTTCTGTGATTCTCCTCTCTGTTGTGCCCTCTGATTTGTGGCAGGCCAAAGTGAGGATTCTTCATCTTAACAACATTTATATTTTCTGCAAAGCCAGAGCTGAAAGTAGTAGGGCCAATTACAAAGTACATATGTGAAGCATCGGTCAAGAGCAGGGAGCTCAGTCCCCTCTTCCCACAGATCCACTGTCCCCACTGCCTCTACCCATGGTAGACGGGTAACACCCCAAGCGTTATAACCTCTGATTACAACAGGACACACTCGGTGCCTAGATCAGGGCTAGGCCAAAGCCCACTCCCAAGTTGCCTGCTGATGACATCATAGTGATGCCATGCCCGCCACCTTGTCCCACCCCAAAATGCCACCAGACACATGCTCGACCCCAACCTGCCCTGAGCATGCAGGCAGAGCACCCACTGGGCAGAGGGTGATGGTGGAAAACCGTTCTTTCTTCCTCCCCCACAAACACCACTTGCTCACCACCTTGGATGAAGCATGGCAGTGGTCGTAGAGTGGAGCGTGAGAAAGTGGATGCTGGGTGAAGACCAGGGCACCAGGAAGTAGAGAGCAGACAGCTGGAAATCTGGGGAGGCGACAGGAGGTGGAAATCCACGTGAGTCAAAACTTTAAAACCTCTGTACCTGCTCTATTGCCCCACTGGACTGAAAGTACAAAACACAAATTCGAAGAAAAAATTCAAAGGATTTCAAGACAGTGATGACAGAACATTATATTCCACACACGACCCCTTCTGAATATAAGACCCTGTGAGTCTGCACGGTTTGGCACCTAAGCTCTGGCCCTGGCTGAAGGCGCTGTATGTGATGGTTAGGAGCATGGATTTTGGAATCTGACCAGACTGTAGACCAGTTACTTGAACACATTGTGCCTTAGCTTTCTTATCTGTAAAATAGTGTTGCTGTGAAAATTTAATAAATATATGGGGGCATTTTCAGGACATTGGATTTGTTCTGCATGACATTGCAGTGATGGGTACAGGCCATTGAATATTTTCTCATAACTTACAAAATTGTGCGGGACAGAGTGTAAATTATAATGTAAACTCTAGTCCATGGTTAGTAGCAAAGCTTCAATATGGGTTCATCAGTTTTAGCAAATGGACCACACTAATGTTGATGTGGGAAAGTGTGGGAGGGGGAGGGAGTGGGGCATATGGGAATCCCTTATTTTTTTTAATGTAGCATTTATGTAATCTAAATCTTCTTTAAAAATAAAAATAATTTTTAAAAAAATGAATTCAACACCCAGACTAGTAGCTGGCACATGGTAAAAGTTATATGCTCATCATTGGTAAATAGTGCCCACATACATGTCCTAAACCTCTTGTATGCATGTCTCTAAGCAAATCTGTTTTTGCCAGGAATTCACTAATGTGATGCCTCTCTGTTGAGCCAACTCTTTTGTGTGTGTGTGTGTGTCATGCATTTTATTTGTTGTTTTTATTTTAATGATTATTTTATTTTATTATTTTTTAAAAGATACTTAGATTACATAAATGTTACACATAAATTGTAGGGATACCCATATGCCCCACCTCCCACTCCTCCCATAACCTCCCACATAAATATCCTTCATTAGTGTGGCACATCACCTGCAATAGATACACACATCTTGGGGTTTTGCCACTAAGCATGGACCATAGTTCACATTGTAGACCACACTCTCTCCCACACAGTTCTGCATGTTATATAATGATATAAAATGGCCCATATCTGTCATTGCAATGTCACTCAGGACAATTCCCAAGTCTTGAAAAAGCCCCTGTATTACAACTGCTTTTCGTCTCCCTGCCCCCAAAGCGTCCAGTGGCTACTGGCTCCACATTAATGTTATAATTACTTCCATTGCATGAATCACAATATGTCTATAACAGAATACCAGTAAGTCCACTTTAGCCCATAGCTCTTCCCGCAATCCTGAAGAGTCTGAGATGGTGATGTCCACTCCACCTCCAAGTGAGAAGGGGCTTATATCTCATGGATGAGATGGATGGGATTATCCTGCCTGCAGCTGCAGACTCTTTCCATTCCCTAGGATTGTCGTTATCCATCATCATCTCCCCAGCAGGTGTCCAGGGTGAGTCCATTGAGCTGTAGAGTAGGAGTTGCAGCTCCACCGAAATTCTGGGCCCAGCTGGCACATGGACAGCCCAAAGACTACAGTCTCTAGAAGTACACCTACAAACTCCGACAACACATATAGGTTTGAATAGAAGGGACAGATGGACCATGTGCAGGGAAGACATATTTGGGTCCAACTATGTCACTCTCAGGAGCAAGGATTCCAAAGCAGGGCCCACTGATAAGGCACAAAACTCTGGGGCTACCCGCCCTGATATAGGACCTGGGTGTCTCTAGAGCCCTCAGGAGCCCCTCTATTTGGGGTGTACCCACATTGGAAGCCTATGAGGTCCTATTGAGATGTGCATAAGTGTTACCTCTGGGATGACCTCCTGACTCACTTTGAAGTCCTTTAGCCATATGAACTCATTTGTCTTTACCTTTTCCACCTTTTATTCGAGGTCTTTTTCCAGTTGTATTGCCCATTGGCACTTGTTAATAATCCCTCCTTGCCAGGGAAGCTTATCCCCGGGAGTCATGTCCCATGCTGGAAGGAAGGTAATGCATTCATAGGCTGAGTTTGGCTTAGAGAGAGGCCACATTTGAGCAACAAGGAGGCTCTCAGGAGGCAACCCTTAGTCACCCCATAACAATAGGCTAAGTTTCAATTTCAGGAGCCAAAACTCATAAGGCTAGTCATCAATAACAAGGGCCCATCAGTGGGTCATCTTCCTTTGCCAGACACTGCCTCTGCACTTGGGGGACTGTTGCTACTCCCTTGCAGAATATGGCAGAGCTCTCCAGGCTGGGAATTCAGTATTCTCTCATTTATCGAGTGGTTCTCCACTCACTGTGACCATGCTCCACGAGCATTTGAAAAAATGTACATACCTTTTATGTATGTTCAAGTGAACTTTCTCCCATGGACCCCCCATCCCAGACTCCCCCCACCAACAATCCTCTCCTGCCCCAGTTGTAACCCTTCTGTGATCCAAAGCTTCTTTAAAGATGAAGCCAATCCAATAGCCAAATACAATTAATAGGAAAATGAAATAAAAATGATGTTTAAATGTAAGAGAAAAAATACATGAAAACTTTTTTAAAAAACTAAAAATAAAATTAAGTTAAAGGATTGGATTATTCAAAAAAAGAGAAAAAAAATTTTAAAAATTAAAAACAAATTTTATTTGACATTTTGACTTTTATCACTACACTATCTGGTATCCAGTCTGTACCGTGGCACCTTTCCCCTCTCACTTCCCAGTGTCTCACTATTTTTCATTTAATTTTCAAATAAGTTTTAGGTCACAGCAAAGTCACACACCAAATACAAGACACTCTCATATACCCAAACTCCTCCCCCTTTCCTCACCCCATATTAAAACCTTTTGTATGTGGATGCTAGCATTGTTATAACTGATATACAGATAGTGAAACATAGCTACTAAACATTGTCAGTGGTTTACAGTATGGTTTACATTTTAGATCGTACACTTTTATAAATTTTGATAATATTTACCATGTCCTGTGTCCATCACTGTAAGGTAATGAAAAACATTTCCACTGACCACTAAATACCCTGTGTTTGATCTATTCTGTTCCTCCCTCCTCATCTCCCTGGGTCCCACGACAACCCCCTGGCTTGACTCATTGGATGACAAGATTCATAGTTACATGCAACAAGAGGTCATGACACATTGGTTTGTCCTCCACTATTAGGAACTGCCCTTGCTCTTAAGAGATGTCCACCTGTCTATTTCTGCTCTCCACTCAGTTCCTGGGTATTCTAACCCACCCTTACCAATCTACCCACCTGTCAACCCTGCACCACCCAACCCAATATATCACTACCCTCCTGTCCTAGCCCTTCAATACACTACTGCTCTCTATCACTTTACAATAGATTACATCCATATGGGTGATGGTGTCGAGCCATCTCTTTTGGCATGTTTTTATTATTGAAGATGTGGTTTCAAAACAATATTAAAAACAATTTTTAAAAAGGAAAGAAATCTTTACATGCACACCCATACATAATTTTTTCAATTTTTGTATGTAAGATGCCATTACTTGCCCACATGTATACATATTTTTATAAAGCTACAATCATATGGTATATATCGTTTTATATATTTTTTTTACTTAAAATTAAATTATCAGCATTTGTTCATGCTGCTACATTGTAGTAATAACTATCATTGTAATGATTGCACACTATCCTATTTTGTTGATACATCATAATTTAATATAAATTATTACCCTTTCAATGGACATTTAAATTGTTCCACTTAGCTTTTCCCCTTTGGTTGAATTATTTCTTTGGGATCCATTTCCAGGAAAGGGATTGCTGGGCCAAAGCGTATAAATATATATAGGACTCTTTCTACATATTGAACTATTGCTTTGCAAAAAGGTAATGACAGAATGGTAATTGCAATGTAGAGCACTTAGTCTGGACAGACCTGTGCAAAATTCCCGGCTCACATTATATCATTCCATCCTTTCGATGGCTCTAGATAGTATAAATCGCATTTTACATATGAGGGAACTGAGTCTCAGGAAAACTAACCCATCCAAGGCCTTATATTTGGAAAGTAGAAAAGCTGGGAAAGAGATCAGAGTGTAGTCTGACATCGAAGGCTGTGAATTAACCTTGGCTCTTAAATACCCTCTTCTATTTCCTCCTGTTGATATGGCCGCAGTGTTATAATTTTTCAAAATATCCACCTGGAATCCCCAAAGATTCCCTCTAGCACCAGCTCACAATGAGCATTTACTCCTTTGAAATGCTTTCCCAATCTATATAACACCAGAAAGGGGTGACAATTATTTCCCTCCATCCATTTGTTCTGCCCTCTCCTCATTTTCTCCCCCACTGTCTTTCTTTTATACCTTTTCTCATGTCTTGCTTCCTTTCTGTATTTCTTCTCTTCCTATTCATCACAAGTTTAGGGGCTCTTTTCTGTGCCAAGTTTTGCTACACATTGATATGGAGTCTCTATTCCTACCCTGTTTTACCTAATGGCCATAAGTAATTGTGCTAAATGCTAATTTAAAAAAAAAAAAAAGAAAGGCTACTCCATCATTGTATTTTGCAATAGATTTTGATTATCATCAAAATTCAATTATTTTTTCTTTAGGTCCTGTAAGCTATCTAGATAAGATGGTTTACAGAAGTCTTAGCTGTGATTTGCAGCGATCTCAGAGCTTCCTTTTTTTTTCAAAATAAAAAACTTTTCATAACAGATATCCATGAGAGAATCAGGTTAGATAAACGCAGACCTTCTTCACACACCTTTTAAGAAGAATCATTTAGGATAAATGAAGCATATATTGTTCCTCAGGGTTTCTATATTTTCGAAAGCAATTTTTGGTGTGGGGTTGATCCAGGCTTGCTATTTTTAATATAATTTCTATTATGGGAAGGGAATGCTTGGATGATTGTAAACAAACATTTGCTGAGCCTCTCTTCATTTACTTAAAAATAACTATATGAAAAAATAGATGGGAAATCAAATAAGAAGTTAAAAACAACAACAACAAAAAAACACAAAAGTAAAGTAACAAAACATAGAGAGGGAAATTGAACAGGTTGCAATAAGTTCTGAAGTGGAAGCATCATCCCACACCCAGCACATTCTATTATAGGTGTTGCTAGTGTGCCAGGAATAGTCTCCAAACATCTAGCACATAATTCAGTGGTGAACTTTAGAACTAAACCCATCTGAGAAATAACTTTCTAGATTACAATGCCCATCTCTGGGGACTTACACGTCCCTCTCTCTTCCTTCTCCCTCTCACCTCTTTCCCCCTTAAGCCCCATTCAATCTACAGCAAAATGAAACATTCAAATACATTATTCAGTCTAGGAGAAAATGTCAGCTGTTTTCTCCTCTCTCCATTTATTGTTTTCTCTGGTTTTCCTCCCAGTCCCTGCTGCAGACCCAGTTCTCATTGGTTTTTGCCTGTGATATTTTGAAATAGAAAAGTTGCAAGGAAATATTTCCTTAAGCACAAGGGAGTGGAAGGGCAGAGAAGTAGAAAATCAGAGGTTTAATATCGCCCTTTGGCTGTGGTTGTAATGGGGTCCCAAAGAGACAGAGCACAGATAAGAAAGAGATCAACCTGGTGAGGCTCTTCTAAGACCCAGGTCATCCTCAGGCCCCTGGGGATCCTGAAGTCAAATTATATTTTGCAAAAAAGTCTTGAAAATAGCCAGATCCGCAGAGCCATTTATACAGTAGGAATAATGTCGACTTTGACAACTTCAAGTTCATTTTTTCTTTTCTTTTTTCTTTTGTTGGCCTTGTTTAATGTCTCAATGTCTGTATAGAATCTACATCTCATTCCTCCATCAGATTGTAAGAGCCCCACATACACAGATCTATACTGAGTTCACCTTTGAACACACAGGGGGTGCAAAGATAAACATTTACTGGATGAATAGCCACAGGAAGTCAGTTAGGGAAAGGCAGCTCAGGCCAAAGGACTGCTGGGAATCCTCCCCTCCTCTTTTCCGAAGGGATCATGCAATGAAGCAGTCCTTCATACAACAAACAGACCATTTAAGTGATGGAATTGAGGAACTTTCACCTAATTCCTGAGTTACAGGTACTGCAGCACTGCTTACAAAAGAAAACCATGTACCATGGGATACTGCATTAGACTGGATTATGCACCTCCCAAAAGACATGTGCTTAATCTTAATCCACATTCCTTTTGGTGAGAATTCATCGGGAAACAGGACCCTTCGAAGATGTTATTATTAGTTAAGATGTGGCTGACGGTATCCAGGGTGGGTCTTAATCCGTATTATTGGAGGCCTTATGTTTCTTTATTTTGTTCATATAAATTTGTGTATCTGGAAGGATGAGCTGGAGTAGCTAAAATGTGGGAATTGTCATTTTAGGTCAAGTACTGGGCTAAATCCTTCATGTACATCATCTCATTTAATCCTCACAAGCAATATTGAGAGGTTAGTTATGAGATTGATTTTTTTTTTTAATCCCAGTTATTTTAATTAAGGAAACTGAGACTCAAAGATGTTCAATGACTTGACTAAAATCACAAAGCTTGGAAATAGTAGAGTTGGGGCACAAATTCTAGTAGAAGGAAGGCAGAGTAGCACCGCTAACCATGGTACACTGTGCTACATCCCAAGCAGGCTGTAAACAGTGGCACCAAGTCTTTTTTACAAACATAATTTGTATTTTGAAAAATTTTAAAGCAGATTCAATATGTCTTAGGAGTGTATTATGAGCTATTGCTGGCTAAGTTTCCTGTATAGTAAAAATATGTATATAATTTCAATGACCAGATGAATGAGAAGAACAAGAAGGTGAAGATGGAGACAGAAGAGGAAATGAGATAAGAAGGAAGAAAAGAAGAGAAGGATGAGAAAGAAAATAAGGAAGAAGAGGGGAAATTAAAAGAAGTCTCCTTTGTTTCTTTTATGGCTGTAGAATTCTAAGGAAAGCTGAGGGACCTAAAGATAATAAAACTAACATCAATAGCTCTATCCTGAACTTCCTAACTAAAATTACCATTTCTATAGCATTTATTTTTAAATCCCACATAATTTCCTTCTCTCTCTACTTCTTTCCAAACTCTTCCCATATGTCTATCCCCACCTAGCATGGCAATCCCCAGGGTCTAGTCTGTAACGTGCTCTGCTCTGATGATGGGTTAAATTAAAGCCTTAAACTAGACTTTTGGTTATTTGTACAGATCACTAATATGACTTGAGTGTGTAAGAGCTGGTTTCTTTTATTTTTTAATTAAATTAGGCAATCCTGTGTCTTCCCCTACCCCTACTCTACCCTTTCACTGTCTTCTTTGTTCCTCCTGTTTTTAGAAAGCTTGAGAATTTTTAATGTACGACAGGCATTGGCCTGCCCTATAGTTTTGCCCAAGGGAAGGAGGAGAATGAGGCAGTGGCAATGCTTGGGCCAGACAGAGAGAATTGAACTCATACCCTGGTCCCTGGAACCTCAAAAGCACCCTTTTCTCTGACTTCCAGTCTCCCATTTCATGTAGCAAGTGGGCTGGCCTAGTACTTGAACTATCAACCCATGACACTGAGAGGCCAAGGTGAAGGCTTACATGAAAGTGTGAAGGAGAACTCTGCTTGGATTGTGCAGCTGAGAATAATCCTGGCACCTCAGGTGACATAGGACAGTGAAGCCAGTTTAGTTTTCAATCCATGAGCACATGACTTAACTTCTCTGAGTCTCAGTTTCTTCATGAATAAAATGGGTCTAAGTGCCCTCCATTCAAAGATTTTTGTGAATACCAAATTGGACAATCCACATAACACTCCTATCATATGGCAGCTACTAAATATTGTGGCTACTACTCCCCTTCTCTATCTTTGTTCCTATGCCCAAGTCTTGTCAGTGCTCTTTCCCCCACAAAGCTTTCTACTTTTCTCTAGATAAAATAGCATCAGTCTTTCACTTTAAGATCTGATTTAGAGCTTAGATTTCTAAAACTTTTCTTGGCTAACATGAATAAACATCAATGTATAGTGAATTGCATAACCTCCCCAAGCCTCAGTTTCCCTACCTGAAAAGTGAGATCATTGGAAAGCATGATATTTGAGTCCTTTCCAATTGTAAAAATCCCTTAATTCCACACATTTCCCTCCCTTTCTTTTTTTCTCTCTTTATCCTTCTCTCTCCTCTTCCTCCCTTATATCTCTGCCTTTTGTCCGTTCTCTGTATCACACTCTGCTAGTAAATCTAATGCAAGTCATACATTAAATTCAAGTGTTTACTTGCATTTCTCACAAATAGTGCAAGAACAGGTTCCCTTTTTTTCTGATTGAATTACTCAGTTCTCTGTCTTCCTCCTCCCCTCCCTCAGCCTCTTCCTCTATTTTTAGACAGACAGCCTGAAAAGTCTTAATATATCAATGGCATTTATAACACATGTCAATATCTAAAGCGCCAATGTTCTATTCGTAGAAATGACTGCTGATGTGATGAGATGCTTTTATTATATCAGTGATTCCTATTATAAATATGATAAAACTGTGCACTCGTGTTGGAAACTTAAGCGAAAATAATAAACTATACTTTGCCCCAGTGCTAACCATCAGCATCAAGCATTAGGATTTACTTTTTTGGTATATTTTTATAATTTGCTCTTTAACACTTCAGGTTGAATATCTGCCTTCTGGAAGAGATGACAGCAGGCTCTTCTTGGAGAATGCATTAGGGAGTAAATGCAGACACCTGGGGATGCGTTTTATAATCTTTGTAACCTGCTCTGGCTCCCTGGAGGGCTCAGCACCTCAGAACTCTGGAGGTGGCCAATGCTCTGGTCTTTATATAAAATGCATAACACCCATCTCAGCACCTCCACATCTTGCCTATCATTAAAGTGTGTTTCACAGTTACATGAGTTGAAGGTTAAAAGCATCTGTTTTGGAAGCAGACAGACATGAGCTAAAGCTGCAGCATTGTCTCTTACCAACTGTGTGATTTGGGCAAGCCACTCAACCTCTCTGAGCTATATTTCCTTCATTAATAAAAAGTGAAAAATAAATGCATCTACTTCTAAGAGGCACTGTGAGAATGCAATGAAATGGTGTTTGTAAAATATTTAGCACATATTAAAGGTTCAAGGGTAATAACTACCGATCATTCTTGTTGTAATTATTTTTATCACTACTTTGTTTATAAAGAAAAATTTTCCTACTCTCCAACTCCATGCTGACCTTCTATTTATCTGACTCTCTAGGGAACTCTAAGTGAACATCTTTGCCACTTCCTTACTGGCCAGCTTGACCATATCCCGTCCCAGCCCAACAACCGCACCATGCATGCGCGCACGCGCACACACACACACAAACACACACACACACACACGGCATGATCTTGCAAGCCTTCATGAGTTTTCTTGTTATTCTCTCTGCTTATCTGTCTTCTTTTCTCACACTAACTCACCTCCAAACTCAGCTTAGATTTCATCTCCTTTAAAAAGTCCTCTTTTGTTACCTCTGACCTGAGATTAATGAACAACTCTGTGGTCTCACAGACTCCTTCATTGGCTCTATCATGGATTTTGCTAAAAAGGTATCCAGGTAATTGTCTTTCCCCAGACCATGAGATCTTTGTGGTAGATGCCTTTTAATCTCCAAGTCCTAGCACATAGAATGCAAACATATGTTGATCAATTCATTCTGTGCATTTCTGATCTCTCTTAATAAAATATCAATTCTTCCAGTTTGTGAAGTATGACTTAGTTTGTGCTGGCCTCCACTATTTGTAGAACAAGTCTTGATTTATTCAACAAACATTCTTAAGTGTCTACACTTTGCTTGGACCTGACATAGATGATGAGGTATATTGATACATAATGTAAGAGAAGTCTTGCTTTAGCCCCATCGCCTCATGCCAGGTCTGCCTGGGACACTCAGCAAGGAAGGGTTATCTGACTGGTGAGCATAAAGGCTATGCTTCCTTAGAGAGACGGATTACCATCCCTTAAATACACGATTCCCTACTGCTTATGTGCTTACTAAGACAAAGATGAGCCACTTGGATCAGGCAAGTCTCCTCTCTTGTATTTTGCTATGTATTCCTTATGATGGCATTCATAAACTGAGCCACCTCTTGCTTCTCAAAACTGGCAGTGGGGTAGTCCATCCCTCACCCAAGCAACTATCAGAAACTTAAGATTTCAAGATTTACATCAAAGGAAGGGGTAAAGTCCTAGTTTGTCCTTAAATCAAAGCCATGTGCACCAACCCAGCCTTTTTCCAGAGTGTCGCACTGTAGTATCAGGTGCTGCAGTAATTATTAATAAATATGAGTCTTATTGTGTTATTATTCCTTGTTTGTCTAATAGCTCCTTGAGATTCCACAGAAGCTAGATAACTGATGGAGCAAAAATCAGGCGTTCTCAGATTCTTACTCATACCATCTGATACCACCACAACTTTAACCTTGATTTTAATGCTATAACATCAAGCTCTTATCTAGTTCACTTGCTAGTAGGGGAAATAGTCTTGAACATAAATATATTATGATGGGCAAAATATATAATGAGTACTGAAGACTATCAACATTGTATTTAACCAGCATAATTACAGGAATGATTTTAAGGAAGAAGACTTGAACTTCCGTGATGCCACCTTCTATGGACAGACCTATCAGGTTCTGTGTTTGGGAATCCTAAAAGATCTCATCCACTTGCCCCACCTTGCCGTCAGGAGAGTCCACATACTTTCTAAAAGAAAAGTTGTGCCATACAACCCCAATCGTTTTTTCTACACACACAAAATTTCCGCAAGTCCATAAAAGCATAATGGATGCCACCCATATCCCTTAAAATATCCCAACTCTGGAAGCTCTGGAAAGTAAATTGATGTTAAGAAAATGTGAAATATTTTGAAATTGTCTAGTGTAAGGCACAGATGGCAAAATGAATCATGCTGACTTAGTATTAGTTAACTATTGCCATAATAATGGGGCATGACAACCCCACCCCCACCCCCAAATCTCCGTAGCTGACAACAGCAAGCATTTCTTTTTCTTGCTCATGTGATTTTTTTGGGGGGTTGTCTAGGGCACCTTGTTTCAGACTATAGGTCCAATGGATCTGTTCCTATGATTCATGTTCAATTCTGGTCTGTGTCAAATATTTTCACTTTCTCCTTGGATTAGCATCTCTCTAGGACATTTTTTTCTCATGGAAAATCGCAGGAGTGCAAGTAAACAAGCCAGTCTGGGCAGGCACATTTATACCTCTGCTCATTCCATGTCTGCTAATGTCCCATTGGCCATTGCAACCTCATTACCAAGTCTAATATCAATAGATTAGGACTATACTCTGCACACAATAGGAGGGCACTGAAAAGTTGCATGTTAAAGGGTACAAGTATATAATTCTCTAAGCAGGAAGCAAAGAACTGGGATACCCAATCTGCCTTACATGCTTTCTACACACATGGCATATATCTTCCCTCTATCATAACACTATTCCTTCCCTATCCTCAACATACCAATGGATGTAAATGGTCATCCCTGGTGTTGTCTATTGTGCTGGGAAATAAGACATGTGGTTCTATTTGTGCGACTTTGAACAAATCACTTCCTGTCACTAGGTCGCATCTATTAGATAAGGATTAGATGTTTTCTCATGTTCCTTCAGCTCTGACAGTCTGTGTGTTTGGTTTTTATTCTTCATAAGTCAGTGTGACATATTGATTAAGACTTTGGTCAGACTACCCAGCTCATAGCTGGGCATCATAACTTTGTGTAACTTCAGGCAAGCCGTTTACCATCTGTGGCCCTCAATATACCCATCTGGAATGTGGGCATAATAATAGTACCTAGCCATAAAATAGGCTGTGGGCATTAATTTAATTAATGCAATTAATTCATGCAAAGCACATAGACCAATGCTAGTTAGCACTTTAATAAAAGTCCGCTATTATTTTTAGATTTAAATAATCTATTGCTAGCTTCTCCTTTTCATATTTCTCCTCTCTCTTCTCTCATATTTACTGGCTGTACATATATAGTTGGTAATTGTAAACCCCTTGCTACTTTCATATTTTTTTGGTCATGGAGCACTTTCTATCTTAAGATTAGAAGAAAATGATGATTCAGAAAAAAATAGACAGAACAAAAATAGGGAAGTTCAAATTGTCATCAGAAAACACTCATTCACCTATTTTTTTAGAAATATTTACTGAACATGTATCAAAATTCAAGGTCCAGGGGAGCGAAAGTGGCTCAAGCAGTTGAGCACCTGCTTGCCATATGGGACTTCCTGGGTTCAGTTCCCGATGCCTCCTAAAAACAAAAACAATCAACGAGCAAACAAACAAAAAAACCAACTCAGGGGAGCTGATGTGGCTTGGTGGTTGAGTGCAGGCTTCCCACATACAAGGGTCCAGTTTCAATCACCCACCCTAGTACCTCAAAAAAAAAAAAAAAAAATTCAAAATCCAGACTAAACAAAAATACCCCCAAAATACAATGGCTTTAACAAAATCAAACTTTATTTCTCTTCCATGCAGAATTTGGCCTGTCCCAGGACTGGTAGAGTGGCTCTGCCATTCTCAAAAGGTGGCTTTCATTTCTGGATTTAACATGGTGCTCCAGCTTCACATGCTTCCAGCCTTTGGGGGAGAGGAGAGCAAGGTAGTACCTAATAATTTCTTTTATGTGGCATCCATTATTTAATCCTTTGGCCATAACAAGTTGCAAGAGTGACCAGAATATGGAGTTTGTAGTTGAGGCCATGTTCCCAGCTAAAATTTAGGATTTTTTCTAATTAAATAAGGGGGAAATAGATATAGGTGAATAATTAGTAATATCTGTCTTAGGACTTTCCTAGCCAGATAATGTGGTACAAGACAAGCATCCCTACCTTTGTGAATTCTTAGGGTCTAATTGGGAAATTGACAATGGACAATGAATATCACCTGTTATGAAGATGTTCCTGAGATGCAAGGTCAATAATGAGACCAAAGGATGGGTCCAGGTGAACCAGGTGAAAGCTCTGGAGAGGGGAGAAGAAGGTATTACAAGCAAATGGAACTCTGCAAATACCTGGAAAACATAAATAATACGATACATTTCAGGAACTGAAAAGTTAAGAATGAAGGGGTGGTGATGGAAGGTGGGACTAGAAAAGTAAACAAAGGCAGCAGGAAATAAGGATATAAGCCACATTGATGTGTTTGGGCTTTATCCTGGAATTAATGGGCAGACATGAAATTTTAAGCCCAATGAAATGAGGGAAATCACAGCGGTCCACAAAGTTGAGGAAGGAAGAATTGGATGGCCCATTAAGTTGGATAGTCAAGGAGCACACTTTAAAAATATACGCTTTCTGGGACGGACAGAATTGGAGCCAGGGTTAAGGTAGAAAGAATACACAGAGAAGTTAAGGTATAAGTGTAGCTACTTGAAGGTGATTTTCCAGAGGCCCAGACCCAGGGTACAGAAGCTCCAGGCACCCTAGCAGCATCTCGCATCCCGTGCGCTGCTGCTTCACCAATCTAGGTGCCTTCTAAAGATTCAAGAAAGGAAGGTGAAATGGGAGGGGGCTGTGGAATGGCTGAACTTCTCTGCCTTCGGAATGCCCTCAGCCCCATTTAAAAACTGAACTAATAGAGGGTTAGGGACCAGTCAAGACAGATGGCGTGCTTGCATTCTGCCGTGCGGAGGAAGGCGCAGGAATGTTGCAGAGGTGTTATTGTGTTTTCTGCCTGGCATATTTAGAAGAATCCCCCAAGGAGTTTAGATTGAAGTAGTGCCGTCACAGCACAGGCTAACCCTTCCTCCACTTGGAGTGAGCTACGGCAGCACTTTAGCTAAAGACAGCAAGTGGAGCAGCTCTTAAAATCACATTGACTTTCCTTGTTTACATCTTCCACTGGGTTTCAGGGACGCCTTTTTCATGCCTCCATAAATCCCCCAAAGAACGTGCTCATCCTTCCCTCTCACTGTCTTTTTGCTACTGCCTCGCAAAGAAAAATCATTTAGGCTCACCTGTGTATGTATATGGTGTGGGGGAGGGGGCGCACTTGCACATGGGAGTGTGCATGCTCGGGAAGGTCAACCCCACTTTAGCAAAAGCTAGTCTCCCCCCGACTCCCTTCTCTCTTCCCACAGCCCCAGAGGGCTAGACAGAGCCCTTTGACTGCCCCCCACCCCATCCCTGAGAGGAGGCATCAGCCAGCAACATTTCAGTTCCTTTAAGGTGTTTGAAAACATATTGCTAGTCTGGGGATGGCTGGCCAGAAGATGATTTGGGGTTTGGGAGATATTGCAAAAGGAAGCTCAGAAAACCACTCTGGGCTGGAAATAGTGAGCCCTCAGTAACTAGGTAAGAGGCAGGAATGACCTTTAGAGGTCATGGCAAAGGATGATGGATTGTCAGGTCTTCAAGCAATGCAGGTCAGTCCATTCATTCATTCATTTATTCTTTCTTTCATTCAACAGCATTGGGAATCTAGCTCATGCAGGACACAGGACTAGCTGCTAAAACAAAATGAGGAAGTGACCACATGGTTGCTACTGATCTGAGACTTAGGGTGTAGTAAAGAAGGCAGTCAATTAAAAAAAAAAAAGATCACAAATAATATTTTTAAACAAGTCAATTTTATTGGTACATATTAATAAAGTATACAATTCATCCAAAGTGTACAATCAGTAGTATTTGGTATAATCATATAGTTGTGCATTCATCACTTCAATCATCATTAAAGCATTTTCATTATTTAAATAATAACAAACAAAAAACAAACAAGAAATTTCTTCACCTCTCAATCTCTCTACGCTTCCCTTGCTGTACATAACTATTTCTGGCTATTCTTGTACATTTATTTATTTATTCATTTATTTATTTATTTATTTATTTATTGAATAAGCAATTTTATTGAGATATATTCGCATATCATAGGAGCTAACCAAAGTGTATAATCAATGGCTTTTTGTATAATCACAATGTAGTACATTTATCACGACAAAAAATTTTAGAACAATTTTATTACTCCAAAAAGAAAATCTCCACACCCCTTAGCATTCCTTCTCCAGCCCTACATAACCACTAATCTCCTTTCATCTTTATAAATTGATTTATATTTACATTTTATATAAATGAAATCATACAGTATGTAGTACTTTGTGTCTGGTTTCTTTCACTTAGCATAATGTTATTTTTTGTCTGATATTAACATTTTGTAGTATTAACATACATTTGTTCAGCTTCAAAAAAAAACAGTCTTATATATACAATTTTCCCATATTCATAATTCACATGAGATTTTACTATGCTATACAGTCCCATGTTACATTTTTTAGCTTTCCTTTTACTAATAATATACATGATCTTAGACTTTCCCTTTAAACCACTTTCATACCTGCACAATAGTACTGCTAGTTACAAATATTATGTTGGACTTTCACTTTTTCTATTCATTTCCAAAGATTAACACACATCTTTTTTACCAATTCTGCACAAGTTAACCCTAAGCTTTCCATTCTCTAAACTCATTCTATTTTCTGGTGACCCATATTCAAGTTAGTAACTCCATAAGATTATATTTATTTTGTTCATAGTAGGGTAATCATACAGTATTTGTACTTTTGTGTCTGGCTCGCTTCACTCAACATAATGTCCTCCAAGTTCATCCACGTTGTCATGTTTTATGACTTCATTTCTTCTTACAGCTGTATGATATTCCATCATGTAAATATACCACAGTTTGTTTGTCCATTCATCAGTTGATGGACACCTGGGTTGTTTCTAACTTTTGGAATTGTGAATAATGCCACTATGAATATGGGTATGCAGATGTTGGTTCACATCACTGCTCTCAGTTCTTCTGGGTATACACCCAGTAGTGGTATTGCCAGGTCATGGGGCAAATCTATATTCAACTTTCATAGGAACTGCCAAACAGCCCTCCACAGTGGCTGTACCATTCTTCATTCCCACCAACAGTGAATAAGTGTTCCTGTCTCTCCACAACCTCTCCAGCACTTGTAGTTCTCTGTCTTTTTTTTTTTTTTTTTTTAATTTTTTATTTATTTTTATTGTGGGTAAAAATCAAAATTCTCACAATACATACAAACATTTGCAAAATGATATATAAATATATATGCATATATGTGTATTTGCTTACAAAAATGTTATTTATATATATATATACATATATTTTAAGAGGTGCTTAGATTACCCAAAATATTACATGGAACCCACTGGGATTCCCATGTTGCCCACCTCCCACACCTCCCACCACATCCCACACAAACATCTCCCACAAGTGTGGCCCACCACCCTCAATGAACTTACACATCCTGGAGCCTTGCCACCAACCATAGACCACAGTTCACACCGTAGACCACACTCTCTCACACTCAGTTCTGAGTGGTGTGTACTGATTTAAAATGGCACATGGTTCACCAGTCCCTTCTATTCAAACCTATATGTGATGCTGGAGTTTTTATGTATACTTCCAGAGACTGGAACCTCCGGCCTACCTATGTGCCAGGTGTGCATGAAATCTCGGTGGAGCTGCAACTCCTACCCTACAGCTCAATGGACTCTGTCTTTTTAATAGTGACCATTCTGATAGGTGTGAAAAGATATCTCATTGCAGTTTTGATTTGTATTTCCTTAATTGCTAGTGATGCTGAACATTTTTTCATGTGTTCTTTTGCCATTTGTATTTCTTCTTTAGACTTATGTCTACTCAAGACCTTTGCCCATTTTTCAGCTGGGGTTGTTTGTCTTTTTATTGTTGAGTTGTAGCATCTCTTTATATACCATGGATATTAAACCTTATTGGACATGTGATTTCCAAATATTTTCTCTCATTGAGTCAGCTGCCTTTTCACCCTTTTGATAAAGTCCTGTGAGGTGCAAAAGTGTTTAATTTTGAGGAGGTCCCATTTATCTATTTTTTCTTTTGCTGTGCATGCTTTGGGTGTAAAGTTCAAGGAACTACCACCTACCACAAGGTCTTTAAGATGTTTCCCTTCATTTTCTTCTAGTAGTTTTATGGTCCTGGTTTTTATATTTAAGTCTTTGGTCCATTTTGAGTTGACTCTTATATAGGGAGTGAGATAGGGGTCCTCTTTCAATCTGTTGGTCATGCATGTCCAGTTCTCCCAGCACCATTTGTTTAAGAGACTGTTTTGTCCCATCATCATGGACTTGGTAGGTTTGTCAAAAGCCAGTTGTCTATAGAGGTAATGGTTTATTTCTGGACTCTCAATTCTATTCCACTGATTGATATGTCTATCTTTATGCCAGTACCATGCTGTTTTGACCACTATAGCTTTGTAATATGTTTCAAGGTCAAGCAGTGAATTTCCTCCCACATTTTTTTAGACTATTTTGGCTATTCAGGTGCACTTTCCCTCCCAAATAAATTTGGTAATTGCCATTTCTATTTTGTAAGGTAAACTGTTGGAATTTTGATTGGAATTGCATTGAATCTATAAATCAGTTTGAGTAGGTTTGACATCTTCATGATATTTTGTCTTCCAATCTATTAATCCAAATATTTTTTCCATTTGTTTAGGTTTTCATTGATTTCTTTTAACATTGTTTTATAGTTTTCTGCATATAGGTCCTGTGCTTCTTTGGTTAAATTGATTTCTGGCTATTTGAGTGTTTTTATTGCTATTGTAAATGCAACTTTCCCCTGACTTCATCCTCAGATTGTTTAATACTAGTGTACAGAAACATTACTGATTTTCGCCTATTGATCTTGTATTCTGCCACTTTGCTGAACTCATTTATTAGCTCAAGGAGCTTTGTCATAGACATTTCAGAATTCTCTAAATATAGGATCATGTCATCTGCAAATAGTGAGAGTTTTATATCCTCTTTTCCTATTTGGATGCCTAAGGCCAATGTCATTAGTGCTAAGGAGGAAAGTAAGCTGCTTAATGGAAAGAAACATCTTGAAGAGCTAATAAAAAGAAGGCTCTCTCTGACAAAGAGATCTGAAAGACCTGTAGAAATGAGTCATGTAAAATGGCTTTGGGTTGGGTTTGGGGAAAGCATCCCAGGTCTGGAAGCATAAAGTAGCCTGACAAATTGGAGGAAGACAAGGGGACTTGATATGAGTGGAGCATGTGATCTGAAATACCTCACTTCTCTGTCAAAGAGAGATGAGGCAACTCATTCATCATAGGGGTGGTGAAAGGAAGGTCAAAAATAGGCCCAGTATCACTCAGCAAACTAGAGACAGACCTGATTCAAAAAGTGAGGCCACCCTTCCCTTCATTCTTAGAGGAACATGACTTTTGCCATTCCAAACAGGGAAAAATCTCTACTTTTTAAGATGTGAACAAAATAAATCTTAAAGAGATTCTTTGGTGTCTCTGGCAAATTATTTGAATAAACAAATTCTTCATAATCAGAAAGCACTTTTTGATACCTAAATCCCATACCTACAGTATTTTTTTTCTTCAAATAATTTTAGTAGCCAGG
This sequence comes from Tolypeutes matacus, assembly GCA_026826555.1. Lineage (NCBI taxonomy): Eukaryota > Metazoa > Chordata > Mammalia > Cingulata > Chlamyphoridae > Tolypeutes > Tolypeutes matacus. The sequence continues at coordinate 13,883,256 of JAKSZT010017719.1, read as the reverse complement.
CAAAATATTTCCTACCCTTCTCTTTTATAAGAGCCCATTAGAGACTTCAAAATTGTTATTGCATTTCAAGTCACACTTTTGTTGTTTTCTGATACAGTATTCTAAGATTTTTCCTGTTGTTATTAAAATAAATAAATGTAAAATTTCTACTTGCGTATTTATTTTGAGGCTTCTCGTGATGTGTAGCTCTGTCCTATGAGTTATAAGGGACAGAAATGACATATAAATTATATATAAGGGAAGATGACGAATGAATGAAACTTTTAAAAAAATTTCCAACATTTTAGCCAAATTGTTAAAGAAAACTTGCTGGAGGGTGATTCAGAAATATGTATCAAAAGCCTTGAAAATGCACAAATTCTTTGACCTGGGAATTCCACTTCTGAGTATTTGTCCTGAAGAAATAATCACAAAGATGTACCAAGATTACTACAAAGACAGTAGTAACGACTGTTATTTAAAATCAATCACCACTCCAAAGAAAAACCAAATGATCAACAGCAGGTGATGGATTATATATATTACAATGCATTTTATATCTGCAAAAACATACACACACAAGGTGAGAAAAAGAAAGTCTCAAATGATAAACAGCAATAAATACCAGGTTTGGAACGTGGTGGTCAATGAAGAAATATTTTGAATGTACAAAATAAAACACCCACAATTGTATTTTTATTTATTCAACAAATATGTATCGAGCTTTTGCTGTGTACCAGGCATTAAATTAGATCTGGTGATAGGTTGCTTAAAAAATACAGGCCTGGACCTTATCTTCAAGGGGTTTATGGTCTGTTTTATCTGAAAAACAGTATTAAACATAATTTCATATTTTCCTTTCTGCTTGTTTTCTATGCATTGAGAAACAATTTTACTTTTTTAATTTAAAAGAATTTATAAATAAATGACCTTGTATTTGCACAACAATTCACAATCATTTATTTTCTTATCACAGCTGTTCATGTGGAAGGAGAGAGAAGTGAGAAAGCAGGAGGGAAGAGGCATTTGCTGGGAATCTGCTATAGACCAGCCTTTACATATTTTACTTCATAGTCATTAGGATATACCAGAGAGCCCTAGATTAATCCTTAACCCTGTTTTACCATTAAGAGAACTCTCTGGTCAGAAGGCTAATATTTGGGGCAATATTGGAACTGACACAAGTTTATCAGTTCAAATCCCCTTCAACTACATGCAAGTGAGCATGCACAAGTCACTTAGGGAAAGCCAACTGGGTAACCTAGCACTCCCTGAAAATCAAACACAGAACCAGCCTTTAGATCCGATACCCCTTCTAAGCCTCTGCCCCATGCAGGTTTCCACACCTGCCCCCACCTCAGTTTCTTCATCTGTAGATGGCTATACCTTTCTCAAAGGGTGGGTATGAGGATTCAATTAGTTCAAACAAGGAAAGTTCTCAAAGTAGTGCCTGATACATAGTAAACTCTTAATAAATGTTATCCTTTATCATTGTCTCTATGGTTATTGCTATTATTTATAACACTGTTTCTTGTTCCAGCTTCACAGATCTCACAGGGACAAACACACACACACCATCAACACAAGCTCCCCCATCTCCCTGTATATCTTCTTTACCATCTAACCCTGCACAAAGTTCTGTCGATTCTGAACTTCATAATGTCTCCCACCTTGACAGCCCATACTTTGATAACTCTGAAAAAAAATAACAGTAGGAAGTCTGTCAATATGGCAGCTATCTCTCAGGGCTTAAGCTAAAAGATCAATGGAGATAAGGCTCAGGAGGACAAGATGGCTCTGAGAGGGCCAAGATATAAAAGTTGAAGGCTGATTAACAGGCAAGATAAGTGATCACTTCGGCAACCTAAAGGTTTCCCAATTCCTCTGGTTTAACAGCCTAGGAGAGAAAAGAGGAATCTCTCTCTGTAAAGGTCTTTTTGAAATCTGAGCAATGTCTGTTCTGCTGGCTCAGCAGCTTCACAGAGAGCAATGGAGCTACTTATCCTGAGCTCCTGAGCACCATGTAGAATGTATTTTAGAAGAGGTAGTAACAATTACAACATTGAAAGCAGAGAGACCATTGTTTGAATTATTGGTTGTGTTATTCTGGAGTATGTAACTTCATTTCTCTGGATTTGCTCCCCTCCTTGGTAGTTAATGATCATAATATTTTACTCATGGGGCTTTTATGAAGATGAAATATATGTGATCGATCTGGCACATAGGAGGGAATCAATAAATGGTAGCTATTATCATTACTATTGTGGATGATAAAATGTATAATATACAATTGTTATGCCCTGGTAAGAATGGGAAAAGAAAACTGGCATTTATTGAATAGAATTTAATGAATGACAACTATGTATCATTTAATATGTAGGCATGTATATGTGTGCACACACATATAATCAATGTTTGCTATTAATAGTTAATGGTTGTTAAAGGTAATGGTTGTTATAGTGTCATACCTTTGACAGTAGTATCCCAATTTAGGTTGATAAAAAGTGTATAGTAAAAGTCATGGCTAAGAAGTGACCAAATTATTTTTACCTGATTCTAATACAAATAAAATTTAACAAATGCTCTAATAGAAAAATGAACTCAAAAATAGGGCAGATTTGGGGGTTTTGTTAAATGTTGTGAAAAGAAAATGACTCTGTGGTCACATAAATTTGGAAAATAATGGATGTAAAATTGAATAAGAGTATATTAATGCAGGGCTTCTCAGAGTTTTAAAATGCTAATATACCTTGCTAACTTCTTAAAGGAGGATACAATAATCATACATTTGTTTAAAGTGCAGTTTGGAAAAAGTCAAATGCTGATAGGATGTCTTACTTAAAAAAACTTGGGAAATGTTAATTTAAACAATGTTAATTAGGTCTCTTACTTGCATAGATGCTCTATAAACCACATATGCTAATGCATTTGAGTTTCCATAATACAGAATTTTTTACCATGTAACCACTGTTTTGTTTTGTTTTGATCATTGTTTTTGTTTTTTTGGCACTAGTGGTTAAGTATGACTTTTAGATATAGTTACTATAAGATTTCAGCAGAGGGGATGATATTTACAATGTTATGTGTAACAAAGACGGCTAGCTTTCTCTACTATCCATTCTCCCCTTCTAGTATAGTAATAGGACCTCTGAATTTTAACTGGATAAAACCATACAGAATAGATATGTATTTCCTAGACTCCCTACTGTGACAACTTTCTGGAGAGTGGGATAAAGATGTGGTGTTTGCAAGTTTAAGGAAATGTTCCATAAGACATTGGGCCAGAAAACCTTTTCTGTAAAGAGGAAGATAATAAATAGTTTAGACTTTGCAAACAACATTGTGTCTATCATAACTACTCAACTCTGCCATTTTAGCTTGAAAGCAGCCACAGACATTGTATAAACACATAGGCATGGCTGTGTGCCAATAAAACTGTATTTATAGAAAAACAAGTATAGTATAGTACACCTAAAAACCTTGGACATGAAAGGGGCATCCTAGCAAGGTATAAAGCATGTAAAGAAACAGCTATTCTTCTCCAGCCAAATACCACAGAAAAATGTGATCCCATCCCACCCATGCCAGCAAATGCCAAGTGGCTAGGCACTAGGTTGTCACAGAAAAGGCCAAGTAAGAGTCTGGGACTTTCACTCTGCCAGGCAATAATAAGTCTCTCTCATCTATAGTGTTGCAGAGACCATATGCAGAATCTGGAACTCCACCCCCTTCCTGCAGTAATGAGATGTTCTTCTACCTTCCCACAGAGGTGGTATCAGAGGAGCCCTACTGGAGAGTAAGGACTTTCCCCATTCCCCAGCAATAATGTGGCCACCTTCACCACAATATCAGTGGAAACCTCATAGGGAGCTGGCACTCAGTAATGAGGAGTAATGAGGAGCAGTGGTGAGGAGTGTCCCTCCCCACTCAGGTGTCAATGGAATCATAATGGGGAGCCTGAACTTCTGCTTCCACTTGGCAATAATGAGGCAGTGTGCCCCTTCTGAAGTAGTATCAGAGAAAGCCAGCTAAAAAAGTATGTAAGTAGGATCCAGACTCTCCTAACATAATAGAAAATAAGCAGATTTCAACAGAAAATCACTGTTCATACAAATAACCAAGAAGATCTCAAACTGAATGAAAAAAGACAATCAATAGATGCCAACATCAAGATGATAGAGATCTTATGGTTACCTGACAAAGATTTTAAATCAGCTATGCATAACAAAATGCTTCAATAAGCAATTACAATCATGCTTGAAACAAATGAAAATTAAAAAGACTCAGCAAAGAAAATTAAGGTATAAAAAAGAAAAATGAGGAAAGTTTAGAATGGGAAAAGTACAGCATCCAAAATGAAAAGCCCAATGGATGGGAAAATCAGCAAAATAAAGGAGACTGAGGAAAGAACCAATGAATTGGGAAATGGAGCAATATAAATTATCCAATCTGAACAATAGAGAGAAAACAGACTGAAAAAAAATAACTAACTACAACGAAAGGTCTGAATTGTGACAAAGATTCCTGGAAGGAGAAGAGAAAGATGACATAGCTGAAAACTTCCTAAATTTGTCACAAGAGATAAAACTACAGGTTCAGTAAGCTGAACAAGCCCCAAATAGTAAACACCCAAAGAAATCCACATCAAGTTATATCATAATTAAATTTCTGAAAACCAAAGTTAAAGAAGCAAGGAAAAAATGGCACCTTACCATTAGGAGATGAACAATTGAAATATTAGCTGGTAACTCATCAGAAACTATTCAGGTTAGAGGAAATGGGCACAATATTTTTCAAGTGCTGAAAGAAAAGAACAGTCAACCCAGAATCCCTCTACAAAACAAAATATCTTTTAGGAATCAAGGGGAACCAAGGCATTTTAAGATGAAGGAAAATTAAGACAATTTCCTGGGAACAAGTCAAGGATGTCCATTCTCATGACGCTTACTCAACATAGTCCTGCAAGTTCTAGCTGGTGAAATATGGCAAGAATATGAAATAAAAGGAATAAAAATCAGAGGAGAAGAAACAAACCTACCCCTCTCTGCAGACAACATAATTATCTATATAGAAAATACTAAGGAATCTACCAAAAAAGCCCTGTTAGATATAATCAATGAGTTCAATAAGGTCACAGAATACAAGATAGGCATATAAAAGTCTGTTATATTTTCTTATACTAACAATGAACATATGGATATCAAAATTAAAAATATAATACCATTTATAATCACTGAAGAAATAATACACTAGGTGTAAATCTAACAAAACTTGCACAGAGCTTGATTGCTGAAAACTATACAATGCTGAAGAAAAGAATATAAAAAGAACTAAATAAATGGAGATACATATGTTCATTGATTGAGAGATTCATTACAGTAAAGATGTCAATTCTCCCAAAATTGATATACAGATTTAACTCAATTCATATCAAAATCCCAGCAAGGTTTTCTTTCCTTTTTTGGGTATATATTGACAAGATTATTCTAAAATTCTGAAAAGGAAAAATTAAGTGGGACCAATCACTCTACCTGATCTCAAGGCTTATTATAATAATCTACATCAATTAAGACAGCATGGTATTGGCAAAGGCATAGACAGATCAATGAAACTGAAGACAGAACGCAGAAATAGACTCACATTAATGTGCCCAACAGATTTTTGACAAAGGTGATTTTTGTTTTTTGAGTTTGATTGGTGTATTTTTTTAATACAGTTTAAAAGAATTTTTAAAGATCGTTAGACTACATAAATGTTACTTAAAAAATGTAGGGGATTCCCATATAAGATGTTGTTTTAAGCAACTAAGTTTATGGTGAGTTGTTACAGCAGAACTAGGAAATTCATATGGGGTCCTCATTTTAAAGAATGTAAATGGTTCCTGAGACCAAAAAGTTTGAGGACCACTCTCCCGAAATCTTGGACAAATATGTCAAACATTACTAGCCTCAGTTTCTACATTTTCATAACGAAGGTAACAATTTTTCCAAAATAATAGCGCTGTTTTTAGTATCAAATGAGATCATTCATTTAAAATGGATAGCAAAATACTTGGCATTTGAGTAGTGCTTAATATATGTTAGCTATTATTATCGGTGAAACTGTAGTTGGGTAGATAAAAGTAAGAGAAGAAAGAGGAAGGTAAAGGAAAGTACTAAAAATGAATAAATAAGCAAATTAAAATTTCTTAAAGTTATCTTTTTAAAAAATGAACCAGATTTGACAGCAGTAAAAATGTACTATGTTGGTATACCCTTCCCCTGCATCATCTTTTATTGTTCTGAAATTTTCGAGCCAGATTCTCCCCCTAGTTTTATACTGGACCTCCCAAACCCAAAAGCAAACAAACAAATAAGCCAAAAATAATTAACACTTTTGGACTTCTGTTACATCTTTTTAACCTCAAAACCAAGATTGGTGAGGGGTTGCTTTTAATGTATACACTGGTCCAACCAGCAAATATATATTTAGGACCTACTATGCACAAGACACTTATCTATTCCCTGGGAATATGTTTCTTGCTGGTGTGGGAATTATAGTCTAATGTTCACTAGAGTCTAGTGATTATTTATGCACCAGAAATACTGGTTCCATTCAGTACTCCACGTAGCATCTTACACCACTTAGGTCATAAAACTGTGCATGTGGATGAAGTCATGTCATTCAGGCCTTTGTTCTAAGGTTCTTCCTTTAAAACTTGACCTAATCCAGTCTTCTCCTTCCCCTGGGTTCCTCTTGCATATCAACCTGTTTTATTTTCTTCATACACTTTATTACAGCCTGAAGTTATTTTGTCCATTTACACTTCTACTTGTTTACTGTCTGTCACCCCAAGAAATTATAAATTCCAGGAGAGCACGGATGTCATGACTTTTACCTCTGTAACCTAGCCTAGTATTGTGCCTGCACAAAATCAGTGCCTAATACATGTTTGAATGATGGAAAAGGGAATCTTTGGATAGTCTCACTTTTCTCAATCTGGAAATGTGTTGTCCAATATGGCAAGCATGCATGATTATTAAGCTCTTGAAATGTGGATAATTCAAATTGAGATGTGCTGTAAGTGTGAACTAGACGTTGGATTTCAAAGACCTAGTACAAAGCATCTCGTTAATATTTTTATATCAATCTTGTGTTGCAATAATAATATTTTGAATATGCTGGATAAAATAGGTGATATAAATAAATATATTTTTAATTGATTCCCTTTTCTTTCAATGTGGCTATTAGAAAATTTAAAATTTCATATTTCATTCAATGTGGTTCATCTTCATGGCCTGCATTATGTCTCAATTGGCCAGAGTTGCTGTAGAATGGTCGTCATGAAAAACAAATTTCAAGAAATACACAGATGTAGGTGGGTTAACTAATACTGGGGCCCAGGCAGAAGCAGGAAACTCTTGGAATAAAATTCAGATTCTGGGTCCAAGCAGTTTAGAGAGTGAACCTTCCAAATTAAAAGAGGCAGAGCCAATATTTCCGGAGAGGTGTGGAATTGAAGTTAGATGCATTTATCTACCACTGAGAATGAAGGAAGAACTAGGCTAGGGTTAAGTCTGCAACAAGCACACAATACTCTCCCCGCCCCCGAATCCAGAATCCACATCTATCCCCTTGATGTGTGACCAGAATGCTATCAGGATGGTGGGCAGTGATTAATGGTGACAGCTTTAGGAGCACAGCAGTACATAGGGACACAGACAAGGCGCTCCCCAGCCACTCAGGAGGGACTTTTAAAGGCCATTAAATCAACTCTGTGATATTTTATGTTTCACTCCAACAGTACTGGCTTCATGTGGGCCAATTCAGAGACATCTATGTATGTGTACATGAAGCGTCTCTAAAATTACAATCGAAGTCCGTGATAATAGACTCGCTTTACTTTAGATGTGGGTCTCCAAGAATTGTGGAGGTGGTGAGCCTTGCCTTAGGTGGTTTTCCCTGCAGGGAGAAACCACTTTTTTCCCTGGACTTTGTGGCCCTATTTTCTTCTGTGGATGCTTTGCTTCAGGTATATGAATGTAAAGAAAGCCATGGTTGCTACAGTTAACATGCTTTAAGATTTTTTCATACCACTGCTTCTTAAATTTTTGTGAGCATCAGCTCTCCACAGAAGAAACTGAATAATGCAGATTTCCTACTCCCTTCCAAGGTCCGGGTGGGGTCAGTCTCCTCACGCAGATGGTCACCCTGGTTTACACTGATCCAGGATATTTGCCTCATAGGTCAGAAGGGGAAGCTGAGGTCCTGATAAGGAAAAGAAATTTCAGTGGAAATTTCAGTTGATTTCCTGAGGATATAGCATGATGCTTTCAATGGCTCATTGAGCTAAACCATGACCAGATTTGGCAAATGTCAAGCAAAAATATTTGGAGGTGGAGGTGGCACTTTTTGACCCTAATGTTTGTCCAGCCTTGGAGGTCAGCCCTACTCCTACACCAAGCTCAATTGGTTTGTCAAAATAGAAGTTATTTGTGTGGTCCTGCATTCTTGAAAGCATGTGAAATAGGATGTTACATTGTGCTTCCAGGAGGCTGCGTTCCAGGGTGAGGCCAGGTTTTGAAACTACTAGGTTGTCAAACAAAACAAAGTTTTTATTGTGTTAGATTATCTTTGTGTTTATTTACCTCAGAGTTCATCAGGGCCCTTAATATGCTTATGTCATACAATTTCTTTGACCACATAATCTCACTAAGCACTAGATGGGGAAAATATAGGGACTCCAGCATATCAAATGTTCACAGTATTTTTATATCCATTGGTTCCTGCAATTAAAACCATGCTCTTATGAGGGAAGTGCTGTTCTTATGATCCTCCCAGTTAATGGATGAAGAAACTAAGGCACAGGTGTTGAGTAACGTACCAGGAGGCTTGAAACTAGTAGGTGGCAAAGCCCTTTCGCAAACCCAGGTCTTCAGCCACAAAGCCTGGGGCTCTTTCCACAGAAAATGGGTCTGTGGGTTTAGTTCATGGGAAGCTATTTATAGAATCTCATTCCATTTTGTACCTTTCTCCAAATTATTTTGCATTTTTTGTTTTATTTCCAGGCCCAACTTGAAGGTTGCCACAAAAGCATGACAGATTTAACACCTCAGATGCAAAATCTGTGAATACGTTGGTTTACCACCTGTCTGTTCTCAAGTCTTCACCACTGACTGTTAATCGTGTGGTCTTGCTATTGCTAATTAATATCTAACGTAAAGAAAAAAAAACAGCTTGTAAATGCATGGCAGCCATTGTGGCACCCACGAACAGGGTAAAATCAGAAATGAAGAAGGTGAAGAAGGTCCCTTCTCACTGACCAATGTGAACCCAGGCTTCTTCATCCCAAGCTCAGGTCCACTCACACCACTTCTGAACAGAAAAGGGAAGTGTTTGGAGACTACCAGTGAGTGATACCCCGAATCAAGCCTGAGCCGCTGAAGGTAGGGTGACAAGCACCAGCTACTTCATGCTTTTATATGATTATTGATTAGCTCCTCCCTTCATCTCTAACTATGGTGGCCTCCCCATTTCCAACAGCCAAGCCACACAGTAGAATTGTCAATTTGCTATCTCTCCTGGACACTTCTGGCTCATGGGCCTGAATTCTGTGATTCCATAACTTGGTAGCCTCCTAGGATATAGCTTCCACTTTTTCTCTTACTAGCCTTCCTTTCATCTTGTTTTATAGAACTTAGTTTTACCAAAATATTATATACACACATGTACAGAGACACACTCACATATATACATATGTGTATATATACATTTACATACATATACCTGTGTACATGTGTATCATGAGCATGTGTGTGTGTGCATGTATGTGTGCGCACACATGCATTTACAGGAAGGAAAGGCATTCACTAGGTGCTCAGCTCTGCATTGTAAACCTATGTTCTCTCTATAAAGATGCCACCGCAAATGACAAATGCAATCCGTAATTAGTAGAGACCACAGCTATCATGGCATCCAGCCTTCTTAGGAAAAAGGTGACAAGATGTGCACATGTGAAATAGCTCCCAAAGATCTTCCTAAATGTGCTCCATAACCGTGTCTTCTGTTTCTACAACAAAGCAAACCACACAGTGCCTAGCAGGACAGAGTGGTGGTTAGTGAACCATGGCTTGATGGTGAGCTCACTACCTCATGAGCTCACCATTGCAGGATTGAAATATTTCCCTGTTTAGCTTCCATTGGTCCTAAGTGACTGTAAAGCATCAGACAGCTAACCTGTCCCATCCTCTACCTAATGACATTTTGTATCTTTCCTCATCCTTTGCAGGAAAAAAAAAGGTTTTAGGGAACTCATAAATAAAACTCTGTTTTTTTCTTTAAAATATTCAGAACTTACTGAGAAATAACCGGCATGGATCAAAGTTTGTCAGGTTTATTACTAATAAAAGCTTATTTGGAAGGTGTGACTAAAGTGGGCAGTAATTAAGGGCTTCTTTCTACTTTGCCCTTAAATTAAATGACCCACCCAGAGTAGGCAGCACTGGATTCCTGTGGCCCTTGGACAGGAATGCTCACCTTTAGAAGAACAGAAATCTCCCAGGAGGGCGTGAGATGACCATGCACAGTTCCTTTTCTCAAACTCATCATTCAGATTAGTGAATACCATTCCTCTGCAGAAGAGGGAGAGGGGGGACAGAGAAATAGGGGGGGGGGGTCCCTTTTCCCTCTTGGGCAGTGAAATAGGCCTTTATTTCCCTTAACGGATGCTGGAGTTGTGAGACAACACATGACACCTGGCCCCTCCCTAACAATGGACATCCCTTGTTTGGCTGTCCTTATTAACTCATAACCCTAGCTGACCTCCCCTGAAAGTCATTGGTAATTCAAATTTCCCTTTTACTTTTGAGCCTGAGCATAGATGAAAATATGAGTCAGGGCAAGGAAGAGTTCAGTTGAGGAAACTGAGGCTACTCAAGATCACAGAGCTGGACACCAAACCCACATTCCTTGCCCATATGGGGTTCTCCACCACGGCTCCCTTTGCTGCCATGCGGGCTTCCCAGGTAAGGGCTGTCAGCCATGCAAGCTATTGTTACCGTATCATCTGTCAAATGAAATAATGATTCTGTGATCCTGGCAGCCTGAGCTAGATGAAAACTGGCAGTCCCAGGAGGAGGGAGCATTTGACTCAACACAGTCCCTTAATCCATCCTGCCTTCTCCCTCCCCTTCCCAGTCCAGGCCTTGCAGGGCCTGGGGAGAGTCCTAATGTTTCTCTATTGCCTTGCAAGTAAACAGATGTTGAAAGCAAGCTGTGAGTAGCCGACCAGAAAAGAGAAATGGAGGATTCTGTGTTTTAAAGCCTTTGATCAAAAGGGAGGAAAAAAAAGAACAAAGAGATGAGACAAAACGGTTAGGAAAAAAAATAGGTTTCGCTGTTCTAGAGCCTGAGAATGATTTAAAAAAAAAAATCAGTGGAGGTGGGGAGATAGGTAGCCAGCTCTCATTAACAGAATCTCACGCCTTGCACACCCTTGGCAAGCGACATCCACGGAATCATGTTCAAATGGCCCGGTTTCGCAGTCAATCGGAAGTGCAGCATTAAACGTGATCTATTTTAAATGTATTGCAGTTGAATTATTTAATTTGAAATTTAGCTGGTGCCACAGGCACTGGAGCGAGAGCAAGAAGAATGAACAAAAATTATTTCATTGGAAAATGGTTTAATTTTTAATTATGAGATGGGGCACTTTGGAGGAATGAGGTGATTGGGCCATGAAAGCCAGATTCATATAGAGTCACGACAGGCACTTCAGTGTGTTTAATTATCCTGTCCTGGTGTCTGTCCACTGACGGAAAATTAACAGGGAGCAGAGGCAAAACATCATAATTATAACAATAAGAGTGATAATTGTAATTCGTGTTTATGTAGAGGATATGGCCCTGATTTTCTTCATTGTTAGAGATGCCATAAGTAACCTTGAAGTTGTTTTGCCTTTTTTGTATAAAAGGAGGAAATGATACAAAGCCTTTATGGATAGTGGAAAAGAGACTTGAACTGGGAATTAAGAAAGCATGGTTCTATTTTTATTGTTGCTACTATAGTTATACGACCTTGAGCAAGTCAGTTGGTCTCCCCAGGCCTCGATTTTTAAATATATATAATAAAGATATTTGGATCTGGTAACCTATATGATCCCTCCCAATTTTAAAACCTGCTTGTCTCTGATTTGATCCTCAACCAGAGTTTTCCATTCCCTGTAAATGAGGCTTTTTGTAAAGCCAGATAAACATTTCATTCTACTAAATATCATTCTATTAAAGTAACACTCAATAACTATCTACTGAGCAATGCTGCATTATGGTTATTTGGAGTCAGCCAGACTTGGGTTTGAATTCAAGCTAAACCAATTCCTAGACTTACAGTCCTGGGCAAGTTAATTGATTTCTGTGAGCCCTAGATTCCTAAAATGGAATATTGGTAGTACTTACTTCAGGGTTTGTTGTGAACATTAAATGAAGTGATCCTTTAAAGTGCTTTATAAATGTTCATTTTGGTCATTACCATTTTCTCCATCAAAACCATCATCTTTTACATTATCAACCACATCACCATCAGCACAGCGTGGGATGCGAGACTCTGTCATAGACTCCATAGACATAGGAATAACTCCTATGAATAACTCCTATGAATAACTCCATATGAGCTCTTATGAAAGAGACATTAAAAATCTAAGGAAAAGAGGTAGGCACAAACTACAAACATTGTTATACCATTTTGAACAGAAAGCTCTGGGACTACAGAAGAGGGGAAACTGAGGCCAAAAGAAATGGCATGACTTGTGTGAGACCATCCAGTGTGTTATACATTGTGCTGGAACCAGAAGCCCAGTGTTCTTTCCTCTCTGCCATAAAAGAACATTTTATAAGAAGGAATTTGAACTAGATGAAACTAATATCCTGAGTATAACATCTGCAAACCATCCAGTTATTTCTATTCTCCCACACCTCACGGACTACTAAATGAAGAGGATTACTGTTTTCTATTCACAACTCAGCTTGGAATCAATAACAAATTGTGTGAAAATATGATACATGCATGTGCCTATGAGTATGTCCTTGTGAATGTAGTAGCACGGGTATGCAGAAATACGTGCATCTATCAGGACATGTGTCCACACACAGACATAAAAATACAGTCCCTATGCATGCACATGAATATGTTCTTAAGCACATGGGCATACACTTACCCATGTGCATGTCCATATGTGGCCATGCATATATTTATACCCAGGCATGCATGTGTCCAAACACACATCCACACAGATACATATGCACAGAGGGTATTTTGACAACACTGTGAACAGTTCCAGCAGCAAACACTGTGGAGGTTCCTATAATTTAATTCAGCAATTGTCACTGAAGCTTCAGTTCTGGTTAAGGATGAGCTGGGACCTACAGCTGCATTGGGACCTCACCTCTTAATCATTTCAAATCAATTAGAGCAGTGCTTTAAAATATCCGTTTCCTGCACTTCTATACAATTTAAAATATACAGTATGCACTTAATTCCAAGTGAATCAGAGAACTCTGAATCAAGAACAGCATTTGGCAATCGTTCTCTAACTTCAGTGTCCACATAATTCTAGGAGCATGTTAAGACGTCAATCACTATGCTCACCCACAGAGCATATTATTCTAGGATGGGCCCAGGAATCTGCACTTAATAAGTCCCATCAGGGACTTGATTCATGAAATAACTTTTGAGAAGCACTAAATTAGAGATTATCTTAACCTCCTCAGTTTATGGAAAGGTAAATAGAACTTCAAAATGGTGAAGTGACTTTCCAAAGTTATACTATAGTTAAATTTCATATTTGGGGTTGGAACACAGGTCTTGTCACTATATCTCAACAATGTAATAGGTGAATTAATATTTTACTTATGTGAGTCTCATCTTCCAATAGGATTTTAAGCTTCCCTGGTAAGAACTATTCCTCCTCTGCCCTCCAGCACCATTTCATCATAGCCTCTAAGTATTTGAATATACATAATAAAACAAATGAAGTGCATAACAATGGAGAAATATATATATTGGTGGAAAGGGAGTGACTGAATTGGGAAAAGAGCAAACAATTATTGAGTTCTTATTATGTGATAGGTATTATGGTAATGCTTTGTGACAGTTAAGACTGTTTGGCTAGAAATAACAGAAAATGTGACAAGAGAGGCTAAAACTAAGAGGAGTTTATTTTTTATGGTCAAACAAGGGTCAAGAGTGAGAGATTGTTAGTGCTCTTTGCCATTTACTAACATTTGTCAACTCACAGTCACAAAAATGTTGCTGAAGCACCAGATATTGCAAATACATTCAAGGCAAGATGGGGCAGGGACATGCCAATTTCATCTGTTCCTTTTATTAAAAAACAAAAGCTTTCTCAAAAATCTTCAGTGGATTCAGTTTATATGTTACTGGGCAAGTGAGGATTTAGCTGGGGATTTTGCTCTCAGCTGTCAGTAAAAAGGAAAAGGAGATGGCTTTGGGGTAGGTCATATCTCCATACAAATATGATAATGGGGAAAGAAAGGAATAACCATCTGGCAGAAAGACAGAAGAGTGAGCTCTTCTTTGCCAGCATTGTATAGGTGATAGTGGAAAAGCTGTCTTTTCACATGTCAAACATTCTTCAAAACTCCCTAGTACACCAGGAATTGAACTAGATGCTACAAATATAAAGTACAGCTAAACATGGTGCCTGTCCTCATCTTACAGTTATGGATGCAGGCATAAGAGAAACATTACAATTCAATATAATGTGTGCTAAAATTGAGAGAGGAATGTGGCATTCTGTTTTAGGATGTCACTTCTATGTCCTTTAAACAATTAAAAGTCACAGAGTCCAGTATGTTCCAAAACAGCACCACATTACCAGACTCATCTACTTTCTCCCTCACTCTGTGCACACACCCATGACAGCCTTTCTTCAGTCCCTAGAAGGAACCAAGCTTCTTCCTACTCAGACCCTTTCACATGCTGTTTCCCCTATCTAAAATGTTTTTACCCATCTCCCCAACACACTGCAGCTATCCCCTCCTTCTCAACCTTCACTAACAAATTCTTTCTTGCCTCCAGACTAGATCATATCCCTGTTGCCTGCTCATAACACTCACAGTGCCTATCACATCTTGCAATTATATCATGTGACAATTTGTTTACTATATGTCTCTCCCTCTATATTTTTAGATTCCATAAGGGGAAGGGCTGTGTCTGCTTGGATAACCATTTTACTTCCAGTAGCTAGCATATAGTGGGTACTCAATAAACATCTATTAAATCAATGGATACATGAATGGAAGAATGAAGTGACAGGTTCTGCGTAGGATGTCAGGCTTCACAAAGAAGACAATATCTGAACTCGCCCTCTGATCCTCAGTTTTTCCAGCTCTTAAATGGGTAGAGAAAAATTATTGCTAAAGGATTTTCCACTAAAATCCTAGTTTTATACTGAGACCTGCTCTTGAGCCCAGGCTCCATTTCTGCCTTTCTGTGTGACCTTGATCAACACAATCTCATTCAGCCTCAGTATCCCCTGTCAAATGAGTAGCTATAATCTCTAAGATCACCTCCAAGCCTAAAGCATCAGTGAGTTTTTGCAACTCCACAAGGAACATGAAAACCACAGGGTGAAAGCTAGAGGGATTCTGCTGAGTTGTGGGTTTTGCAGGTGTATCTCAGCGGGTTCCCGGGAGCCATTCTCGAAGGGGCTCAGCATGTTACCTGGACTAATTTATGAAGGAAATGAAAAGGAAATGGACTTGTTATAATGAACACCATTAATTCACCACTCCAGACTTCACTGTTTGAACAGCAAGTATCAAGCGATTCAATTGTCATTTGTCAATTGAATTCTGCTATTTTGCCTGTTGGAAATGGCCAGCCAACACAACAGTGTGCAGACGACGGCATGACTACTAATTAGCATATATATTGTTTGTCCTGGTACAAATTTATGGCAAACAGCAATATTTTACACTCCAGTAAAGTTAATAAATGAAGCTTTGGGCTATAAAAATTTCATGTTCCTTTGTGCAAAGGTCAATTATAAATAGTTAAGCACATATTCATTCAAAAGCTTGAGGCCTCGCAGCCAGGAGAATGAAATATATTCTGGTCAATTTACACTCTGGCTGTACTTGCCTTTCATTTTATAGCCTCAGTGACATCCCTCTTTGCTGGTCAGAATGGTCTGGGTTCCCAAAGAACTCCCTTGGCTGGCGGGACTGAATGAAATGAGAATGTAGAAGTTCCCAGTACTGTAGCTTGGTGCCCAGAATGGGTTCAATAAATGTCAGTTTAATCTGAGGATAGCAACCTCTAGGAGAGAAGAAGGACCAGGGATTCAGAGAAACTCTGAAATGCCTTTCTAATGGAAAAGACAGTGGACTAGAACAGAAGAGGAAGGTTTGAGTCTCAGTTCTACTTCTAACTAGCTGAGAACCTTGGAAAAGTGGAATCATCCTCGAGGTCTTAATTTTCCCATTGTAAAATGAAGAGGATGGATTACATGAGTTTTCCAGGTATCTATTGTTGTATGACAAAATACACAAAATTTAGATTGTTTTAGGCTGTTTTACAACTGCAATCTTTTAAATTATATCTCATGATTTCATGGGTCAGGAAATTAGGCAGGGCTCAGTGAGAGATTCTTCTGTTCCACATGGTGTCAATGGAAGTTACTCAAGGTATTTAGCTGTTGGATGGGTTTATCTGGAGAGTCCAAGACACCTACTCTCCTATGTCTAGTGTCTTGGTGGACAGGGCTGGAAGGCTAGACTCTGCTGGGATTGGGGGCCCTATGTGAGACCTCTCCAGCATGGTGTTATCAGGGTTGTTGCCCTCTTCTATGGCAGCTCAGGACTCCAAAATGGAGTTTTCTAGGGATTGGAGGCAAATGCTCCCAGTTTCTTAAGGCCTAGGTCCAGAAACTGGCATAACAACATTTCTACCACATTTTATTGTACAAAGCAGTCACAGAAGCTGCCTAGAGTCACGTGGAGTGGACATATATACTACCTTTTAATGAGTCATCTTTCGCAGTCATTTTTAATCTGCTATGAGCAGTGCTTTCCATTTGTATTCTATATTTAAAAAGTGTTGCATAGAAAAGGATTTGGTGGACAAGTAAGTTGGGAAATAGTGGGTTAGAAAACTGGGCAATTTTTGTACTGCAAGATTTCTTAGTTTTTCACTTAGTCCTTCATTCCTTCAGTACTTATTGAGTGTTTACTTTGTACCAGGCCACTGACAGTTTACAAAAATGTGGTCTTCAACCAAATAGATAAAATCCCCACTGTCATGGAGCTTACCCACTAGTGGTGTATGTATGTATGTGTGTGTGTGTGTGTGTGCAGGTACATGTGTGTATCTGAGAGAGAATAATAAAACAAATGTATAATGTCATAATGTATCATGAAAACAAGCAGCAGTGATAGTGACAAGATGTCCTTCCTCAGGTGGGGTTTTCAGACGAGAGGAGGAGGGGATATGTAAGCAGGTGGCTGAATAAAGGGGGAAAGGGAACTCTAAAGCCCCACAGAGTAGTAATAGCAAGGCCCAAGGTCTCCAGGATGGGAGCAGTTTTGGCCAGAATGGCTGGGATGGAGCAAAGAGCATCTGTGGGTGGAGAAGATTAAAGAGCAGGGAGATCCTTGGGTTCCACGGAAGACTTTGAATTTATTTAGTGTGGTGGAAAGCTGCTGGAGGATCATGAGCAGGGCTAAGGTGTCATGCAACTTTTTAGGGATCCCTGTCTGCTTTGTAGAGGCTAAACTATAAGGGGGCAAGCAAGTAAAGAACCAGTTCGGGGGCCACTGCAGTATTCCAGGCGAGAGATAATGGCTCGGCCACTGATGGAAGTGAAAGTAGAGAGAGGTGTCTAGATTTGGGATATATTTTGGAAGTGGAGCTAACAGGATTTGTTGAGGGATGGAACGTGGGATGTGAGAAAGGACAAGAGTGAGAGATGCCTCCCAGGTTTGGGGTCTGGGCAGCTGTGGAGCAGAGGGAACAGTCTAGCTATGACCATTAAGAGGAGAAATTGCAGACTAATTCTGAGTACCAGATTTCCAAGGGACACATTTTTGGTAAATGCTAGACTATACTTTCTCCATCATGTGATGCTTCCAGATCTGAGAACACCTGATGGAATTCTAGCAATCTTCCTAATACCATTCTTTCACAGACCATCTGTGTGACTGTGGACAATTAGATTATCTCTGTCTCCACTTTCTAATTCCTCCACCTCAAAGCCTTTGCACAGGCCATTTCCTCTTTGTGGATGGGTCTTTCCCCAGATATCTGCATGGCTGATTTCTGATTTCTTCATTTCATTCTGGTCTTTTTCTCAATGTGGTCTCTCCTGACAACTATATTTAAAGTGGCCACTTGACACTCTGTTGCTTCCTATTCCTTTTACCCATAGTGCAATTTATCATCTATTCATTATGTTTTTTAAAATTTAATATCTGATGCCTACTGCTGAAATGGGAGTATTATGGGCCAAGTGACCTATAAGGAATTACTATGATAAGGAATTGGAAGTAACCTAGAGGTTCAGCATTAGGGAAATAGTTAAGAAAGCTGATACCTCTTCTCAGGGGAGTATTTATGGATACAGTGTAATAAGGAAAGAAGGTATGTAAAAAGGGTAAGTAAAAAATAAGCCTATAAAATTATAAATAAACATTATCATATGATCATGAAATCCAAAATTTTTAAAAATTCTGCCTAGAAAAATAGTTAGAAGGAAATGTACCATGGCATTCTTAATGATTATCTTTAGATATTGTTATTATGTATATAATATTTCCTCTTCATCTTTTTCTTATTTTCAAAATTTAAATAATGACCAGGCTTATTTTTAGACTGGAAAAGGAAAATCTTTTATTAGGAGAAGCACTCTGAGAGACTACCAAGGTTATAAACTTCCTTGTTCCTAATTTGATAGGCAACCAAATTTGGTATCCTGCTTTGGCACTTATAATGAGGCATGTCTTCATATCTGAGAAGTGAGTTTCAAGAGCAGAGAAAGCTAGAGCCTATCTTTTTGGGAAACTCCAGTAGAATTTCCACGGGGAGTGGAGAAATAGAAGCGCAGGCAGAGAGAACTGGAGGAAGACAAGCCAGAGTGAGTAGCCCTGAGACAGACACATTCCCACAGAGTGCTTTGGGGCCCCTCCAGGCTGCAAAGAAGAGCAGGGCAAACACACGTGTAAAGGGAATTATCAATATTGGCCCAGTAACCAAGCAACTAAAAGATTTGTAAAGAGAACACAATGTCGTGTGAAAAGCAGCACTTTGTTTTCAGGAGACGCAGTGGGATTACAGCCCTGTGATTCGTGGAAGCAGCCATTTGTCCTGGTGCTATCTGCCATGTGTCTTGTGAAATGAGTAGAAGGGGACAAAAAGCGTCAAGGCTATGAGGGAGAAGCAATGAGTTGAGTGATAAGCGCAGGTAGCGAAAGCACCAGAATGACTTCACTTGCTTGACTTTGAGCACTGGCTTTCTCTCAGCAAAGTCTGGGGATGATGTTCTCTCATTTTTGTTTGTTTTACTCTAGATTGTTTCTTAAATGCTAAAATACATTTCTCCAGGGCATCTCCTTGGACGAAAGGAAAGGCTCTATTTTATCGAACACCTGCAGGTGTCAGTCATTAATTATTGTGTTATCTTGTAGGCTTTTCAGTGACCATTTCAGAGACAGATAAACTGTGGCTTAAGGGAGGTGGCACGATTTGTTTTAAGATTACATATTAGAAACCGTCAAATGTATGTCCAGAACGCAGGCCCATCTGGCTTTACTCACCATCCCCTTCTACCCTGCCAATCAAATTATACACACATTGAAGTTTTCCTCTTGACCTGGATTCAGAGAGTCCTCAAAACCTGTTGCTCAGAGTTAGGTGTATCACAGATGATTGCAAAAAGAACCAGAGCCTTAATATAGAGTCCGTTGATTTTCCAGGCAGTGCACTGATGTGACAAGTTCACATGCTTCTCAGCATTCAATTTTCTAGGAAAATGGAAAATGCAATTACAGTATTCAGCAAAATATTGTTGTTGGTTCAAAAATAATTAAGCATCTTATTAAATCGCTAGTTTACCAAGTGGGATGCAGTGAATCTCTAGGGTTTCAGCAGAAGGAAAAGCAGTGAGTGCTCAGAAAGGGTATGGGAGGGGGAAATCTCCCAGGGGAAGGGGGATGGTAGTTAATAACCTAAGTTTTTAGGAGAAAGGGCTGCAAGGAGACTTCTTTATGGTGTAGACACTCTTATTAGGAGTTTAATGCTAAAGTTGACTGAAGTTAAATTCTTTCCATTACAATGGCTTTGGAATTTATTTCCCCAGGATCTATTTCTACTGCTTGACATTAAGGGAGTTGGCTGTGGGGAGAAAATCCAGGAGGTAAAAGATCAGTTGGGAGGTACTTAGAAAGTCAAGGAGAATAAAAGAAGCCTCTTTAGAGGAAGAAGAAGAAAAAAGGAGTTAGAATTTCTTCTGTGCTTACTATGCTCCAGGTTAGGAATAGTATATTCTGTGTATGTCTCTGTGTGTGTATGTGTGTGTGTGTGTATGTTTGTGTGTGTGTTAATGTTTGCTTGAGAGAGAAAGAGAAACAGAGAGAGACAGAAAGGTGGAGAGAGAGGGGAAGAATTTAACATCAATGACAAATCCATCATTTACTAAACATACATTTTGCACCGGGTACTGTGCAAAGTAATTAATATGAAGCTTCTCATTGATTTCTCATTGTTTGTCATAAGAACCTGAATAGGCAGGCAACAGATCAGAAAATATAAACACAAAGAAATGAATAAATGGCTAAACCACATAGCTAGCAAGTAGCAGAGATGCTGTTGATTTCCAGAACCCACCCCTTTGACTACAATGTTATACTGCTTCTTAATTGGCAGCTGAGGGAACTAAAGCTCTGATACTAAAGAACTTTTTCGAGTTGAGAAAAAGTTGATGGCAACATTAAGATTTTGGGAGATGACAAAGCTCATTTCAAAACCGGGCTCTGCTCTGGAACCATTGTCTCTCTGAGGCTCAGTTTCTTTACCAATATTATTGAAACAATAGTGGCCATCAGAATCACCCCGAGGGCTCGTTAAAATCCAGATTGCTGAGCCCCACTCCCATCCTTTCTGATTTTATAACTCTGGGGTGGGGCCTGAGGATTTGCATTTGTGACATTTGTGGGGCCTGAGGATTTGCATTTGAGGATTTACTATGGTGACGGTGATGCTGCAAGTCCAGGAGTCCTTGGACAATCGCTGCACTATAACTTGCCATCTCTTGACTCAGACCTCGAGATTTCCCTGGACTGAAACAGAGTTTGCTGTAGTATCTGCAGCATTAACTTTGGAGGCTGATACTGGTCTGATCCTTTCTTCCTTGTTTCCTAGTTTTGGGATCTTAGGCCAACTAAGCAATCCTTTTGATCCTCAATATCTTCATCTTTGAAATGGGGCTATTGTTCCCTTTGTTACCACTCTGTGGGTGAGGATTATATGGTTTGTAGGAAGTAAGGAAGTAGCCAGCCCATTGCCTGGCTAAGAATTCAATAGATGGTGATGCTCAGCGTTGGGAAGTTATCAAGATGATTTCCATGATGCATGGCTTCGTATTCATTTATTCTTTCGTTCACTAAACATTGATTAAGTAACTACTACATGCCAAGTACTGCAGTTTTCTTTGCAACATTTTCATTTCCTATTTCTCTGCCATTCTTATTACAAAAATATGCTGCATAAGTACTGTAGAACACACAGATCAGAGCAAAGTGCTGTACCCACACTATATATCATTATTTTTGGAGAATTATCACATACATAGCTTTAGTTAAGAAGTCACAACTCACGGAATTCATAGTTGTATAGGAGAAGTTTTGGATTTAAGAGAGGGTTCTGAATGTTTTTGGATCTTAGGTCTCCGTAACATTCAAGGACAGAATCATCAGAGAAGAACCCCAGAAAGATAAAGGTCAAGCTGAAGGCTGGTTAACCTCTTGAGGCCAGAAGGACTGTCTCTCAGACTGAGAAATTTCTTACCCTTCCTTATCAAGGAGTAATTGCTAGTGAATCTGCATTAATAAATGTCAATCAAACCTGGTGGAAATGGTAATGGATTAAAAAATATGTTACTATTTTAAGTAAAACCTCATGTCTCCCCAACCTCTCAAATCCAGGCAGAGTTCCCTGAATACTATTTTCCCTTCCTCTCTTCTTTGCCCAGGTTGAGAATCAATGCATCTGGATCACCTTGAATCTTAAGCTGCATATTTTTAGCAGCAGAAAAGCCTATGTTCCCAGCATGACTTGGAACAAGGCAGATAACCCCAGAGTGTCCTCCAATCCTCCAGTCGGGGGAGGAGAGCAGAAGGCTTGGAGGAGCAGAGTGCTTGCAGCTTGGATGATCACCAGTTTAGATTTTTAACCAAGGAGCATACAGGCTGGCAACTGTGACCATGGGACCACAGGCCAGGAGTTAGAATGTTTTGACAGTGAGCTCTGATCTCAGGCCACCAACCCCTTAATGATTGAGATCAGCATGGAAAGAAAGTTTCAGAGTAATAAAAAGGGCTCTAATGCATGAATGTTTTTATTAAGCTCAAGCAATAGTGGGAATTATAACAGTTAACGCTCTCATATATACTATGTGCCACTCACTGTTCTGTTTTACTTTTGTTGGCTCGTTTTATTTTCATAACATTTCCTAGATGAGAAGAAACAAGGCACAAAGAAGTTAAGGGACATCCTGAAGTTCTCCCAGCTAATACCTGGTGGAAATGGCACCCAAACTCATACATTCTAGCTCCAGAGCCTTCATCTCTGTGTATTACATCACTTTATTGTTTGCAAAGGAAGGTCTTTCTCATGCATATGTCATGTGAGCCATACCATATCCTGTAAAGAAGCAAAGTAATCAGTTTCATTATTCTCATTTTAATATTGCAGAAACTAAAGCTGACATTCAATCAATATCTCTTGAGCATCAACTATGCCAAGCTTTGTGCTAGGTGTTGTCTCATTAATTATGTCACAATTTCAAGGTGAGGCCACTCTTAAAATCCTAATTCAGCAGATGAGAAACCTGAAGGTGAGGCGCTGACATGACTTCCCTGAGTTCACATAGCTTCCTTGTGGTAGACCCGATAGTCTCTGAATTCACAGGGTAGAAACCTTTGCTGGATGAATCAGAAGGCTTCCTGGAGGTGATGAGAGCTGAAGCATGGAGCAAACCATATGGAAAAGTGTATCTTATTATCTTATTAAGATTCAGGAAGTTTAGTTCTCACTTGGCTTCTGAATATTTTCAATACGGACCTGCAACCTCTGTCCTGCTTGTATGTCCAGGGTTATTGGGAGGGTCTAATATTAAAATGGAAATAAAAGTATCCTGTAAAACAATGAAATGTTGTCCCAATATCATTGGACATGAGTAGAAGGGCATTCCAGGCTCATGTATCCAAATGGTGAACTCCATCAACTCCAGTGGGCCATCTTTTCCTCTCTCTCTCTCTCCTCTGGAAGAGACTTCTATTCTTTATCATCTAGCCCATACTTTCTCCACTTAACCTGTACTTGAGATCCTGTGTGGGACTGTCTGTCTTCCTCAGTAAAATGAGGAGAATAGAAGCCTTGCCTTGCTCATATTCTCACCTCTGGGGCCCAGCACAGAAACAGTCACACAGTTAACACCCAATAAGTGTTTAATTAATTATATGAGTGTCTTTTTACTCAATTCCAACAAAGTTCTCCTTCCCCCTTCTGAAAAGATGGCTAGATCATTAACTCAACACTTATTAGGCTACTCTGAGAAGGGTCAGGGACACAGCTGTAAGCAAGGTAGAGTATATATAATATAATAGGGCAAGCAGCCAATGAATAGGACCATACATGCTCATGTGTGTGTGTGTGAGACAGAGAGAGAGAAAAAAAGAGAGATGAGAGCAACCTATATAGTTTATCCATATAGCCACCCATGATTCATCAAAAAGTCACAAGCATTTACTATTTGAATTGACTGTGCTAGCCACTGAGCTATAACCTTCAACAAGACTCAGTCCCTGCTCTTAAAATCTTATAATCCAGCCAAATCCCTGGTCAAAATCAATGAGCATAGCCCTGGGATTCCAGCTATAAATATAGATGTAGAAATTGAATCTAATGATCTTACCTGTTAAAGACACAGTCTGGTTTGCAAGATTTCCTCTCTATTTTCTCCCGGGAAAGGGGGCCCTGATTCCAGAGACACTACACAGCAGTGAACACATTTCCCCCAGCCATTCATCAGCCACCCTTACCATTCAATCTGCAGCGGCTCCATGGGGACAGGGGGATGGAGGATGCCTCATACGCTATTTACTATCTCTTTCAGAGAAAGTCTGACCTCAATTTCATTTCTTGTTTTTATTGACCCATTTCACGCTAGCGGAGTGAATTTTCAAGGCCCTTTAGGGACAAATCGGCTTTCCTTGTCCTTGTTAAATGGACATACTCCATGCAGTCATGGATGGACACAACCTTATCATTGGGAAGATAAGGTCCAAAGTGCATGATTCAGCTGCAGTGACCCAGACAGTACTCAAGTCTTCAGAAGCCTGGAAACAGAGGCTGCAGTTCATGAGCAGGGCTTAGATTTGGTTGCAACTTCTAATCCTAATTTGAAACAGAATGGAGGGTAGACAGAGTGATTCTGCCTCTAAACTTGATCTTACTGAGGTTGTCCTTGGGAGAGACTTCAGGGTGGGCAGAACTGCAGAAAGGAATTGTACAGAAAAGAAAGACAAAGTTAAAGGGAGATGAGAAATTAACAAAGGTAAAAAGAGAAAGAAAACATAGGAGATTACGAGTATGGACAAATAAGAAAGAATCCCAGGACGAGAAAACAGAGGATGAAAATTAATAAATAGGATGGCTGCATCAGTCAGGGTAGACTAAGTTATGTTGTAGTAACAAGCAATCTAAAAAATGTAGGTGGCTTAAATCAATGTAAGTCTATTTCTCATTGAGCTACATGTCCACAGCAGGTCAGAAGGATTGCTCCAGTCATCGCAGCCATGCAGTAACTCAAGGTAATGGAGCAGGCAGCCTCACAACCATTTCTGTCACATGCCAGAGGGAAACTGAGCACAGAAGGGTATCACACTAGCAATTAACTACTCTCAACCTAAAAGTGACACTTGCAATTTTTGCCCATTGCTCATTAGCTAGAGTTACTATTTACATGGCATCTCCCCAGGGGACCAGAACCACATGCCCAGGAGTCAGAGAGCAGTGATCTCTACCTCAAGGCATTTTCCTCAGAGGAGCTTAGGCCAGTATATTGTTTTCAGAGGTGTCCAGATCCCCAAGCACTCTACCTACAGTAAACTCTAGTCCTTGTAGAAAAGGTACCCTTCTTCCTCAGGGCTGAAGAAGAAACCCATAGCAAAGTATAGTAAGGAATAATACACTCCCATAATGTTTAATGAGCTAATATCTCATGGCTTCTTTTCATTTCTGCTCTTCTGTCCAAGTTTGAATCCTGGTTCTACATCTTACAAACTCTGAGTTTGGGCAAGTCAGTTTACTTCTCTATGCCACAGACCCCTTGCATTATAAAAATTGGGATAACAATATTGACTAAATTTTTTAGCATAATTAATAAATGAGTACAGGCAAAGGGTTTCACACAGTTCCTGACACGTACCAATAGGCACCCAGGGATAGTTGCCCATACTTCTTCTCACCAACCCAATGAGGTAGTTCTAGGAGTTACATTTAGCAGTCTGAGAATTGAAGCTTAGGAAGACTGAGTATAATCAGGACCCTATATGTCCAATGGTGGAGCCAGGATTCACATTCAGATGCTTTGATGCCAGATGTAGAACATTATCTCTCTATCAAAATTAACATCCCAATTGAACCCCTCAACAAATGCTGGAGTCAGCAATATTTTTCCTACCACCACTCCACCTGCTACCATTACTTCCATCACTGCAAATGCATTAAGTACTGTTTACGGAGTGTCTGCTTTACCTAAATTATCTCTAAGCCTGTCAACATTTCCCAGAGGTTAAGTAGCATCATTCCTTTTTCTACAACAACAGATTGAGTCTCCAAGAAGTTAACTAGCCTGAACTTAGATGGAACAAGGTTTTAATACAGCATAGTCTGACTCTAAGCCCATACCATCCTCCTCCTGCCTAGCCATTCATAAGGCCCTACTATGTGCCAAGCACTGTGCCTGTTGTTTCCCCCTCCTTTATTACAGATAGTTCTCAGAGGAAATTCTGCTTCCTTTTGATAAGTGAGGAAATTGGGGCTCGAGGTAGAGAGGAATTTCTCCGAGTTTGGCCACTGTTAAGCACCATGGGAAATGGTTTCAGATCTTCTGACTCGTGAATAAGGAGACATTTTCTCCCTCCTAGCTTACTGCTTTGGACACAGGGTAGCCCTTTTTACATGATGCCATATCAATGACATCTTCAATAGTTAGCATTTATTAAGTACCAGCTTCTTATATGTACAAACAAGATAGGCACTGAACATGCAGAAACCTAGGATGCAATCCAGTTTTCTAGGGAATTTTAACCTGGTTGGAAAGACTGGTAATAGGCAGTAAAATATAAATACCACCGGAGTGTGGTTTATTGAACACTCAATGAGAAGTGTTGTTGGTAAGCTGTGTAAAATTTCAGAGAAAGGTATGACTTTACTATAGATTGAATAATCAGAAAAGTCTTCTTGCCAGGTTTGTGGAATGCATTTGGAGGATTAACAAACATCAGGCACAGAGGTTCTCAAGGCATGTTTGGGGGAACAATTTCTGGTCATACTCTTCCTTGCAAATATTCAATGGTTCCCTATTCTCTGCAAGATAAAGTCCAAGATGCTTTGTTTGCATTTAGCATTTGAACTAGCATATATTTTAACTTTATAACCACTATTCCCTTATTATCAAACCCTATGAGCGTGTCCTTAGCATGCTTCTCATTTCCCACCTCTGGGCCTCCAAGTCAGGTAGATCTAGGTCTGCTATTTACTAACAAGGGGGACATTTGACAAGTTATTTAACCTCTAATTTTCTTCATGCATAAAATAAGAATAGCAATAACCACCTGGCTAGGTGTTTGTCAAATGAAGTATATAAAGCACCCAACTTACTGCCTCCTCTATTATAGATACTCAGGAAATGGTTGTTATCACTATAATAATGCTGCTTCCTCTGCACCAGCTACTCACTTCTACTGCTTCTCAGTCTAAACAATTCCCATAGCACTTTTTCATGTTTATACTGCAGCATTATATTACTGTATCATCTATAGAGGAAGGCAGTATAATGCGGTGGTTAAGAGCTCAGACCTGAAATCAGCCTGCTTACCATTTAGTAAGTCTACTGCCTATTAACTGTGTGGCTTTGGGCAAGTCATTTGGTCTCTTTGTCTCAGTTTTCTTATCTATAAAATGGAGGTTATGATGATATCCTTCTCATAGGCACAATTTGAATATTGAATGACTTTACATTGTGGTGCCTGAAATAGAGTGTAAGCTCAATAAATGGTACTTACTGCCATCTCTATCTTATAGAAGAAGAAATAGCTTCTTTAACTTGATCAAACTTAAATGACTAGTGGAACAAAAACATTTTTCCATCTGATTTTCGATTTCAGTGACTCCCGAATCTGTGCTCTTAATCACCAGACATGCAACTCTCCATGAATATGAAACGCTTCCACTCCCAAGTCTTTCCCACTGCCATTATCCCATACACACTTTTGGCAGCCCCTGCAGGCCAGGCAGCTAACAGACTGGAGGTAAGACAAGCTGCCTCCTACTTTCGTTCAGTTTATCAAGAACTCTGTCTTGATCCCTTCCCTACCCCCTTCCCTCATCTTCCTTCAACAAATACAACTTTTGCATATGGGAACAGAAGACTCAATAGGTAAAGCATTACCTGCAGAGCATTATAATTAGGAGGTAGTATGATCAAGAGCAAAATCCAGTCACATTGAGGTGACGGATGATTCCTGAGATCCTGTCGTTTGCCATGTGCTGTGTGAGGCACTGGCGGGACAGACTGGGAAATATACGGGCTTCCTTAAGTGAGAAATTTTACCAAGTTCATCTCTGGCACATAGTGGGAACTCACTAAACATTTTCTGAGTGAGTGAGTTTACCTGCCTGTTTGTCTATCTATACATCTATGTATCTATGTATCTATGTATAAATTATATATCTTTCTACTTGCCTACCTATCAGTCATCTATTTATCTATCCATCTATCTGTCTAACAAAGTCCCTGCCTCATCTTGCAAAATATACCTCCCAGTAGGAGAGAAAGTGATATAAACAGCTATTTACTCTGTGTTGCATAAAGAGCTGTATAGAAGTGAGTGCTCTGGGCCTCCAGAAAAGCTCTCATCACTAGCCAAATTGTACTTTCTGCTCCACCCAAGATGCTTTCCTGCCCACACTTACTTCTTCCACCCAGGCACAAAAAAGTCATGATTACAGTGAACACTTATATAATGCTATAGTTATGCTGTTAGTTTAAGCAGCACAATCATGAAAAGAACTTTAAGTACAAATTGAACAAAGAATGGGAGAAATCAAGTTGCATTCTCTGATATGAAAAAAACGCCATGCTATTATCTTTTTTTTAAGGAAAAAAAATCTGGTTCTACAAGAAGACCAGAATCTATAGCATACAACCAAACACTGCCTGCCCTTTCTAACTCATCAGAATCGCATATTCACTTATTTGTACCCTTAGCCAAAGATCTTGGTACTTAGTTTTGGCCTATTTTCTCTTTTCTTAGATCTTCTTACCTCTCATGCTCTTATTTGCCTTAATTTTTGTTTATTTGGTTTTGTTTTGTTAAGTTTAAAGACATATCTTAATGTTTTTAATTGTGTGTGTAATTTTTTTCTGTATTTCTCTAGTAAGTAGAAAGCATATAGGCAAAATAAGGTTAACATGGTCTTATCTACTCTATCATACATTCAAACTATTATTATAGTGTTTCTTGATGTTTTCTTCACTTGTACTTTCCACATCCTGATAATCACCAAGTCTTTCAATTCTGTGACCTAAATTTCTCTTAAACTCACCTTTCCCTGACCTACCATAGTCACTGCCTCTCTTCAAACCCTCACCGGTGCATGAACCCTTACAATAACATGTTCATTCCTCCACTTTTGCTCTCCAGCAATGCCACTCAGCTGCTACAATGCTGCCAGAGGGACGTTTCTGAAAAACCCAGATCTGTTGTAGTACTCTGATGGTTCTCCATCTCTTAAAAAATTAAGTCTGAGCTCCTTAGCAGATATAATGGACTGACCTAGCAGGATCTGACTTCCACTTAAATCTCCAACTTCCCCTCTAATCCAGACAGACTAAGAGGTAAAGATAACTGAGAGTCCCCTGATCCTCCCCCCAAAAAAAAAAAAAAAAAAAAAAAAAGATAAGTAACTCCAGACCCTTAATTGTTGTCCATTGTCTGTAAAACGGTCCACAGCTCCTTGCCCTTTTTACATACTGTTTCCTATGCTGCTGCCAAAAGGTGTTCCCCAATTTTTGTGTATCTACTGTCTTTTCATTTTTTAAAAAACTACCAAACACTGGTTTATCTAAGAAGATAATCTATATCCTTACAGTGAATATTTATTACTTCCTTCATTTAAATACTGATGTGCTTTGTGGATATTGCTACCATTATGTGGATTGCACTGAAATAATATAACTTTCTTTTTTATTGTAAACTAATATATGCACGTTGTAAAACCTTTAGAAACAGAATTTAAAAACTAAAATATCCAAAATTTCACCACTCAGGTGCAAATACTTATTAATATTTTGGTGCAAATGTCTTTTCTCCCAATGTATATATATGTTTATTTTGCATGTTGTTTTATAATCGGCTTGTTGAAGTGGAAGAGTGTATTGTAAAATTAGGTCCTGCTTTTATATTTATTTATTTTTTAAAAGATACTTAGATTACATAAATGTTACACAAAAAATATAGGGATTCCCATATGCCTCACTCCCACATCTCCCACACCCTCCCACAAAAACATCCTTCATTAGTGTGGCACATTCATTGCAAGGATTGCAGGATTGATAAACGCATCCTGGGGCTTTGCCATTAAGCATGGACCATAGTTCACATTGTAGTCTACACTCTCTCCCACACAGTTCTGCATGTTATGTGATGATATAAAATAGCCTATATCTGTCATTGCAATGTCACTCAGGACAATTCCTAAGTCCCGAAAAAGCCCCTGTATTACAACTGCTTTTCCCTCACCCTGCCCTCAGAGCCTCCAGTGGCCTCTAGCTCCACATTCATGTTGTAATTTCTTCCATTGCTAGAATCACAATATGGCTATAGTAGAATATCAGTAAGTCCACTCTAGTCCATAGTTCTTTCCTCAATCCCGAGGATTCTGGGATGGTGATGTCCACTCCACCTCTAATTGAGAGGGGGCTTATATCCCATGGGGAAGATGGATGGGACTATCTTGCTTGCAGTTGCAGACTCTCTCTGTTCCTTGAGATGGTCATTGTCCATCATCATCTCCTTGTTAGTTGTCCTGGGTGAGTCCAATGAGCTGTAGAATAGGTGTTGCAACTCCGCTGAGGTCCCGGAAAATGGACACAGGCCATGTTAAATATCATCAAAATTTATAAAAGTGTACTGTCTAAAATGTAAACCATTGACCATTTTTAGTAGATATGTTTCACTATTTTTACATCAGTTATAACACAGGTGCCATCCACATATAAAAAGGTCTTAATACGGGAAGGAGGAAAAGGGGAAGGTGTTGGGTATATGAGAGTCCCCTGTATTCTGTAACTTCCTTGAAAACAAAATGGAAAATAGTAAAACACGGGGGAATAAATGGAAGAAAATGTCACTGTACAGACAGGATACCAGATATTACAGTGATGAAAGACAAAATGTCAAAGTAATTTTTAAAAATATTTTTCATTATTTTTAAATATCCCAATCTTTTAATTTTATTTTTAGTGTTTTTTTTAATTTTATGTATTTGATTTCTTATATTTACACTTATCATTTTTTCTCCTATTAATTGTATTTGGCTATTTGAATAGCTTCATTTTTGCAGAAGCTTTGGATCACAGAAGGGTCACAACTGCAGCAGGGGAGGATCATTGGTGTGGGGTGTCAGTGATGGGGGATACATGGGAGGAAGCTCACCTGGACATTTATATAAGGTATATAAAAATGTTCAAATGTTCACGGGGCATTGTCACAGTGGGTGGGGAATCACTCAGTAGACGAGAGAATACTGAATTCCCATCCTGGAGAGCTCTGCCACATTTTCTAAGGGAGCAGGAACAGTCCCCCAAGTGCAGGGGCAGTGACTGGTGAAGGAGGATGATCCTCTGATGGGCCCTTGATATTGGCAACCATACTTATGAGCCTTTACTCTTGAAATTAAAATTATTTTTTAAAACAATTGTCAATGCCAAGAAGTATTTCCGTGGATGAATGGAAAATTGCTATTATTTGAATTGCAGCTATATCCAAAGTTTCACATTAAAAATAAGAAGGAAGTTACTCTCTTTATAGCTAAACCTTTGAGTGTGGACATGATTACTTCTCTTTGATAAATTTCTACAGGAGGAATTTCTGGATCAATAAGAACCCACATACTTAAGGCTTTTGATGCATATTTCCAAGTTTTCTTCCACAAAGATCCTATCAATTGGCACTCTTAAAATCAAGGTAGGTCCATTTCCTCACCAAGATAACATAAATATGTTATTTGATAGGCAATTGGATGAGCAAAAATAATATATTGTTGATTTAACTTAATTCCCCTGTGAGGTATAATATAGTCTCCTTTGCATATTAAACTCATATACATTTTTTTCTTTTGTGATTTTCCTAATTGGGTCCTCTCCTTCATTTCCCGTCAAGGTGTTTATGTTTCATCTTATTGATTCATATGAGTTTTGTATATCACCCTTTATCTGTCACATATCTGTCACGTATGCCACACAATTTTTTTTCCCAACAAGATCCATATAAGAAAATGCATAGGCAGTTCTTGGTTACAAAAAGATTTTATCACCTTTTGCTGCCTGTCTTTGAACCTGAAAATGATTCATGATACAATCCATCCAACCCCCATTGCTTTGAAATGCTACCAGTATTATATATTGATTTCTATATATACTCAGCTCAGTTTATGAACATTTAAAAATAATCTGTCAGTCTCTTTCTCACCATGACTCTATTTTTAAATCTTTTTGGTTCATATCACTATTATTCTTATTGCTATTTTTATTATCACTATTGTTTTAAGAGCTACCATTTGTTGATCATGGTCATATACATTATATCAATATGCAAGCTTAATACTTTCACAAAATATACCTGATTTATTCTTCCAAACAACTCTGTGAAATAGGTGCAATTATTGTAAACATGTTTCAGCTGAGGAAACAGAAATACATTATTTGCTTTCTGATAATACTGAGATTAAATCTCAAGAGTACCTGATACTAAAACCTACAAACTCTCAGATCTGTGTAAAGGCTTGGTCATTATTCATCTTCAACAATGTTTTGTGCTCATGCTCAGATGTTTTATTATTTGAGAAATGTGTTAAAATAACTTTATTTACTTTATAAAATGGCCTTTGGATTTTAAAGTAAAATTTTTATTGAAGGGTAACATACATATAGAAATGTGCATAAATCCCAAGTGAATCCATACATCTAGGTCAGAAATTTACCAGCACACTAGAAGTTCCTCTTTGCCCTCTTCCATCTATTATTATCCCCCACAGGTAAATGATATCCTGACTTCTAACACATAAATTAATTTTAGCTCTTTCTGAATTTGAAAGACACACCTACATTTACATTTATTTTAGTGAGCATCTTTTTAAGTGTTTATTGACCATTTGTGTGTCCTCTATTTTAAAGTTTCTGTTCCAATTTTTGCTCATTAAAAAAAATGAGATGGCCATTATTGAATTGTAAGATTTCTCTGGACATTCTTGATACTAGTTCTATAATAGTTATATATATATATAATGTAAATGAATACGTTTGCCTTCTCATTTTACAACCTCCTTTTTTTTGAAGGGAAAAAGGTTTTAATTTGGGTAAATTTTAATTTATATTTTTACGCTATTACAGTAAATACTTGCCCTAAGATTGTAGAGACTATTTTAGGTTTTTTCTTAAAACATTTATACTTTTAAACTTTATGTCTAAGTATATGATTCATTTCAACCTACTTTTGTGATTGCTGTATGGGAAGTGCCAGGGTTTACTTTTTCTGTAGAGATATCCAGTTAGTTGTTCAAGCATCATTTATTGAAAAGACTCTAATATCTCCATTGAATTACCTTGTAAACTTTCTCTAAAATCAATAAAAAATATAATTGTGGGTCTATTTCTTGACCTTCTTTCCTGTTCTGTTGATCTTTAGTCTAACCTTATGCCAATACCACACTGCTTTGATTATTTGTTGCTTTTTTGTAAGTCTTGATATCAGATGGTGTAATTATCTTTGTTCAGATTCAAAATTATTTTAGCTTTTCTAGATCCTTTGCATTTCTCCAAAATTTTAGAATCAGTTTGTTAAGTTCTACAAAAAAAAAAAAAAAAAAAAAACACACCAAAAATAAAAAATAAAGAAACAACCTCTTAGAATTTAACTGGGATTCCACTGAATCTATAGATCAGTGTGAGAAGACTATTGAGTCCCACAGTCCATGAAAATAGTATATGTCCCTGTGGCAGTATGAGATTATTTATGAATTCCAAAAAGAGAGATTATGTTTGTAAACTGGTCTGTTCCTCTGGGCGCGATCCCCTTTGATTGTATTAGATTCAGCTGAGATGTCTTTGATTAAATTATGTTAAGATTAGGGCTTTGATTTGACCACACTAGAGGGCAGTCCCCACCCCCGTGGTGGGCTTATATAAATGGACACTCACACGGAAGAAGATCCTGGAGACCCGGGAGAGATGAGCCATTCATCTGATAGTTTACAGCTGGCCTCGTGAAAAGACCAGAGAAGCTGAAAAACCCTGAGAGGTGAGCTCTATGCCATCCTACAGCAGAGCTCAGAAGAAGCTGAGCCCATGGAGGCTTGAGAGGAAGAGGAAGGCTGAGCCCTCACGCTTCAACATGTGGCATCAGACGATGGTGAGAATGGTACCTTGAGTTGGACTCTTTAAGGCCTTGTAACTGTAACCTTTTACCCCAAATAAATACCAAAGCCAACAGATTTCTGGTACTTTGTATCAGCACCTCTGTGGCTGAGTAATACAGTCCCTATTTATTTGTTTTCTTTAATTTCTTTCAGTAATGTTTTATATGTTTTAGTGTATTTATTTAACTTCATATTATATATATATATATATATATCTTATCTGCAAGTAAAGATGGTGAATACATATATATATATATGTATGTATGTATGTATGTATGTATGTATGTATGTATATATGTTTGTCTTTTTAGGAAGTACCAAGGATTGAACCCAGAAACCTGTATATGGGTAACAGGCACTAAAAACCACTGAGCTACATCCATTTCCCAGTGAGAGTTCGTTTTCCCATTTGTTTGTTTGTTTTGTTTTTAGGAGGTCCTGGGGATGGAACCTGGAACTTGTACATGGGAAGCAGGTGCTTAACCACTTGAGCTACATCCGCTTCCCTACTTCTGTTCTAATAAGTGTTCCTTTTATTTCTTTAACTTACCTTATTGAACAGTGTAGGACTTCCAGCTGAGTGTGTGTGGGAGGACTTTCTTACAGCTCGCCTAATCTCTCCCAAGCATTCAGCAGGCTGCTGCATTGTACTTGCAGAAGACTCCATGGAACAAAGAAGGAATCTCTCTCAGCTCTCCTCACCTTCCCTGTGCACTTTCTTGGTGGGCCCATGGAAAAAAATTGGTTAGTGGATGCAGGCCTGTTTCATGGCTGAGGCTTCTTGAGATTGTAATGCATCACAAGAGTCCATAAACAGGCATTGGAAGTCTTTTTAAAAGTTTGGCTTGTAATCTCATGGAGTTAACTTGAATATGGTCACCAGAAAATAGAATGAGAATAGAGAAGGGAAAACTGAGGGTTAACTTGTGCAGAATTGGTAAAAAGGATATGTGTTAATCTTTGGAAATGAATAGAAAAGGTGAAAGCCCAATGCAATGTTTGTAACTAGCAGTACTATTGTGTGGGTATGAAAATGGTTTAAAGGGAGGTCTAAGGTCATGTATATTACTAAAAGGAAAGCTAAAAATGTAACATGGGATGGTATAGGATAGTAAAACACACGTGAAATATGAATATGGGTAAAATTACATATATAAAACTTTTTCTTTGAAGCTGAACAAATCTATGCTAATACTACAAGATGTTAATAACAGATTAAAAAAAAAAACATGCTGAGTGAAGGAAACCAGACACAAAATACTACATATTGTATGATTCCATTTATATAAAATGTAAATATAAATAAATTTATAAAGATGAAATTAGATCAGTGGTTACATAGGGCTGGGGAAGAAATGCTAAGTGGTGTGGGGTTTTTCTTTTTGGAGTAATGAAATTGTTCTAAAATTTTTTTGGTGATGAATGTACAAATTGTGATTATACTAAAAGCCGTTGATTATACACTTTGGATATATCGTATGGTATGTGAATATATCTCAATAAAACTGGTAAATAAATAAATAAAGGTGCAAGAAGAGCTAGATGTAGCACCTATGTACAGGAAAAGAAGCATAGAGAAATGGAGAGGTGAAGAATTTTCTTGTTTGATTGTTTTACTGTTTTTTGTTATTAATGAAATAATGAATATGCTCTAATAGTGATTGAAGTGATGGATGCACAACTATGTGATTACACCAAATACCATTGATTATGCACTTTGGATGAATTGTATGCTTTATTAATATGTATCAATAAAATTGATTTGTTAAAAAGAAGTTTGGCTAGTACAACTCTGTGATGAAACTGAGAGCCACTGAGTGTACACTTTGCATGGATTGAACAAGGCAGGGGACTATATAGCACAGTGAACACCATGGTGAATGATGGACTGTGGTTAACAGTACAAATATGAGAACGTTCTCTCGTGAACTGTAAAAAATATACAATAATACAATACTAATGCATAGTGTTAATAGGATGGTTTGTGGGAAAAAATACACCAAATATAAGCTATGGACTATAGTTAGCAGTAATATTATAATGATGTTCATTCATCATTTGTAACAAATGTGTCACAACAATGTAAGGTGTTGGTTGTGGGGTGACATGTGGGAATACTCTATGGTATGCATGATTGTGTTGCTAACTCACAACTTCTCAAATTAAAAAAATGGCTAGTTTCTCTTTATTCATATCTTGTGGATTATTCTACCTCTTCAATTCTGATAGGGATAAAAGAACTTCTCATTAGTGTTTGAATATTATGATCTTTTAGCTTTCCTGCTATTTTGTTTTGTTTTGTTTTGTTATTAGAAGCTGAAGTCATATCGATTTCCTTCATATCTTAAAGTCTAACTTCAGATTTTTTGGGATTTCCTAATTAAATTGTTGTTTCCTATTCATTAGCCTCTGTTCTTATTACTTTTTTCTTTGCATTCTTTAAATTTGCTTTTCTTTTCCCAATATCAGGTGATAGAAGCTAAGACCATTGATTTTCAGTCATACTTCCTTTTTAATATAGGAATTTAGAGATATTAATGTGAGCATAGCTTTAGATGCATGCTACAAAATTGAGTTCATATTTTCAATATCACTAAACTCAAAATGTTTTGTAATTTTTGTTGTGATTTCTTCTTTGACCCATGGGTTACTTAATTCTCTGACAATGGAGATTTTTCTAATTATGTTTGTTACTGATTTCTAGTTTAAATCCATATGGTCAGGATTTTACTCTCAATGATATCAAGCCTTTACAATTTGTTAAGGTTTGCTTTATGGTATCACAGGATCACCTTTGGAAACTATTCTATATGCCTTAGGATTGTTGAATACAGTGTACTACATATTTCAATTGTTTTCTTCATAAAGTGTAATGTGTAACATGAAACTTAAATCAAAGTTATTGAGTTTTTTTCATATATTTGCTAATAGCTTATGTGCTTTTACTATCTGTTATTGAGAATGTAGTTTTAAAGTCTTCCACTACAAGTGTAGATTTATTTATTTCTCTTTCAGTTATATTAATTATTGCTTTTATATTGGGAAAGAAATTGTACAAATTTAGACTACTATATCTCCTAGTGAATGGCTCTTTTATCATTACATAATGTCACTCTATCTCTAATAATTTTCTTGCATTAAAGTCTATTTAGCTTAAAGTCTCTTTTGTGTAGTACAGCTATACAAGATTTAATTTGCTTAGCATATATATGGTATATCTTTTCTATCCTTATACTTTCCACCTTCATTGCTTCATTTTATTTAAGGGATGTCTCTTCTAAAAAGCATCTATTTCTTTTCTATTTCTTTTAATCCAGTCTGAGAATCTTTTTCTTTTAATTGGAATATTTAATCATATTTTAATATAATTACTGATAAATTCAGGGTTATATCTACCATTTTACTATTTGCTTAGTTTTTGTTTTGTTTTCTTTTCTTTTTTTAATGTTCTTTTTTTCTCACCCTTCCTTCTTTTGAAATAATCAACTATTTTATATTATTCTATTTCCCATCTTTATTAGCCTGTTAATTTTAATTGTATCTTTACAGGACTTTTAGTGGATTTTCTAGAAAATAAAATATGTATCCTTGAATTCTACAGCCTAATATAAATTAGTACTTATTATTATTTTCTAAATAGTAATATGAACTGAAGACACTTAAACTCCATTTGCACCTCTATACTTTTGTATTATTTTTTATGAATGTTAGTTGCATTTTAATTCATATTTTAAAAATATACAAGACAGTGTTGTTTTCCTTAATATAGTTCACATTCAAATAGTGTTATCTGGTGTTTTTTATTTCTTTCCACTTTTTCTTATTTCTCCCCAAGGATTAATTTCTTTCAGCCTGAATAATTCCTTTCAGTATTTCCTTAAGTGTGTGTCTCTAAGTAATATTTTGTTTATTTTTGTTTGTCTGGAAAGGTCTTAATTTTAACTTTAGTTTTGAAGAATATTCTTTCCCAACATAGAATTCTAGTTTAGCAGCATTTTATCTTTCAGTGTTTTCAGTGATACCATTCCATGTTTTCTCCTCCTTTTAAGATTTTCTCATTTTGGTTTTCAGTAGTTTTAATATTATGTGTGTAGCTGGGGTTTGCTACATATTATTCTTCATGATATTCACAGTTATTCTAAAGTAGTTAGCCTGATATTCTTTGTCAGTTTTTTTTTTTTTAATTCTACTCATTATCGTTCTTTTCTACCTCTGGGACTCCAACTTCACAGAGATTAAAGCTTTTCATTGTATTTGATATTACTCAAGTCCCCCTCCATATTTTCTTTTATTTTATCTCTTGCATTTTGTCATGATAATTTCCACTGGCCCATTTTCCAGTTTACTAAAACTCTTTTCTTCCATGACTACCTACTGTTAAACTATTCTCTTAATTTCTTGACGTGGTCATCAAATGCTATTTCTATAATTTTTATTCTCTTTATAGGTCTGTATCTCTAGGAAATTATCGGTCCTGTCATACAGTTTTGTACATATTTAACACAACTTTTTATATGATTATTTTATTGAACTTTAACTTACCCATAGTAAAGTGCACAAATCTTTAATATCCAGTTTACTGAATTTTTGCATCTGTATACACCCATGTAGCATATAAAACATTACTAACATTCAAACAGTTCCATTGTAAAGCCATTCTTCTTAATTCTATATCTGAAAACCTCTCAAATGGAGTTACCAGTAGGATTGTTTCTTGTGTATGTGTTCATGGCCAGCCAAAGTTTGGGAGAGAGTTTATACTCAGATTTTGAGACTCACTTTCTCTGTGATTCCCAAGATCCTAGGGTTTCTCCCTTAAATTTCCAGTTGCTTTACCAGCTCTGATTTCTCCCTCTAACACCCCAAATTGTTTTCTCTTTCTGCCCTGGAGCTATGTGTGGCTTGGGAAACACACTCAGCCAAAGGTAAAGCCAACTCACAAATCTCATCAAGAGCAGTTCTATTTTTTCAAGGGTAGACACCCATAGTTTTGTCCTGTTTTTTGAAGAGCTTTCTGGCATCTCAGGTACATAAAGTTTATTGACCAAGAAAGATTGGGACTGTATTTATACTCAGATTACGGGAATCAGCCTTTCGAAAACTTTTCACTTACAAAAATTCTGTTTTAAATTTCCAATTTTCCTGCTGCTCTGAACTTTGTCATCTTTCATCTTAAGAAAATAAGGCTGCAGTATTCCACCATCAAACCTATGGACATTGGGTAGAATCTTCAGCCAAGAAAGCTCCAAACTCACCATTTTTATGCCTACTTTTAGTTATTGTACAGTGTCTTCAAACGTTGTTTTTATTAATTTTGTCCAGGTTTTATCATTGCTATCTGTGGAAGAAATCACTTGTCCTCTTCCTGTGGCCAATAGTGGAAGTCCTGGCCCTGATTTAACTGTATTTCCCTAGTGATATTTTCCATTTACATATATTTGTAAAAGTATAATGCTTATTCCAAATTTCTAAAATAAATGAGAAAGCATCCCTTTGTTTTTCTGTGCTTAAGAACTACCTAGAGGGATGTGGAAACCGTGTGTTTCTTAAAGATTTAAAGATCTTTTTATTAAATACGCTGGGACCTTCTCGGTCTCTGTATTACTTGGATGATTTCCACAATACATCCATGGCCATTGTGCCTTTCAGATTTTAGCATATGCTTATGACAATCTAGATAATTATATTTATTTAAAATAATTGTATATATGTTTAAGTTTATTAGCAGAAAACTGCATATTTTATTCCTTCATTCCATTTAAATGGCTTCTCTAGAGCCATGGTTTTAAGTTTTCTGTTTCCTAATGTGGCTTATTTGATTTTTCTCTTTTTTTTCCTTAATTGAACTTGCTGGTGATTTGTCTACACCACTTAAAGGAAACACTTGCTAGATTTCTCATAACCAGTTGCATTTTTTTGTTTTGTTTTATCCTATCACGTTCATTTAAGCTGGTTGTTTATCTATCAGCCCTATTTTTAGGCAATGAACACCTTGAAGTCTGGATTTATGTTTTGATCACCTTTGTGTCCAAAACATCTAGTGCATTGCCTTCCACATTGAGCACATTGTAGGTCTTCACTAACTATGTCTTTGACTGAATAGCGAGAATTTGGATTATTTACAGAGAAACTATCTATTAAGCTGGTCCAAATAGATTCATCAAACACTAGGGCTAAATAGCACAACACAGTCTCATTTTATAAATGGTGAAAGTGAGATAAGAGTTGACTTTCCCAAAATTATACAGCAAGCTTATAATAGAGCAGGGACTTGTTCTTCCCAATAGACCATGCTGCCTTGCTAAAATGGATTGAACCTAAGCCTCAATTACCACCTCTCCTACATATATAGATTCAGGTAAAATACACACTGTTTTGTAAGCAATTTCAAATTTTAAATTCATGAAAAATCTTTCCATTAATATTCAGCTTCATAAAGTCATTTTTGATTATTACTAACACCTAGATTTGGGTCCTCCTCTTCTTGGTGCTGTATCATCCCAAGAATATGTCAACGTGTGAAGGATGTGGCTAATTTAGTAATTCCTTGCAACTTTTTAGAGTCACCTGGCAGTTTTGGGCAAGAAGGTTTGGTTTCTTAAACTTGGAATCCATCATCCAGGATAAATAACATCTTTGTCTCATTGTAGAAACATGTTCCAATTGGGGGAAATAAATAAGCTTCTTGGCTCTATTTGTCTCTATAGTTACAATAGACTCAAATATTGAAGAAGGAACTAGGCTGGAAGTCAGGATGACTGGGTTCTAGACTTATCTGCTACTAACTTGCTGATGACTTTCTTCCCTTCTATGGATTACAGATTCCTCAACCACAAAATGAGGCACTTAAATAAGTGCAGAGTCTGAGTATACCTTAGAGGTGCTTGAGGGGGCTCTCTTTAATGGATAAGGACAAAAGAGCCATCAGAAGTCAGAACTTTGCCCAATCCTCAAAAATAAAAAGGGAACCCAGTTTCTTAGAGAAGCTTTTCCTTTAGACTGTCATTAATCAGGGAGTCAAAAATAGCACTCCTATTCCCATAGAAGGCATCCTCCAAAATTTCACAAGGGAGACACAGGAAATATGTTCTAAAAATTCAAGTGATTGAGAAATCACTTTCCATGCTTTTGTTTAAAGGTCTTGGGTAAGAGGCAGTATATGCCAACATTTTATACCTGAAGTAACATTAAAGTCATTTAAGATTAATTAAAATTGTTGTATTCCTTTATTAATTTATTTATTCTTTTGGTTATTATTTATCTGGTCTATAGTTATTGAGTTCCTACTGAGTGTCAAGTACTATGCTAAGCACCGGGAACACAATGGTAAGCATTATGGAGCTGATAGACTAGGGAGGAGATGGGGATTACACCAATGGCTACATATGTATGTCACTGCAAATTACTACGTAAAAGTACAGTGTGGCCTGATATATCCAGTAAGGGTCGGGAAGTGTGTTCAGGGAAGGCCCACTTCCTTGAAGTGACAATTGTGCTTGTATTTGTATTAACTGGGTTAAGGGGAGGTGGGAGGATGTGGTAGAGGAAGCATCAGGTGTGATGGTCCTGAAGAGGGAGGAGTCCTTGTGCCCTTAGAATGGAAACAAGGTCAATGCAGCTGGAGCAGAGAGAGAGAGTCAGGAGGAGACAATGGAAAAGGACATTCTGGGTTGAGAGAATCCATATGGAAAAGAGTATTCTTTATACTAAAAATTGTAATTGCATTTGGTATGAGTGTTAAACACCTGAGGAGAAGTGGGAGATTTAGAGGTAAAAGTAAGTTGAGATTGTATTATTGAGAGGTTTAGTTGACAGATTAAATAACCTGGGCTTAGTCATGCTGCAGAAATGTTGGCCTTACAGCATGTTTTTACAAACCTACATTTCTTGTCAGGTGAGGAGATTTTTTTTTAAGGGAAAAAACCATCTTCACTATGAAGAAATGGGCTCTGTGAGGGTCTCAATGCATACCGACAGCCAGATGAGTGTCTGCACTGATATTACCACACATCTTGTGGATTCTTTTATGTGGCTAGTTGCAAAAATGTGTGAGGAATGGAAGCTTAGCCTCTCCCTTTTCATCACTGATGCTGTTTGTTGTTGCATTCTGCCTTCTTTTCTTCCATGAGGTGTCACCCAAGCAGTACAAAGTGACATGAGGAAAAATAAAAGCATCTCTTTTTCATAGTTGGGTTATAATAGCAGATGGGCATGTTCTCTCGGCAAAGACAAACAGCTCAAGTGATAAACACAACAGGGTTGAGAGGTATGGAGGAATATTTTGCCAGGATTCCCATTCATAACTAGCTCTGGAAAGAGAGAAATCTTCTTTCACTGCCTTTATCCTCCCAAAAGAAGGACTTGAATACTTGTGCTGGAAAGAGTGTGAGCAAAACAGAGAGGGGAAGAGTCCACTAAGGTACGTGTTTCATTATACCATGGGAGGTGGGTCCCACTCACGCCCCCTCATCTGCTCTTGTCAAGCCTGTCCCTTAACTTTCAGTCTCCTCTTCCACCAACTCATTCAAGCCTCCATTAACTCCTCTATAGGTTATTTCAATAACCTCCCAAATTCCTGCTTCTCCTGCAGTCTCTTCCTTCCTTTCAGTATTTATGCTGCTGATGGCATCATCTTTCTAAAGAGCAAATCTACCATTTTTCTCTGCCATTTAAAATCCAGTGGGCTTCCCTGTTGCATTCAGTCTATATTCCAAGTTCCTGTATCTGGCGTAAAATAATCTCCAGGATCCAGAACCTGCCTAGCTTAGAGCCTCATCACAGCCTGACACTGCTCACCACAAACACATGTATATACTTCTGCTCTAATGGCAGATACCTTATTTGAAGTTATGTGAATGTTCAAAATTGTACAAGCCCCCAGATTTCCTTTTCTTCTCTAGTCTTTCTAGCATAGCTTTCCTTGCACCAATTCACCCATCAAGACCCTATTCAGCATCTCCTCTCTGTGAGGCCTGCTTTGAGCTTGCCTTCACCAGCACCGAATAAACTACTCTCTTTTAGCATTCATATGTCTTTTACAGATCTCTGTTATTTCACAATTAATAATTTTAATGTTATCATCATTTATGTGACCATCTCCCTCATTATTTAGGGGCTTCCTGGAAGAAATGGAGACTATTCATTATTCATCATTTATCCCCAGAGTCTCTAATACACTCTCACAAAAGCAATACTATAATAGCTAAGCCTTATGAAGAGTTGCTATGGGCAACCCTTTATAATGGCAGGGTAGTATAAGGTCAATATATTCTTTTTTAATCCAAGTTGCTCACCAAATAGAGGATAATCCATTACAAGGTGCCTTGCTTATTCACAAATAATGGGTACAAATTATGAACTTAAAGCATAGTCTCAGCTTAAGACTTTAAAGAGAAGGCACAATCAGGGTATGGATGAAATAGTTGTGTGTCTATCATTCAAAGTACACCCTCTAACTCAAGTATTGATTAAACACCTGCTGTGTTTCCAACCTTGTACTACGCAATTAACCAAGTATTTGCTTCGATTGAAATGTTCCACCTTATTTAAAGTCAAATTTTCCAATCTGTAAATGAAAATACATTAGAATTTTGACAATTGCATTTTAATTCCATGCACAAAAAAGATCATAGCAAGGACTCAATGCTGTACTGCTGCCTGAGAACAATGTTGGGCACACAGTGCTAGAGAAAGGGCCGTAGATTTGGAGTCAGCAGGATTCTAAGTCCCTATTCTGCTACTTGCTCACTTTGTGAGCCTGGACAATACTCTCCCCTTCTCTGGATCTCAGTTTCCCCATCTGGAAACTTGTCCCTCTCCTTCCACCTTTGATACAATCTCTGGCTCTAAGTTTCTCTACTCAGAAGTTTCTCTAAAAACACTGTTATCTTCATCTTGAATTAAAGTACATTCCTCTTCTAAACTTGCAAGTATAAGCACCAAGAGAAGCTGTCAGTGGCCTCTAGGGCTTCTCTCCTTGAGCTAACTATGAGACTTTTGGAGGGGAAGATATACCCCTAGGATCAGGAAATGGACATGTAAATAACCTGTTTCTGGGACTGGAGATTCCATGTGTTCTTAGGCAAGGTACAAGAGTGGTTATGGAGGTGGCCCTGAAATCACAGTGTCTGAAATCACACCCTAAATCTGTCACCTGTGTGAGGCTGGGGTGAGCAGCTCAACCTCTCAATGCCTCATTTTCCTCAATGTCAACATGGGGACAATAATGGTACCTACAACATAAGCTCCCCACCGCCCGAAGATATTTCCCTCATCCGTCTGCTCATTGTTTCTGCTCGCTGTGTGCTCACTGTGTCTGTTCATTGTCTGCTCGTTGTGTCTGCTTGTTGTCTGCTCGTTGTGTCTGTTCGTGTGTTTGCTCATCTCCTTTAGGAGGCACCAGGAACTGGACCTGGGACCTCCCATGTGGGAGGTGGGTGCCCAACTGCTTGAGCCACATCTGCTCCCTAACATAAACTTTTTTGAGAAAATAGATGTAGGGTGTTTAGAACATTGTTTGGAATATGGTAAGAGCTCCTTGAATATTTTTTTTATTGTGCATATTACTAGTAAATGTACTACTTCATTTAACATATAAGAAAACTAAGATCCACAG
Source organism: Tolypeutes matacus (assembly GCA_026826555.1). NCBI lineage: Eukaryota > Metazoa > Chordata > Mammalia > Cingulata > Chlamyphoridae > Tolypeutes > Tolypeutes matacus. The sequence continues at coordinate 13,838,471 of JAKSZT010017719.1, read as the reverse complement.
GGGTGATATGAATAGGACTTCTCATGGTCACAGAGCCACTCCTTTACTAAAAACAAAACCAAAAATAAAAGAGAAATAACTGTAATAGTAACTAATATTTGTATAACTATTTAGGTTTACAAGTGCCATCAGACAGAGACATTTTTTCCTGTCTTCACTTGAGAAGTACCAGCCTCAGAGAATTTAACTTGCCCAAGGTTGCACAATTCATAACAAAGCTAAGATATGAACCTGGAAATTTTAATGCCAAAGCTGCCTCAGCTAGTTGCATTAAAATGATGTTTGAGGGGAACAGCTGAAGCTCAGTGGTTGAGCTCCTGCTTCCCATGTTGAAGGTCCTGGGTTCAATCCCTGATATCTCCTAAAAAAAAAAAGACATTTGAGAAAGTTGGTTTTCAGATTGAAATCCCTTCCTATAGCTCCCTAAATTCTTGGCACGTGAGGCAGTTCTGTCAGAAAGGCTTGCAAAGTTTGGAGACTGGGAGGATAACCAGGTCAATGTAGGAGTCAGAGCGTCTGTTCATCTGCCTATCAATCACCCATCTTCTAGTTACTCTCTATGGATCTGGGAGACTATGGATCTGATTGGACTTGGCAGAACATGAGTCCTCTCTCTGCAGAGTCCTTCCACAGTCTGGCTGCCTCCCCAAGTCCTCCTTTGAGCCCACCGGGAAACCTTGAAGTTTCCTTTGAGACTCCAAGTCCCACACCTCCAAGCAGATGCCCAAGGACATTTGCACGCTTAACGGCCTGCTCAACACATTTGAGGATCCGCACTATCTCTCTATCGGCCTTTCTGAAACGTGCATTATCTGTCCGTCCTTGAAGCGGGCCCCACAGTGCAGTGATTAAGACAGTCCTACGTTGGCTAAACCTGATGCAATTTTCCCAAAGTCATCATCTCGGCGTTTCCCCCGCTGCAGCAGAGCACCTTGCCTCCAATTTCTGAGCTTGCTCATTTGTTTTCCTACAGACAATCTTTGAGACACTCTTTCCAGTGACCTCTGCTAAGGGAAGGGAACGGTACACTCTTATCCTGGCATTATGCAGACTCAGTGACAAATTGGTCTATTTTTTATGCTTGACAGAAATGGTAAGGGTGGGGAACAGAAGAAATATATTAACTCACGATATCTTTGACTACTGGTAGACAGAGTTCGGGAAAAACTTGCTTTTTCTTTCTTTTTCCTTAAGTTTCCCTTCTTATGTCTGCTTTCATATGTTCTTCTTTCAGTTAGTCCCAGAATGTGACAACATTTCTAAAGTAGGCTACAATCTGATAGGCTTTTGAAGGAAATATGACCAAGAGCAAATTTATCATTATTCTCTTAAACTGGCTCCTCCTTCTCAATTCTTTCCCTAGCCCATCCTTCTTGGTGATAAGATACATCTTATCTAGTATTCAAATACTGAATCCATTTTTACCCACCCTCTTTTTCATTCCTCATGTCATTAAATCCTATTGATTCTTTGAAATTTATTTTTGAGTCACCTCTCTGCATTTCTACCGTGTGTCTCTGGTATGAGTCTATAAGGTGTTGACTCTCCTGCAACTGTATTGTGTAATTTTTATAATTGCAGCCACATTTTATTGTGGTGCGTAATTGTCTCTTGGCTTGCATTGTATTGTAGTGAATGTAAAGCATGGCTGAACTGATTATCTTCCCTACCTGTACGGATGTCGTATTGCTATTCTCTGAAAGGTAAAGTGACTCAGGGTATCATTTACTACTATATCTCTCAAACCAGGAAAATGACCAAATAAGTGAGCTAGAGATGGGTTGCATGATGAGACTCTTATCTTTTGTGCTCTTGATCATGGAAGGGTCAAGGTGGTTGGGACGTAATTCTATGCAGCGGATTGTAAAAAGGAATTGTTCATTTAGAAATAGACCAGGAACAGTGGAGGGAGAAACCAGGAAAGTGGCCATATTCATTCTCCTGGGCAGTTTCTGTTTCTTTTTCCCTGTACAGTTACTGGGCCCATCCCACCATATGCTCATTATCTCCTTACTCATCTGTCCCCCCACGTAAGACTTAGGCTCCTTGTGAAAAACTAATTTTGCCTTTTGTGAACAGTGTCCACAGCATCTAGTAGAGTTCTCAGTGTCTCCTAATAAATGCTTAATACTTTTTTAATTGAGTCATTGGGCCTAGAGACTTTGTAACTTAGCTCTAATTTTAAAATATCACCTTTTCTCTTTTGTGTTTATTTTCCTTTTGTTCTTATTTGGTATTTTATTTTTTTCTCTTTTGTGTGTAAGTCTTATTCAGACTAAGCTCTGTTAATGAACTACTGAAAGAAGAACTGTCCATCCACTGGTGGGCCAGGGCCTTGAAGGAAGGCATTGCTAAGAAACCATTGCATTTCAAGCATGAGAACCCAATAAAGAAGGCAAAACTCCTGGAAAAGTGTGAGATTACACTTGTTCAGTGTATTAGTTGGTATAATTTTGATTGCAAGTAAAAAAATCTTCTGATATAAACTGACATAATCTGCATTTATTATTAACACTTCATTAAATATCAGAAGGAGGGTAGAATTTAAGGCAAACAGATTTACTGTCTTTAAGAAACTGAGTTTTTTTTCATCTTACTTCTCTGCTCTTTCTGGAATATAAGCTTTTTCCTCAGACTCATTCCCCTGACGTTCACAAGATGCTGGTCAGCAGTGAATATGGCATTATGCATTCACATTGAGTGGGGTAAAGAGATTCCTAATCTTGAGATATATTCTTCCTTTTAGCCACTTTAGAAAGTGTGCCTCCCCCGAGCTTGAAAATAAGTACCAATAGAGTGTGGTATACTCATTGGCTTGTTGTTGGATATTTGGATCAATCAGTGGCAAAGAAGGAGGAGTCACTATGATTAGCTCAGACCAAGGTTTGTTAGCCTTGGCACTACTGACATTTTGGGGCTGTATAATTCTTTGATGAGGGAGGCTGTCCCATGCATGGAAGGAAGTTTAGGAGCACCCCTGGCATCTCCTCACTAGATGTCAGTAGTACCCTTCCTCAGTTGTGACAACCAGAAGTGTCTCCACACATTGCCAACTATCTCCTGGAGGGAAAAATCACCCCTGGGTTGAGAACTACTGACAAACCAAACAATATGAATGCTAGAATCAACCACAATGCCACCCATATCAGCAACCTCGCCACAGATGTTTTCCTAGGAGAAATATGCCTTTGAAATGATAGCTATTATTTTAAAGATGTTTATTGTACTTACTAGGCCTTTATTATGTTGTGCTCATACTATTGCACAGTCTAAGTGAACTCTCTGACATTTGCTTCCTAAAGGTCAGAATCTAGAGTCTGCAGTGGCTCCATGTCACCTGAAGGTCTTCTTAATTTTGACTCATACTAACCATGCTACTCTCCTGTATGGAGCCTCTCCAGTATCAAAATTGGAAAGGTGTTATATGAGGAAGGCAACTTGTTTCAGGGTAGTTGCTGTCATTGTAAGAGAGAGAGAGAAAGAAATGAGAGAAAAAAAATTGAAGAATGGTAGCAGCAATCTTTGTCATACTCATTAGAATACCTGTCATTTGCTTGGCTTTTGTTCAGTGAGCAAGCACTATGCTGGGTGCTTTCCATGAATTATCTTATTGAATTCACAATGAAACATGTAATCCATTTATTCATTTATATATTTTGCAATTGAAGAAACTGAGGCAAAAGGAGGTTGGTTTTATTCTTGTCTAAAGTCATGCAGTTGATGTGGCATGGACCCCAACTTGAAACCAGCACCCTGGTGCTCTAAGCACACAATTTTCAAGTCCATATGCCAAAATCTGTGTCGGTCTCCTTTTCTGAGCCCATTCCTCAGAGCTCTAAACTTCTAGGATTATATCATTCATGAGGACAGGGATACTAGACACAGGGAGGAAGAGGAGTTGAAGAGCTCTCAAAGGAAAGGGAAGTTATGAAATGAAAACTGGATCTGCCTTACAGACTCTGTCTCTGCAAGACTGCTTTCTGACTCATGTGATAAATCCTGCTCTCTCAAGTCACTTTCTTCAGCCACAGCTGCATATAGCACAGTAATCACCATCAGTGGGGTCATCTCTAAATTGCAAAGGACAGCCCAGCAGAGGAAATTATAACAGATATCATATACTGCCTATATATATCAGTCATGCAGACGAGGGCTGCATGCAGAATTCTAACTCCATCCCCTGCAGCTTCCCACTGCCCTCCATTCTTTTCACAATTGCACTCGTTTGAATCGTATCTTTCAAAAGCCTCCTAACTGGATTTTCTGCTTCTCTTCTTCCTCCTTCAATCCATTTTCCTTTATTGGATAAAAAATTTTTTTTTTCTGAAACACTTTCCATTTGATTTCTCTATTACAAAAATGAACAAACAAACCAAATGAAGAACTTAATACAGTTTTATTACAAACTCAACCAAGCCATGGATTCTCGGCTCACTGTTGCATAGCCCCTAGTACAACATCCCTCTCATTTGGTGATCAGACCTCAGTGGAGATTTCACTACTCTCTTTCATGCTGTTCAGTTTGTACCATGCCAAGCCCTTTGGGGACCCTCCACCACAGTGCCTTTGCCCTTGCCACGTCTTCAGCTTAGAATGCTCCCTAATACCTCTCCAAGTGTCCAGGTTGCTGTGTTTCAGCAATCCAACTTTTCTTCTCAGTATCATTTTGAGTGGCTAGAGTCATTAAATCCATTTATAAAGTGACCGAACAGAGGAACAAATATGTAAGGGACATCGTCCAAGTCATGAAGTTGGTATATTATAGTTCAGATGACTGGAGTCCACATTTTCCAATCCTCTAATTCTTTTTCTGATGTAATATTCACCATTTTTCTCCACAGAATTTAAGCTTAAGAGTGTACTGTCAAAAATCACACCCAGGGAGAGAACTGTGGGAAGATGGCAGAGTAAGAAGCTCCACAAATCAGTCCCTCCACTAAAACAACAATTGAACTTACAGGAACTGTCTGAATCAACTATTTTGAAACACTGGAATGTAGTAGAACACTGTGCAGCATCCAGGGGAAAGATGGAAGAAAAGCTGGTAAATTGTGGTGAATACCAGTGGCTTTCACTCCATGGCTACCATTCCCCATCCTCCAGCCTCCTGGCAAACTGCAGTGGGGCCCATAGTCCCCTCTCCTGGTGCAGTTACTGGTTCCAGGGTGAGGTATAAAGACTGAGTCCTCCAAAATCTGTGAGGTAGGGGAGGGGAGGGGTGTTCTGACTGCTGATAACAACTTTTGATCAGCTACCTCAGATCACTAGGGGCCAGCCTGAGAGCAGGGAGTGTTCCAATCCCCCACAAGCCAAAGCTCTAGAGGAGTCTTAAAGTGCACTTCCTCAAAACTACAGAAAACAATTAAAGGATTGCAATAACTTGGTGGATTTTGCATAAAGAAAATGAAGCTTTAAATTTGGTGGGAGAAGATCCTGACACCCCTGCTGGCCCTTCCACCATCCCCCAGCCATGCAGAATTGAGCCAGTCTGTGCTCCATAGCGGGACCCTGACCCTGCTCTGGGAGAACAGAGTAACCTCTATAAGTGTACTGGAGAGCCTGTATGTCAGTGCCAATCAATCAGGAGGCACCCTGAAAGAGTGAACTAGGAAACTCCTCTTGGTCTCACCTGGCCTTACTTGCCCTGCAGGCAGAGCACCAAGGGGACAGCAAAACCAGGATAAGAAATAATTAAGTCAAAGCAGCTTGAGCCAAAGGATTACAATAGAGCTCCCAGGAAAGAAAGTTTATTTCATAGGGCTTACAGGGGGCATTCAATTTCTTGTAAACAGGGGAATTCCTAAGGCCACTAGCAAGCACAAGCCCAGGAAAATACACAAGCCTGGAAAAGACAGAGAGGACCCTGCATTTTACATTTGCCTTACACTGATTTTCTTGATAGTTGGGCTAAATTCTGAAGAAGAGCACCAGCCAACAGAGGACCAATTTGCAAAATCTGTGAAAGATTGCTTGTTTGTTTGTTTGTTTTGGCATTGGTTTGTTTGGTCTTGTTAGCTTCTGACACTCAAGGAAATCTTTGTCATAACATGAGCCTCATACAAACTTAAGGAACAGATGGCTCAGGGAATAAATACTAATGTAAACACTTTAAAATATTAAAATATACAGTGTGCAACGAGAGATCACATGAAAAACAAATAAATGGCCCATCTAAAGGAACAAAATAAGTATCCAGATAACATCAAAGAAGACCAGAATATAGAAATACCAGAAAAAGAATTTTAAAAACAAGATCCTAACTATGCTCAAAGAGATAAAGGAAAACACAAATAAATAAACTATATCAAGAAAACAATGAATAAGAAATATGAGAATCACAATAAAAAGATCGACTTTATTTTTTTTAAGGAACCAAACAGAACTACTGGAATGGAACCATAAAAACTGAAATGAAAAATTCCCTAGAAGATTCACTGAATAGAGCTGACAGAAGAAAGAATCAGCGGACTCAAAGACAAGACAATTAAAATGGGTAAAGCCAAGGAGCAGAAAGAAAAAAAAAAATTTTTATGGACATAAAATAAGAGTCATATGGGGCACCATCCAGTGTACCAGAATATACATTATGGAGGCTCAATCAGGAAGCACCAGAAAGACTGAACTAGGAAACTAGTTTGAAGGAGAGAAAAGAGAGAAAGGGCAGAATAAATATTCAAGAAACAACGGCAGAAAACTTCCCAAACTTAAAAAAGGACATGAATGGGCACATTCAAGAATCTCAATGAATCCCAAACAGGATAAACTAGAAGAGAACATTGCCTAGACACATAGTAGTCAAACTGTCAAATGCCAAAGACAAGGAGAGAGTTATAAAGATACAAGAGAGGCGGCAGGTGTGGCTCAAATGGTTGGGCATCCATCTCCCATATGGAGAGACCTGGGTGCGATCCCTGGGACCTCCCACTAAAAATAAAGAAAAATATAGAAGGCACACAAGCCGCCAGGCCCCGTGAGCAGTTAAGTCCCCCAGGCCCTGTGCATGGATGCACCGTCAGGCCCTGCTGAGCCACGCAGCAAGATGATGACGTAACAGGAGAGTGACACAAGGGAGAGCCATGACAAGATGCGTCAAAAAAACAGGAATCAAGGTGGCGTAGGCAGTAGAATGCCTCTCTCCCACCTCGAAGTTTCCCAGGATCAAATTCCGATGAAGACAGGAGGAGAAGGATGAGAAGAGAGGGCAGGAACAGACACAGCGAATGGACACAAAAACACGGAAAAAAGGGGGGGGGGCGGTAAAAAATGGATAAAAGTAAATAAATAAATAAATAAATCTTTAAAAAAAAGATACAAGAGAAAAGCAACATGTTATTTACAAGGGAGCCCCAATAAGATCAAGAGCTGATTTCTCATCAGAAACTATGGAGGCAAGAAGGCAGTTGAATGAAAATTTAAAATGCTGAAAGAAAACAATTACCAACCAATAATTTTATATTGGGTGAGGTTGTCTTTCAAAAATGAGATAAAGACTGAGATATTCCTAGGCAAACAAAAGCTAGGGGAGTCTGTCACCACTAGACCTACCCTATAGGCAGTGCTAAAGGAAGTTCTTCAGACTGTAAGAAAATGACCCCAGAAATGGAGTGAAGGGACATAAAGAAAGACTGCAAGTAAAAGTAACCTTATGGGTAAATTATAAATGCCAGCATTACTGTGCTTTATTTTTTTGGTATGCAACTCCAAGTTGTACTTTTACAAGTTCTAAAATACAAATATAAAGTTTTGTCCCATGGTAACCACAAAGAAAATATATGAAAAATATACAGAAAAAATTGAGAAGGGATCAAAAGGGTAAAATACACAATATACAATAAATATGGAAGTGGGAGTTAATGCAAGAATTAAGGGACAGAAAAGATCCATCTTACAACGACCATGTAACAAAATGGCAGAAGAAATCCCTGCCTTATAAGAAGTTACTATAAATGCAAATGGATAAAGCTCTCCAGTCAAAAGACAGATATTGGCAGACTGGATAATAAAGCCTGACCAAAAATTACACTATTTACACAAGATACACCTTAAATTCAAAGATACAAATAGGCTGAAAGTGAAAGGTGGAAAAATATATATACAATGCAATTAGTAAACAGAAGAGAGCTAGAGTGGCTATACTGATTTGATTACAAAATAGACTTTAAGTCAAAAACTGTTTTGAGGAACAGAGAAGGTTACTATATACTGATAAAGGGTCAATTAAACAATAAAACTTAACAACTATAAATATTTATGCAGAGCCCCAAAATATAGGGAGCAAATATTGACAGATTTGAGGGAGAAATAGATAGTTCTACATAAATATTAGAAGACTTCAATATACCACTTTCAATAATGGAAAGAATATCTGGACAGAAAATCAATAAGGAAATGAAAGACTTGAATGATATTATAAACCAAATAGACCTAACAGACATATATAGAACATTTTACCCAGTAACAGCAGAATACACATTTTTACCAATGCACATGGATCATTTCCCTGTATATACCATGTATTAGGTCACAAAACAAGTCTCAACACATACAAAAACATTGAAATAATTTGTATCTTTTCTGACCACAATGGAATGAAGTTAGAAATTAATAGCAGAAATAGATCTGGACAATGCATAAATATGTATAAATTAAACAACACACTGTTAAACAACTAATGGGTCAAAGAAGAAATCACAAGGGAATTTAGCAAATATCATGAGGAAAAATATATTGAAAACACAATATACCAAAAGGTATGGGATGCAGAAAAAGCAGTGCTGAGATGGAATTTTACAGTTTTAAATTATTACCTTGAAATAGAAGAAAGATCTCAAATCAGAGATTGAATTCATAACTGAAATATCTAGAAACAGAAAAGCATACTAAACACAAAGTGAATAGAAGCAAGGAAATAACAAAGATTAGAGTAGAGATAAATGAAATAGACAATTACCAAAAAAATAAAAGCAATAGAGAGTATCAAGAAAACAAAAAGTTGGTTTTTTGAACAGATCAATAAAATTGACAGATCATTAGCTAGACTGACAACGAAAAAAGAGAGAGGACACCTATAAGTAAAATGAAAAATGAAAGGGGGAACATTCTTACCAACCCCACAGAAATAAAACAAATTATAAGAAGATATTGTGAACAACTGTATGCCAACCAAATAGATAACTTAGAAGAAATGGGCAAACCTTAGAAAGACAGAAACTACCTATATTGACTAAAGAAGAAAAAGAAAATCTCAACATATCAAACTTAGTAAAACAATTGAGTCAGTAATCAAAAACCTCCCACGGGAAACGGATGTGGCTCAAGAGGTTCAGCGTCCTTATACCATATGGAGAGACCGGGGTTCCATCCCCGGGACCTCCCGGTAAAAACAAAACAAAACAAAACAAAAAAAAACTTCCCAACAAATAAAAGCCCATGACTGATGGTTTCACTGGTGAATTTTACCAAACATTCCAATAAGAATTAAATACCAATCCTGCTCAAACTCTTCCTAATAATGGAAGAGGACAGAATATCCCCTAACTTATTCTATGATGCCTTCATCACCCTAATACCAAAAGCAGATAAAAAATACCATAAGAAAAGAAAATTACAGACCAATATCCCTTATGAATATATAGACAAAAATCCTTACCAAAATACTAGTAAACCAAATCCAAAGCTAGCTCATTATAGAAGTAGGCAAGCAAGGATAGTTTAACATAAGAAAATCAATTAATCTAACACACCACATTAATGGGGCCAGGGGTATAAACCACATGATCATCTCAATTGATGCAGTAAAGGCATTTGACAAAATACAGTAACACTTCTTGATTAAAACCCTTGGAAAATAAGGAGACTTCCTCAAATGATAAATAGCATATTAAACAACAACAAAAACACAGTGTCCCTCATATTCAATTGTGAAAGACCAAAAGCTTTCCCTCCAAGATCAAGACTAGAAAAAGATGTCAACACTGTTATTCAACATTGTACTGGACATTCTAACCAGAGCAATTAGGCAAAAAAAGAAATAAAATTCACCCGAATATGAAAGCTAGAAGTAAAACTTTCTCTATTTGCAGATGACAAGATTCTATGGATAGAAAATCCTGAAAAATATACAACAAAGCTCCTAGAGCTAATAAACAAATTCAGCAAAGGGGAGGTGTACATGCAAAGAACCAGTAATATTTCTATAGTAATTCTACAGTAATGAACCATCTGAAGAGGACATTAAGAAAAAAATTTCATTTACAATAGCAACCAAAAAAATTAAATATCTAAGAATAAATTTAACCAAGGATGTGAAGGACTTATACATGAAAAACTATAAAACATTGCTAAAGGAAATCATTGAAGACCTGAATAAAGGAAAATGCATTCCATACTTGTGGATTGGAAGGCTAAGTATTATGAAGATATCAGTTTTTCACAAAGCAGTTTACAGATTCAACTCAATCACAATTAAAACTCCAACAACCTTGTGCAGGAACGGAAAGGCCAATCCTCAAAGTTACATGAAAGGGTAAGTAGCCCTGAATAGCAAAAACTGTCTTAAAAAAAAGAAAAATGAAATTGGAGAACTCACACTTCCTGATTTTAAACCTTATTACAAACAACATGGTACTGGTACCAGGACAGATATATAAACCAATGGGATCAAACTGAGAGTTCAGAAAAAGACCTTCACACCTGTGGCCAATTGATTTTGACAAGGGTGAAGATGAAATAAAGTTTACTTAAAAGGTTTTCTAAAAATAAGCAAAAGCTTGAATATGCAGTTCTCCAAAGAAGATACATAAATGGCCAAAAATCACATGAAAAGGTATTCAACATCACCAACCAACAGGGAAATGCAAATAAAAAATGAGAGACCATTTCATACCCACAGAATGGCTACTACTAAACAAAGGAAAATAACAGTTTGGAGAGGATGCAGATAAATAGGAACACTTGTTCATTTTTGGTGAGAATGCAAAATGGTTTAGCTGCTGTGGAAAATAGTTTGGTGGTTCCTCAGAAATTTAAGCATAGAATTGCCATATGACGGGGGGCAAGATGGCGTTAGTGTAGGAGGGCGCACACTGCAAGCTCCCAGAGCAAGGCGGATTGGGGACGGGGTCCTGCCCGGGGGTCTGTGCTGTGCACGCGTGGAGTGAGAAGCTTGGGACATCTATCTGCGCGGATCGGCGGCGTGGACCGAAAGGTGGAGATTCGTGAGTTTTGAGGCTGCCGGTGGAGGTTGGCACAGGCGGCTGAGCCCCGCGGTTATGGAAATAAATAATAAAACGGCCATTTGGAGCCGCGGGCGGGGGCGAAAAAAGTTTTATTTTCTGGGAAGCTGGCTGCCTGGCGCCCCTTGGACCTTGTGTGAGCAGAGCAAAAAGCTAGTCAGCACCCGGTGAACCGGAGGGGGGATTTTGGTCGGGGAACGGAGCTGATCTCCCTAGCCACCCAGGGATAAGACCCGGGCCGCTGCGGAGCCAGGAGGAAGGGACACTTCCCAAAGAAGGGAGGGTTCGGTTGGAAGACAGGGAAGGGTATTTCATATTTTTAGACATCGATCTGGCTGCCTGCACCGCCCCATAGCTTTGGGGAGCAGATAAGCCGAACTGAAGCAGCACCAGGCTGAGAGCAGACGCGAATCTGCACTCAAACTGATTTACTGAGCAGCCCGGTGACGCTGGAGCTCGGCGCCAGAAGGGGCGGAATCTGCCGTCTTTAGCAATCTTCACTGACTAACATCAGAGTTTCAGCTAACCTGGGCAGTCCGGAAAGTGGGACGTGCTTGATTAATTTCCACGGGCCCAGCTAGGGTCCCTTCCGTAAGGGGGTAGGTCTAGAAGAGGAATTATTTTGGGTCCTGCATTTGGCTAAAAAAAAAAAAAAAAAAAAAGTGAGGTCACCTCAACAATTGAAAAATAAATTCTTTTTAATTTAGTTTAATAGCTAAAAGCTGCTTCAGGACCTGCATATAGAACCCTGTGGGGAAATTCATTGATAAACACAAGTAGGCAGGAAGGATCCACTTGGACCCTAGGGGTATCATTGACCCCCCTTGTTTCCTTCTTCTTTTTTCTTTTTTTTTCTTTTTTTTTTTTATTTTATTTTTTTAATTTTTTTTTATTTTTTATTAGTATTAACTTTTTCCTTTCAGACCTTTCTCTACTATTTCTCTACCTCCTCATAATTCTAGCCTTCTAAATCACTATATATATATATTCCTCCATTTGTTTTCCCAGTCCATTATAGGAACTCCATATTTTTTCCTAGTACTCTACACTGCCTACACAAGTTAAATATTCATCTCATTGAATCTCATTTTGCCCCTCTTCTAACTTTTATCAACATTTCTAGTATCCTTCTGACTTCCTTACATCTTTTGATTCCTCTGGCCCTAACCTTTTGCCTTCAAGGGAACATAGAAAGAAGTAAGGAAATAAAATAAGAAGAAAAACTGCCAAAGAGAAAACTTAACTCACACGCAGAACCAACAGCTAAATAAAATTCTAGAGCATAGAGAAAAGCTAATCAACTGAACAAACCCATCAAGATAATATGATGACCAGAGGGCAACAGAAAAATACAAATGACTCTGAAAAACTGGAAAACATGGACCAGTCCAGTGCACAAAATAAAAACCAGGAAGCAATGCAGTACATCGAACAACTAATCAAAGCTATCCAAACAAATATCATGGACCAACTTAAAGAACTGAAGGAAGAGATTAAGGATATAAAGAAGACACTGGGAGAACATACAGAAAAAATAACTAACACACCTAAAAACGTAATGGATATGACGGCGAACAAAGACACAAGTCAAGAAATGAAAAAGACGCTGGACTCACATGGCAGCAGAATTGAACAGGCAGAGGAAAGAATTAGTGATATGGAAGACAATACAGTTGAAATCAAAGAGATTGTAGAAAACATAGACAAAAAGATAGAAAAAATCCAGTATGGTCTCAGGGAATTAACCGATAATGCAAGACGCACACACATACGCATTATGGGCATCCCAGAAGGAGAAGAGAAGGGAAAGGGAACAGAAGGAGTGTTGAAGGAATTTATGGCTGAAAACTTCCCAACTCTATTGAGAGAGATGGATGTGCAGATCCAGGAAGCACAGCGCACCCCAAATAGTATAAATCCCAACAGGCCAACTCCAAGACATATACTTGTCAAACTGTCCAATGCTCAAGACAAAGAGAAAATACTCAAGGCAGCAAGAGAAAAGAGAACCATCACATACAAGGGAAGCACAATAAGATTAAGTGCTGATTTCTCAGCTGAAACCATGGAGGCAAGAAGACAGTGGTATGACATAGTCAAAACACTAAAAGAAAAAAACTTCCAGCCACGAATTCTCTACCCAGCAAAATTGGCATTCAAAAATGATGGAGAGTTCAAAATATTCACAGATAAACAGCAATTAAGAGAGTATGTCAAGAAGAAACCAGCACTTCAAGAAATACTAAAGGAATCTCTACAAATTGAAAGGAAAAAACAAAGGAGAGAGAGTTGGAGGAGAGTTTAAAAACAACTGAAAACTCAAAAAGAGAAACAAAACAACATATGACATACATTAACCCAAAGAAAAAATGACTGAAGTAAGAAATTCATTACGAGTAATAACACTGAATGTTAATGGATTAAATTCACCAATCAAAAGACACAGATTGGCAGAATGGATAAGAAAATATGATCCATCTATATGCTGTCTACAAGAAACCCACCTTAGGCCCAGGGATTCAAGGAGGCTGAAAGTGAATGGCTGGAAAACCATTTTACAAGCTAACAATAGCCAAAAAAGGGCAGGAGTAGCTATTCTAATATCAGACAAAATAGACTTTAAATGCAAAACTATTGTAAGAGACAAAGATGGACACTACATATTAGTAAAAGGAGTAATCTCTCAAGAAGAGAGAACAATCATCAACATTTATGCACCTAATCGAGGTGCCTCAAAATACGTGCGGCAAACTCTGGAAAAACTAAGAGGAGAAATAAATTCCTCTACAATTATAGCAGGGGACTTCAACACACCACTATCATCATTAGACAGAACATCTAGGCAGAGAATCAATAAAGAAACGAAGGCACTCAACAATACATTAGAAGATTTGGACTTAATAGACATATACAGAACACTTCACCCAAATACAGCGGGATTTACATTCTTCTCCAGTGCACATGGAACATACTCCAAAATAGACCACATGCTAGGCCCCAAAACAACACTCAATGAATTCAGAAAGATTGAGATTATACAAAGTAATTTCTCTGACCACAACGGAATGAAGTTGGAAATCAATAAGGGCCAGAGAAACAGGTTAGGCACAAGGATATGGAAGTTAAACAACACACTCTTAGACAAACAGTGGGTCAAAGAGGAAATTTCAAAAGAAATCAGTAACTACCTTGAAACTAATGAAAACAACAACACAACATATCAAAACCTATGGGATGCAGCGAAAGCAGTCCTGAGAGGGAAGTTCATAGCCATAAATTCATATATTAAAAAAGAAGAAAGAGCTAAAATTGAAGACCTAACTACACACTTGGAGGAATTGGAAAAACAACAACAAACTAAACCTAAAGGAAGTAGAAAACAGGAAATAACCAAAATTAGAGCAGAACTAAATGAAATAGAGAATAAGAAAGCACTAGAAACAATAAACAAAACCAAAAGCTGGTTCTTCGAGAATATCAACAAAATTGACAAACCCTTAGCCAGACTAACAAAGAAAAAGAGAGAACAGATGCAAATACATAAAATAAGGAATGAGCAAGGTGATATCACTACTGACCCCACAGAAATAAAGAGTATCATAAGAGGATACTTTGAAAAATTATATGCCAACAAGAACGACAATTTAGAGGAAATGGACAAGTTTCTAGAAACCCACAAACAGCCGACATTGATGAAAGAAGAAATAGATGAACTCAACAGCCCAATTACAAGTAAAGAGATAGACTCAGTCATTAAAAACCTCCCAACTAAGAAGAGTCCAGGACCAGATGGCTTCACAGCTGAATTCTACCAAACATTCCGGAAAGAGCTAACACCAATTCTACTTAAGCTCTTCCAAAAAATAGAAGTAGAAGGAATACTACCTAACTCATTCTATGATGCCAACATTACCCTAATACCAAAACCAAATAAAGATACCACAAGAAAGGAAAATTACAGACCAATTTCTCTAATGAACCTAGATGCTAAAATCCTTAACAAAATACTTGCTAATCGCATTCAACAACATATCAAAAGGATTATACATCATGACCAAGTGGGTTTCATCCCAGGTATGCAAGGATGGTTCAATATAAGAAAATCAATCAATGTAATACACCACATAAACAAACTGAAAGAAAAAAATCACATGATCATCTCTATAGATGCCGAAAAAGCATTCGACAAAATACAGCACTCTTTCCTCATAAAAACACTACAAAAGATAGGAATAGATGGAAACTTTCTGAAAATGATAAAGGGTATATATGAAAAACCCAAAGCTAACATCATTTTCAACGGTGAAATCCTAAAAGCCTTCCCTCTGAGATCGGGAACAAGACAAGGATGCCCACTATCACCGCTCCTATTTAACATTGTCTTAGAAGTACTTGCACGAGCACTGAGACAAGAAAAGGACATAAAAGGCATCCAGATTGGAAAAGAAGAAGTAAAAATTTCATTATTTGCAGATGACATGATCCTATACATAGAAAGCCCTGAGAAATCGACAACAAGGCTTCTAGAACTTATAAAGGAGTTCAGTAATGTTGCAGGCTATAAGATCAATGCTCAAAAATCAGTAGCATTTCTATACACCAATAACCAGCAAACTGAGGAGGAAATCAGGAAAAAAATACCATTTACAATAGTAAACAAAAGAATCAAATACCTAGGAATAAATTTAACTAAAGATGTAAAGGACTTATATACAGAAAACTACACAACACTGTTAAAGGAAATCAAAGAAAACTTAAATAAATGGAAAAATATTCCCTGTTCATGGATGGGAAGATTAAACATCATCAAGATGTCTATCCTACCCAAACTAATCTACAGATTTAATGCAATCCCAATAAAAGTCAACACTATATTTTTTAAGGAACTGGAAAAACTAACCACAAAATATATTTGGAGAGGTAAGAGGCCCCGAATTGCCAAAGATATATTGAAAAAGAAAAATGAAGTTGGAGGTATCACATTACCTGACTTTAAAACATACTACAAAGCTACAGTGATCAAAACTGCATGGTATTGGCACAAGGATAGACCTACTGACCAATGGAACCGGATTGAGAGTTCTGATATAGATCCTCGCATATACAGTCATCTGATATTTGACAAGGCCACGAAACCCACTCAGCTGGGAGAGAGTGGCCTCTTTAACAAGTGGTGCTTGGAGAACTGGATATCCATATCCAAAAGAATGAGAGAAGAATACCATCTCACACCTTATACAAAAATCAACTCAAGATGGATCAAAGATCTAAATATAAGAGCCAAAACCATAAAAACCTTGGAAGATAATGTAGGGAAGGATCTACAGGACCTTGTAATAGGAAATGGTTTCATGAATTTCACACCCAAAGCACGAGCAGCAAGAGAAAAAATTGATAAATGGGATCTCCTCAAAATTAAAAACTTCTGCACCTCTAAGGATGTTATTAAGAAAATAAAAAGGCAACCTACCCAATGGGAAAAAATATTCGGCAACCATGTATCTGATAGGAGCCTAATATCCTGCATATATAAAGAAATCCTTCATCTCGAAAATAAAAGGACAAACAACCCATATAAAAAATGGGCAAGTGACCTGAAAAGACACTTCTCCAAGGAAGAAATACAAATGGCTAAAAAGCACATGAAAAAATGCTCACCATCACTTGCTATCAGGGAAATGCAAATCAAAACTACAATGAGATACCATCTTACACCCATCAGAATGGCAGCTATTAAAAAAACAGGAGACACTAAATGTTGGAGAGGATGTGGAGGAATAGGAACCCTCATCCACTGCTGGTGGGACTGCGGTATGGTCCAGCCACTGTGGAGGACAGTTTGGCGGTTCCTCAGAAAACTTGCAATAGATCTTCCGTATGATCCAGCAATTCCACTACTGGGTATATACCCAGAAGAACTGAAAACAAAAATACAAACAAATATATCCCCCTTCCCTTCTAAAGGGCCCCTCAGCTACACAGGGTCTAAATCAGAA
>JAKSZT010017719.1:13761793-13806241 GCA_026826555.1 Tolypeutes matacus | reverse complement strand
TATATATATATATAAAAAATAACATTTTTGTAAGCAAATACACATATATGCATATATATTTATATATCATTTTACAAATGTTTGTATGTATTGTGAGAATTTTGATTTTTACCCATAATAAAAAAAAAAAATAAAAAAAAAAAAAAATAAATAAAAGAATTGCCATATGACTCCACAATCTCTCTTCTATGTATACGCCGAAAAGAATTGAAAGCAGAGGCTCAAATAGATATTTGTACACTGATATTCATAGCAGCACTGCTTATAATAGCCAAAAGACAGAAGCAGCCTGTGTCAATCAATAGAGGAGTGGCTAAACAAAATGTGATATACACATAGACTGGTAGGTTATTCACCCTTAAAAAGTAGTAAAGGTCTGATAAATACCTCAAAGTTGATCATCCTTGAAGACATCATGTTGAATAAATAAAACAGACACAAAAGGATAAACATATGCTCTCACTTATATGAAATAATTAGATTAAGTAAATTCATAGAGTCAGAAACTAGAAGGCAGATTATCAGAAGCTAGGGTGAGGTAGGGAATAAGAAATTAATGGCTAATTGGTACAGAATTTCTCTTTGGATGATGGAAAATTTTGGGTAGTGGATGGTAGTGATAGCACAACATTGTGAAAGTATTAACACTACTGAATTATATATCTGAATGTAGTTAAAAGGCTGTATATATGTTACTAGAATAAAAAATGTTTTAAAAAGCCACAGAACTGTGCAACACAAACAGTAAGCCCTAATGTAAACTATGGGCTATGTATAGTTAATAGAAACATTATAATATTCTCTCATCAACTGAAACAAAGGTGCGACACTAATGCAAAATATTAAATGGCGGCAGTATATGGAACTTGTATTTTCTGATTGATTTTTCTTTAAACCAACAACTTCTCCAAAAGAGAGAAAAAAGACCCACATCCAGCCCCTTTCTTTAAAGTAGTAAAGTTATTCTAGCTTTAGGTTTCAGCTAGTAACATTAACGTGACCCATTTAAGAGGCCTCTCATCTGTGCCCATTGGCCTAAACTCAAAGGAACCATCTTCATGGGATTAATTTCGAAGCTGATGTTAGCATTTGTATAGCTGATGCCGTCTCCTTTATCTTAATTGCATATTTGGAAAACCCTCCCTGTCCTTGTTTCATATGGCAGGCCATTTGGTGTTTATGGCCATCATACTGGAGTTAACAGCATATGGGAACTCACCCACTCTGAATACTAAACTCATCTAATCTCTCTCTCAGAGCCACCATGAGAAATAACTAATAAAAATGATTATAATAATAGTGGGTCATATAAATGTCAAAAGCAATAGCAATTTTTCATTCTAAAGTTTCTTAATATCTCTTCTCCACCAACATCATAAATTTAGGAGACAAAGGCAAAATATTATACATAAATAATTAAAAATATTTTCTCAAGCTTTATTTCAAATCTCTCCATTAGGGTTAAGAATTAATTTTAAGGTAAATCTGAAGGTGAAACAAATTTCCAAGAATAATTGACCTAGAAATTGCATGACCTTTACCAAAGAGCTCTCCTTGTATTTAATATTATCTTGCAACCTGTGATAATAATATAAAAGACATGAGAATAACACTTAACTAAATCAGATGCAGATGGCTGTTTTATCAAGCAGAGGCAATTTTTATCATTTTAAAAGCTTTTGTTTTTGTAAAGGAAAGAAAATGGGCCATGTTCCCTTGCTTTTTTTTTTGAGAGGAAAAGCATATGTTTTTTTAATTTGAAATGTAGTATTAATGGTGTTATCTCCTGAGAATTGCTGCACCAGACTGAATTGTAGAAAATACATTTATTTGCAAGCTTTCTGGTAAATTCTTCCCTGACTTAGAGAGTTAGAGGCATATTATACTAGCCTACCTTTCCCAGACAGTACTGTATACACACCCTAAGAGTAAATTTACTGGGCCTCTTTTACTAGATCATCTTGTTTTCTTTGTCTATATTATTGGTTAAGGGAAAATCATTTGGTGACTATCGACTGTTTACCTAAATGAGAAGGTGGTGATATGAAGCAAGTAGACAGAGAGGGATATAATGTAACTGGGACACTAAAACCTGCATTTACACTGCAATTCACAGTGTGCATTATCCTATTTGAACCTCACTATATCCCTGAGAATTATGGGGACAGAGAATATCGTCTCAGTTTTATAGATCAGAAGTCAAATGTGGAGAGGTTAAGTGACTTTCTTACGTACAGCCAATAATTGGACCAGAACTAAACCTCCACAGTAAAACTAGTGTTCTTTCTTTTGCACAAACTTGCCTGTAGACTAAGAATCAATCAATCTATCCAGAAGCATTTATGGAGCACCTACTGTTTACCTGGTACTGATATGGAAACAGTGATAGATAAACAACATTTTAAGATGCTGTCCCAGTACACAAGGTACTTACCATTAAGTCTAAAAGGCAAGACAAAAACACATGAACTATTTAGTTAATAAGATATTAATAAGGGTTGACTACAACATCAATATAGGCTGGTATTATGGGAAGCTTTACTGAATATGTTGCCTTTAATAAAGGTCTTGGGAATAAGTAGAAAATTGTGGATGATATTAGCTAACATTTATTGAGTAGTTACTATGTTCTAGTCATTTGAGTTGCAACTGCAGTCCATTCCACAGTTTCTGGTTTTGATCCAAAGAAATTAGTATAGTATTATGGAGATTTGCAGGGAAAAAAATCTAGCGTTGGCTCCACTAATGACAGTGTACAGGTGACTTTACCTCTTTAGACTTCATTTCATTCACCTGAAAAAAATAGGTTTGAAAAAAGTACCTAAATTTAAAAGTGCCTGTGATGAGTATATAAAATAAAATAAAATAATGGCAAATAATAATAATCCTATAACTTATTGTTATAATCTGTTTTGCAGTAATTATTGTTAGATTTATTATTAATACCCTGTGGTAAAGGCTGGAGATACAAAAATCAATAAAAACCTCCTTAGTCTTAAGAGACACCATCTAGTAACAGGGATTGTCCATATCTTTCCTCCGCTCCCTTGCTCCCTCCCTCCCTCCCTCCCTCTCCCTCCCTTCCTTCCTTCCCTCCTTCCTTCCTTTCTTCCTTCTTCTTTCCAGTCTTTTACTCACTTGTCATTCCTTTCTTTCTTCTTTCCATAATTATTTTCGGAATGCCTCTTCTGTACCAAGCAAAGTGCTAGGTGTTCATCTTCAAGAATGAATTAGGCAAAGGCCCAGCCCTGAAGGAACAATCAGTCTTGAGTTGGAAATAAGCCACAATATATAGTTACAATGAAAGATGAGAAATGTTAAGATGGAAGTGTACAAGAAGTCAGAGAAGCACAATTCAGCATCAGGGAGGTCAGAGAAGACTTCCCTGGGGCTGGGGGAGCTAGGCTGAATCCTAAAGGTCTGAGCATCACTATTTTACAGAATAAGAGGCTAAGGCTCAAAATGGTTGTATGTTATCCAGGGTCCTGCCACGTCTAAGTGGCCAAGCTTGGTTGCTCTGACTCTAAATCCTCTCCCCCTAATTCAAGAGTTATATTTCTTTGCCACCCTAGACCTCAGCTTCTCCAGCTGTAAAATTAGAAGACCAATGTAGTTTTCTAAGGTCTGTTTTTATCTTGACAATATAAAAACCACACTTTTATAGACTATACAACAGTCCCATAGAGGTCTTCATTTAGGGCCTCTTCTCTATTGTCATCCTTTCCTTGGGGATTACATTCTATCACAGGGATTCGGTGATCTCCAATGATTCCCAAATTTAAATCCTCTGCTTCAAACTCTCTTGTGAATTTGATTCATCTTTTAAACTTAATAAATCAAATTGGAAGTCTAACAGATACCTCACATTTAACACTTTCAAAATCAAACTTCTGATTTTCTTCCCTAAAACTCTACTGTCATCATCTCAATTAATGGTGCCAGTGTACCTGGTACATCAACCTAGAAATCTTCTCTCCACTCCCACCTTCTATTGAGTCCCTTAGCTCTTCAAAATATGTTCTACTCTAATAAAACAATATGGACTTAGGCACTATTCACCTATGGTTGTTTAAAACATTAAGTAATGGACAACCTGCAAGATTGCGGCAGAGTAAAGAGCTCCGAGAATCAGGTCCTGCTACAGGGCAGTTGGTGATCACCCACAACTAACTAAAGCACTTATTTGGGGGCTGCAGGAGACCAGAAGTGCATCCTGCAACATCTTTGAAAGAATGGAAGGAGAAGACTGCCCATTTGCAGAGAGGATTCGTGACTAGAGCACCCCATGCCACAGAGGTCAGTGCCCATTCTCCACTGGAGGCACAAGCCGCCTCAAGAGCTGTTCCGCAGCTGGAATTGAAAGCTCCACTTCCCAAAACGGGGGAGGAAGAGACAGATGGGCATTACCTTCAGCTACTGATTAGTAAATTCAGCGGGCTAAAATATAATCCTAAGAACAGCTAAGGTTTGAACCCGTTCAAGTAAGAAAGAGGTCGGTGGTCGCCATTTTAACTCCCCGCCTGACATGAGTAATGTACAACCTACAAGATGGAGGCAGGCTGACATGAGGGGAAGCCAGGCTGACTGAAAATCACAGTACGAGTAGGGACCTGCTTCTTTCCATCTAAATCAGATTGCAGCTCTAGCCTAAGCCCCAGGCCCACCTCGGGCAGGGAGGAAGCTGAGGGGAGCTGCGCCAGTGGACTGGTGATCATCCTATTTTGGCAGTACAAGCTGCCCCAGGAACTATTCTGTGGCAGGAATTAGAAGCTCCATTCCCTAAAAACAGGGGAGGAAGAGACAGTTGGCCACAGATTTCAGCTACTAATCAGTAAATTTGGCTGGCTAAAGTATAACCCTAAGAACAGCTAAAGTTTGAGCCTTTCCAAGTCAGAAGGAGGCCGGTAGCCACCATTTTGACTCTACCCCTAGCATGAGGGGAAGCCGGGCTGACTGAAAATCACAGGACCGTATAGACCGGTTTCTTTTATCCAGATTGGTCTGCAGCCCTAGCCTAGGCTTCAGCACCAACTCTAGCAGGGAGGAAGCTGATGGGCCCTGCACCAGCCTATCCAGGTAACTGCAGGTACATTTAGCAGGCACATACTGAAATAACCAGAAATCTACCAAGGTAACTGTGGTCATCTTGGACCTGCACTGGATAGATTGCTGCCCACACCTGCAGCTCCATCCCTGCCCCAGGCAGGGGAGCAAGGGGTATGAAGTTTCATCAGTCTCTCTGGACAACTACAGTCTAGGCCTGCATGGCTTGTATTATTCCACTCAGCTGTGGCTCTGTCCCTACCCCTGGCAAAGGAGAAAGTGGGGAGACACTTCATTGGTCTTTGGGGCAATGGAGGTAGCTTGAGCCTCCACAGCTTATAGTACCAACTCCATCCTTGGCTCCAACTACACGGCCAGCAAGGGAGAGAGGGCAGGAAGCCCTAAACTAATGAGAAAAACTGCACGCAGAATAAATACTTTAGTAAGCCAAATGCCAAGACACTGACAAAAAATTACAATCCACACCAAGAAACAGAAAGATATGGCCCAGTTAAAGGAACAAAATAAGCCTCCAGATGACATAAAGGAGTTGAGACAACTAATCATAGATGTTCAAACAAATCTCCTTAATAAATTCAATGAGATAGCTAAAGAAATTAATGATATTAAGATGATATTGGATGAGCACCAAGAGGAACTTGAAAGCATACATAGAAAAATAGCAGATCTTATGAGAATGAAAGGTGCAATAAATGAAATAAAAAAATACATTGGAATCATATAATAGCATATTTGAAGAGGCAGAAGAAAGGATTAGTGAGCTTGAAGAAATGGCCTCTGAAAGTGAATATACAAAAGAACAGATGAAGAAAAGATTGGAAAAACTTGAACAAGGTCTCAGGGAACTAAAGGATAGCAAGAGACACACAAACATACATGCCATGGGTGTCCCAGAAGGAGAAGAGAAGGGAAAAGGGGCAGAAGGAATATTTGAAGAAATAATGGTAGAAAATTTCTCAACCTTATTGAAGGACATAGATATCCATGTCCAAGAAGCATGACGTACTCCCATCAGAAAAAATTAGAATGGACCAACTCTAAGTCACATACTAATCAGAACCTCAAATCTCAAAGACAAAGAGAGAATTCTGAGAGCATCAAGAGAAAAGCAATGCATAACATATAAGGGATACCCAATAAGATTAGGTGCCGATCTCTCATCAGAAACCATGGAGGCAAGAAGACAGTGGTATAATATATTTAAGATCCTGCAAGAGAAAAACTTCCAGCCAAGAATCTTATATCCAGCAAGATTGTTTTTCAAAAATGAAGGCGAGTTTAGAATATTCACAGATAAACAGAAACTGAGAGAGTTTGTAACCAAAAGACCAGCTTTGCAGGAAATACTAAAGGGTGTGCTACAGCCTGAAAAGAAAAGACAGGAGAGAGAGGTCTGGAAGAGAGTCTAGAAATGAAGATTATATCAATAAACGTAACTAAAAGTGTCAAAAGAGTGGTGAAAATAAAATATGACAGATAAAACCCAAGTATTTAGGAATAAACTTAATCAACAATGTAAAGCATTCATACTCAGAAAACTATAGCTCATTGTTAAAAGAAAAAAAAAAAAAAAGACCTAAATAATTGGAAGAACATTCCATGCTCATGGATTGAAAGACTAAATATCATGAAGATGTCAGTTCTACTCAAATTGATATACAGATTCAATGCAATCCCGATAAAAACTCCACCAGCATTTTTTTAAATAAATGGAAAACATGATTGTCAAATGTATTTGGAAGATTAAGGGGTCCTGAGTAGCCAGAAATATCTTAAAAAGGAAAAGCAAAGTTGGAGAACTCTCATCTCCGGACTTTAAGTTGTATTACCTAGCTACAGTGGTAAAAACAGCATGGTACTGGCATAAAGACAGACACATAGACTGAATATCTTAAAAAGGAAAAGCAAAGTTGGAGAACTCTCATCTCCGGACTTTAAGTTGTATTACCTAGCTACAGTGGTAAAAACAGCATGGTACTGGCATAAAGACAGACACATAGACCAATGGAACTGAACTGATGGTTCAGAAACAGACCCTCACATCTATGGTTAAGTGATTTTTGCCTATCCTGTCAAACCCACCCAGCTTGGGCAGAACAGTACATTCAACAAATGGTGCTGAGAAAATTTGATGTCCATAGCAAAAGAAGGAAAGAGGACCCTTATACAAAAATTAACTCAAAATGAATCAAAAACCTAAATATAAAAGCAAGAACCATAAAGCTTCTAGAAGAAAATTTAGGAAAATATCTTCAAGACCTGGTGGTAGGTGGTAAATTCTTAAAAGAGATAAGAGGAGGACTAAGATGGACTACTGATGTTTAATGTATGTAGAAGTTTTAATTAACTTTACTGTAAAAGTGTGGAAAAGTACAAAGTTGATGGTAACACATTATAGTGAGTAACAGCTGGTTTATAAATGGGGATGTGCCTGAAAATGGTAGTCTAGGGATGTAAATGCCAATTGACAGAAAGCTGGAGAATAATCTAGCTTTTTTGAATCTCACAGTAAACCCAGAGGTGGATGAGAATAGTGGTTGATGGTACAGATGCAAGAGTGTCCTTTGTGAGCTAGAGCAATATTGCAGGGTGGTGGGAATGTGGAGAAGTGTGTGCCCCGACCCGCGGGACAGCAACGGAGCTTGAAACCTGCCGAGAAAGAATGGTGGGACAAGAGACGCGAAGAATGACAGCAAGACAGTGTTCTGATCAAGCTGCAAACTTTATTGAGGGAGCAGGGCTTATATGCTGTTTGGAAAGAGGAAGTGAGGCGGGGCCAGGTGGCGCTCGGGATTGGAGGGTGTTGTCGCTGGAGTAGGGGGCAGATCTTACTTTCGTGCCCTGCGCCTGCGTACTGTTGTATTCACCTGGGCAGTGGCGGGAACCGGAGAACAAAGAAGTAAGGAGGAAGAAGAACAAGGAAGTGACAAAGCAGATTTTGTGTCTGCGCCATGCTGTGGCGTCCGCCATGTTGCGCCATGTAACCACTAGCTGCTATCGCTTAGGTTGTTGGCACCTCTCTTGGCAGGCTCCAGTGACGGCTCCCAACAGAGAAGCATGGAAAAAATACAACTGGAGTGACCTATGGAGTGTGGTTAACAGTAATAATGTAATATTCTTATATCTATGCCAAAGATGTACTTTGTTGATAATGGGGGAGTATGGAAAATGTGTGCCAAATGTATGATGTGGAAATGGTAATAATTGGATGATATTATCTCATAATCTGTAACAAATATTCCACCACGGTGTGGTGTGTTGATAGAAGGATGTTGTTTGGGAATTCTGCACATGTGCATGATTGTTTTGTAAGTTTACAACTTTTGTCATAAAAATATATTTAAGGAATAATAATAGTGTAGGTTGGGGGGAAAATACACCAAATGTAAGATAAGGACTATAATTGGTAGTGGGATTTTGACGGTGTTCTTTCATAATTTGAACAAATGTCTCACGACAACGCAAGGTGTCGGTGGACGGTTGATGTGTGGGACCCCTGTATGATGTTATGAATGTTTGCTTTGTTAGTTCACAACTTTTCCTATACATTTATCATTTATGTATGTTCATGTATAAATGATATACATAATAATAATAATAATAATAGGGTGGGTTGGGAGAAAAATACACCAAATGTAATATACTTTGGTTAGTAGTAATATTTTGAGGATGCTCTTTAATCATTAGTTAAAAATGTTTTACAACAATGCAAGATATTGGTGGTAAGCTGAGGTATGAGAGCCCTGTGTGATGTTATGTATATTTGTTTTGTAAGTTCACAATTATTACTATACATTTATTGTTTATGTATGTTAATGTATGAGTGATATATTTCAATAAATTTTAAAAAATAAAAAAAATAAAGAATTAAGTAAGAAGTTGATGGGGAAGTTGATAAAGAATGAATCAAAAAGAAAAAAAAAAAAAAAAAGAATGAATCAGATATACAATACCATAGTTCACTGATTGGTCTTAACATCACTTAAAGACTGACTGCTGGACATGCATCCTCTGGAACATAATAGGAGGCTCACAATACCACCTATGAACCTGAATCTAAAAAAGCCTCTAGATATAAAGTTAAGATTTTAGAAGAAAAGACAGGGGATAGGCAAATATGTATGATGACACTCAGAAGACACAATCAGCCCAATAAAAAATGTGGGAAATTCTGCAAGAAAAAGAACCCAGGATTTTTGTTTTGTTTTGTTTTAGTAAATAAATGTTAATTTTATAAGAGATGTAGAAGGTTATTTTTATATGAAATTCATGAAAAGGCAAAACAAATCTACATTATAAGGGACAGAATGATGGTTCCTTTGTGGGAGAGAACTGACTAGGAAGAGGTACATAGATTGAAATCATCTGGCTCATAATCTGCATGGTTCTTATGGGTATTAAAAGTTTTTTGAGCTGTGCACTTAAGATTTGTGTAAATTATACCTCAAACAAAAAAAAATTTACTTAATAAATATAAAGATGGAGGGAGAACTGCTATAATAAAGGGAGACTTAGACATATAAATCACATTCAAAATATGGGTCTTATGTGGATTCTGACCTGAGGAAATTATTTTTAAAATGAATATTTTTAATACAGTGCAGAAATATTGAACACAGACTAGATATTAGCTGACAGTAAGGAATTGATAATTTTGTTATGTATGATCATAGTACAATTGCAATAAGAAGCAGAGAGAGGAGAAGGAAGAGGATGAGGAGGAGGTGGAAGAGGAAAGAAAAAGGAGGGGAAGGAGAGACAGAAGTAGTCCCTATCTATAAGAAAACTTGAAGTAATTATGGGTAAAAATGATAAGATGTCTGATCTTTTCCTCATAGGACTGTAGGATAGGATGAGACAAACTATGGCCTGTGGACCAAATCTGACTGTCTTTTATTTTTGTAAATAAGGCTTTATTAGAACTCAGCCACATTCATTCTTCTACACACATAGTGCTTTCATGCCACAACAACAGAACTGAGTAATTGTGACTGTAATTTCAGCCTGCAAAGCTGAAAAGATTTACTGTCTGCCTTTTACAGAAAATGTTGCCAACCCCTGCAATAGGAGAGGAGTGAGGGAAAGAAAAGGAAAGTATGGGGAGATAGAAAAGCAAAAAAGATGAAATGTTGATAAACTTGGTGATGGATACATAATTTATTTTTCTATTCTCTCTACTTTTATGAATATTTAAAGAGTTCCATAACAATTTAAAAATATATCTTAAATACAAACAGCTCTCATCACCTCCACAGCTACCCGTAATCCAAACCATCACCTAGAATGTTTCAGTGACTTCTAAATGGTCTTCCTGCTTCCAGTCTTGTCCTCCTGACCTCTGTTCTCTCCAATGTAGGCAAAGTGATCCCTTTAAAATGTAAATCACGTCATGTTACTGTCTGTTTCCAGATCTCCAGTGGCAAAGCAAAAGTCTTTGGGAAAAAATCCATGCTTCATTTTCTCACACTCTCTGCTACAGCCCTTCTTGCTATTCTTGATAAACTCCAAACCTATTCCTAACTCAGGACCTTTGTATTTGCTGTCCCTGTTACCTGGATACCATTTGCCTGGCTCTTTGAATGAATGATTTCTTCCATCAAGCAGGTCTCATCAGAGACGCCTTCTTGTACTTTATTAAAATAGCCATCAACCACCACCCCCCATATTAATCATTTTCTATATTACTTTATGCTGATTTTCTTCAGAGAATGTATATTTATTTGTTTCCTTCTATATTGTTTTCTCATCTATTAGAGAGTAAATTCCATATGATTGGAAACTTACCTCTTTTGTTCATTACTTCATTTCCAGAGGCAGGGGAGGGGGGTGGGGGAGAAAAAGAAATTGAGAAACTTGCAGATTCATAGAAAGCAGATAGAGATATTCTGAAATAAAGAAAATTGAGATTCATGTGAAGTCAAAGGGGCAGAATGCTTATAGATTTAGGAGGCCTTGTAGAGAAGACCAAGAGAAATGGAAGAAACAGAAGTTCAGCAGGATTCAGTCCACCGGACATTTATGGAACACCTAACTGCATAAAAAGGCAATGCCAAGAACTCGGGGTGTAGAAATGCCTAATGCAAATGTCTTTATACTCAATTTAGTGGTAATAATGGTGAGGATAATATTAGCTAACCTGCTAACTAGTATTGATCATTTCCTATGTTCCACCCTGTTCTAAGGACTTCACATGTGCTATACCATTGGCATTTCCTTTTCACATCACTGTTAGTTACATCCTATTTTAAGGAAAGGAAATTGAGATGCAAAGAAATAGAGTGACTTACCAAGAGTCATTAGGTGAAATACATAATAACAGTTACCAATGGAAAATGGCATATTCATGAAGTATTTGCAAAATCGCTCTGTATGATTGAAGGGAGAGGAAGTATCTATCAGGACATGTCAGAGAAGTCTTAATGGAGAAGGCAGGCAGCATGTGGTGGGATGAGAAAGGCCAGCTGGAGGCTAGGGTGATGTACTCTCGGTGACACAACGGCATGCATAAAGATGCAAAGATGCCAACAGGCAGGTGAGGACTTAACTTCTTGAGCTTAGAGTCAGATAGTGCTCAGGGTTGGACTATTATTCTGACTCTGATCTAAGTTATAGTCCCAATTTCCTACTTTATAAAATGCCACCTGTCTCACTGGGTTATGGTGAGAATTAAACTATACCTTGCATTTGAAGGATAGTATCTGGTGTATAGAAATCGCTGAAACTTTTTCACCTCTTACTTCTCACAATTCAGGAACAACAAGTATAGGAAGCCTCAAGAAATTTGATGCCATATAAGTCTTTAAAAAGTAATGTAAGATGAGTTCATTGAAAGCAATGAATGAGAGAAGTTTGGACTTTGTTTCATAAAAGAGAGGTTTAAGACTCACATCACATCCACGAGGCAGATGATTCTAGATAGTGGTGATTCTGAGGTGAATTCAACAGTGCACCTAAAATTGTTCTTTTTTAATGATTATTTTAAACACAATTCATGGTTAAATAAAACAAAATCACATCAAAAGTCAAAAACAGCCTTCTGAAAATTAGTTTGAGACCTCTGTAGAAGAAATAGTGATCTTTTGAGAAAAACACACACACACACACACTCCAACTTATTTTTGGAAATGTCACTCAAACAAGAGTAGGCAGAATGGATTGAGATGGTTGAGCCTTGAGTCAGGGACATCAGTTTGGTAGATATTGAGATCAAGTGAGCAGTGAGGATTTGAACAAGAGGAGGTGGAGAGAATTTGAGAAGAGGCTGATTGGACATTGTGTTCAAAAGGAAAAAAGAACACTGAAATAAAACTGAAAATTTTTTAAAAAATGAAGACATCGGTTTTAATTTTTAAAAATCCTCCCAAAGTTCTAAAAGTTCTACAACAGCCCTCAAGGAATTGGATTTACTCCAGAAGACCTGGATGTGGTCAAGGGCCCAGAGCTGGTGACATTGCTTAACGTGTCTGAGGATGTCAAGACTTTCTGTCCCCATGGTTGGTGAACTTGCTGCAAAATGTCTTAGGTAGCTAAAGAGACCAAAAGATAGTCATTAAAATGTCAGAATCGAATAGGGGACTGCAATTCAGGAAGGGTAATGGTGGGTAACCAGTTAAGACTTTCTTTCATACTGGAACAGCTTCTTCTACACCACAGCAGAAAAATCTGTCTTTGAAACTTCATAAACCTATGTCTTCCATGGAAGAATTTATGGAAACAAACAGCATTGGGCACCACTGTGTAAATGACTGTGCTCTGGGCAATATGTGTGATGTCAAGAACAAAGTAAAGGCCCTTTAACCTACATCATCTCTAATCCTGCATTGTCCAATATGACAGCCACTAGCCACCTGGGGCTAGTGAGCCCTTGAAATGTGGCTGGCCCAAATGACACGTGCTGGAAGTTTAAAATACCTTCAGAATTCAAAGATAGTACTAAAACAAAACAAAAAAGTAGAACATCTCATATATATATATAACATGTATATATATATTACATGTTGAAATAATAGTATTCTGGATATATTGATTTAAAATATATTATTAAAATTAATTTTACCTGTTTATTTTTATTTTTATACATAGCCATCAGAAAAAAAATTCAAATGCATATCTAGTTCACATTTGTGACTCTCACTGTATTGGCTGTTGGATGGGCACTGCTCTTAGACTCTGACCAATCGGGCAACCTGCTGCCCCCTAGTGTACACATCCCCACTGTAAAAGTCCTCAAGCCTTTTCCTCCTACTCCTAGTCTTTTACTCTTCCATCAAAATCCTACCCATTCCTGAAACCCATCAGAAAAGCCATTGCTTCAATTCATACTTCCATGAAATTTCTAACCACACCTAACATTCTCCCTTTGAGCTTCTGTAAGACTTTATTTATTCTTGTAATATATTTATGTTAGCTTCCCCTATATTTTTTCATTTATTTTACCAGAATATAAATTCTCTGAAGAATATATAACATTTTTATGACTCATAGAGCCTACCTAGCATGTGCTTTGTATAATATTTTCCTTCTGAATTTAAATAATTGAAGGATTCTTTTTTTCTGTTATGGAGCCATGATGCTTCAGGGATCCCAGAAACTCTGATATAAGAAAGCACTATCGGGAGCCGAGGTGGCTCAAACGATTAAGGCACCTCCCTCCCACATGGGAGGTCCCAGGTTCGGTTCCAGTACATCGTGAAAACAAAGAAGAGGAGCAGACAGACAGTACAGAACAAACAAACACAGAAAGCAGAGCAAACAATGTTGGGGGTAGGTGGGTGGGGCGGTAAATAAATAAATGAATAAAATTAACTTTTTAAAGAAGACACTATCTCCTTCCTGCTGCATTTGTGACATTGTAATTACCGATGTAGGCTGTCAACAGTCTTGAAGAGGGAAAAAATGGTGAAAAATGAGTTCTTGAGAATGGGGAAGCTCGGACTTGCAATTGAAGCCATAAAAGGAAAGTCAACAAAATATGCATCTATGTCCAAGACTGTTAAAGGTATGTGATAATATGATGTAGTAGCAAAGGACCCTCCATGCCTGAATTAAGTGCTTGAAAAAGAGAGAGACCAGATTGACTGTTTACCAGCAGAGATGGGTTAGAGGATGGTTTAGAAGATGACTGAGCCAGGCTTTCATACTTGCAGGCTTCGGGATACCAATAAAAAGACAAAAATGAAGTCAACAGCATCATCAGGTATTATTCTAAAATCGCTGAATCAATTAGTACAAGAGGGAAACCCTGTTACTCGGTGGTGATTCTTGCAAATTAGAAATGCTTCTTGTAACAGTCTAGTTGGGGACATGGACAGAGCCTTTTGAAACAGAGAGGGAGAAATACAAACTCACATACATGCATATACATACACATATTCACATACGTGTGTGTGTGTGTATATGTGTTTGTGGAGTCAGAGAGAGAGAGATTGGAAAATACTGATCATACTAGGGAATAGGATAAAGCCTATTTGGTCAGAATCTAGACATATTACCCAAAATAGGCTAACAGACACCTACCAACTTTCAATGGCTTAATTCTATGAAATTGCAAGGTTAATTTTTCCGTCACAACACAATCCAACATGGAAAATCAAGGGTTTAGGCGATGCTCTGTTTGACACAGACTCCCTTCATTCTCTGGCCACCTTCTCCTCTAGGTCATGAGGTCCCTCCTCTTTCAATTTCTAGAGGAGGAAAAAGAGAGAATGGCAGGTTTTTAATGAACTGCTCCAGAAATCAGATGCAACAAGTACCTTCCATTCACATTCCATTGAACCAAACTCAGTCATATGGCCATACCTGATTTTAAAGAGAAGTTGGGAAACAAGGTCTAGATGTGGGTTAAAAAGGAAGAGTAGGTAATGGTTATTGTGAGGTTGGGAAAGACTGGAGTCATTAGACAGAAGAGTACAGGTAGGATAGGGGTTTCTGTCATGTGTTCTTTCATTTATTACTTTCAATGCAGAATTTCTCCACCTTGGCATTATTGACATTTTGTGTCAGAAAATTCTGTTATACAGGGCTATCCTGTGCATTCGAGGACGTTTTGCAACATTCCTGACATTTACCTAGTAGATGCCTGTAGCACCCACCTCCTCAGTCAGGTCAACCAAAAATATCTCCAGTCATTTCCATATGTCCCTTGGGTGGGGAAATGGGGTGTCTAATATTTCTTTATTGAGCATTTTCTGAATGTCATGAACTATGTCCTCTTTGCTAGAGGAGTATAATTATGGAATTGTTGAATCAAGGGCATCAGTAACTTACTCCTTTTTCGTAGCTCTTCATACACAGCTTCCATCAAGCACCACACTAAGAGGCACCAACTGCAGACGATGGGTTTTATCTCAATTACCAGCCCATTTATGTGCCTGTTTATACAATTTCACTGTATATTCATCTACCCGACTCTCTTGTCTCATGATGAATGATTTGTCTTTGCATTGTATTCTATTTTGAATCCCTGTTCAGGCATCTTTTTCTGGAATACCGAGTTCATCTTCCCTTAACCCTTGAATCTGCAAGCAGACCAGTGATTAAGGTAAGGAAACTTCCTTGCTCTATCCAAAGCTCCTGCATGGTTAGTTCAAGATACAGACTTTCTCCTTTTTTTTTTTTAATATGGGGAGAGGAATCATACAAGAACTAAAAGTAGCACCAAAAAATTGGCACTCATGTTATACTACCATATTCTATGGTCCTGGTTGACATCACTAATCAGTCTTGATTTTCTTTACTCCTGAACTTGTAGTAAACCTCGTAAGACAACACTTGAGGCAGTCACTCTTGATTGTTCAGAATCAGCTCTCCAAGTTCTCCTCTCCAAGTTGTGGTTCAACTCCATTATAGGAATAAGGAAAATGAGATCGAGGTAATAAAAGGGATTGTGAAAGCCACATAGTATTTTGTTTTTCTGTCCCCCTGTTCCTTCTCTTTCCTGTGTGGTATAGATTAGTGAGGCATACCCAAGTTCTGTGGAAGCAGAGTCTTGGAAAAGAACTGAAAGCAGAACATTACTTGGAAAAGCAGTTGGAGTGAACTTGAGTTTCGCCAGATTCTCTGTTCTTTGCTTTTTTCCTTAAAAAAAAATTTTTTTTAATTAGAGAAATTGCACGTTTATGCAAAAATCATGTAAAAATACAGCATTCCCATATATCACCCCACATTATTAACACTTTGCATTAATGTGGTATTTTGTTACAATTGATGAAAGAATATTATATAATTATAATATTAACTATAGTCCATAGTTTACATTTGGATGTATTTTTTCCAATATACCACCCTATCATTAGCACTTTGCATTGGTGTGGAACATTTGTGACAATTGATGATAACACTTTATTTTTATAATTCTACTATTTTTTAAACAGTACTTTCTTTTGTTTCACTTGATGAAAGATTACTGAATTAGTAGTATAACTATCATCCATAGTTTACATTAGATGTATTTTCCCTATATACCACCTTGTTATAATACCTTGTATTAATATCATACATTTGCTATAATTCATGAAAAGAATATTCTTATACCTGTAAGAACTATTTTATAATATGGTTCACTGTATTATACAGTCATATGTTTTACCTTTTAATTTTTATTTTATTACCATATACAATCTAAAGTTTCCCCTTTTAATCACATTCACCAGTTTAATTCAATGCTGTTAATTACACTCATAATAATATACTACTGGAAGCAGATGTGGCTCAAGTGGTTGAGTGCCTGCTTCCCATATGGGAGGTCTCAGATTCGGTTCCCGATGTCCCCTAAAAACAAAGAAACAAACAACAAGCAGACAAAAAATACAACTCAGAGGAGTCAATGTGGCTCAGTGGTTGAGCACCGGCTTCCCACACATAAGGTCCCAGTTTCAATCCCTGGCCCCAGTGCCTCAAAATAATAATAATAATAATAATAATAATAATAATAATAATAATAATAATATACTACCATCAACACCATCCATTTCTAAACTTTTAAAATCAACCTAAATAGAAATTCTGTACAAATTAAGCATTAGCTCTTCTTTATCTACTCCCAATCTATCCCTTGGTAAACCTATATTTTAGATTCTAACTCCATGAGTTTGTTTATTATAATTAGTTCTTATCAATGAGATCATACAATATCGGTTCTTTCGTGTCTGGCTTATTTCACCCAACATAATTTCCTCAAGGTTCATCCATGTTGTTGCATGCATCAGGATGTCATTCCATTTTACAGCTGAATAATATTCCATCATATGCATACACCACATTTTGTTTATCCACCCATCGGTAAATGGGTACTTGGGTTGTTTCCATCTTTTGTCAATTGTGAATAATGCCATTATGAACATTGGTGTACAAATATCTGAGTCCCTGCTTTCTATTCTTCAGGGTATATATACCTAGTAGTGGGATTGTGAAATCATATGGTAATTCTATATATACTTAACTTTCCGAGGAACTGCCAAACTGTCTTCCACAGTGGCTATACAATTTTATGAACGAGTGTTCCTATTTTTCCATATCATCTCCAACACTTGTAATTTTCTGTGTTTTAAAAGGTAGCCATTCCAGTGCGTGTGAAAGATCTCATTGTGGTTTTGATTTGCATTTCCCTAATAGCCAGTGATGTTGAGCATCTTTTCATGTGCTTTTTAGCTATTCGTATATACTCTTTGGAGGAATGTCTATTCAAGTCTTTGGCCCATTTTAAATGAGTTGCTTGTCTTTTTACTGTTGAGTTGTAGAATTTCTTTATATATTCTGGATATTAAACCCTGATATGTGGTTTCCAAATAGTTTCTCCTATTGGGTAGGTTGTATTTTCACTTTTGTGACAAAGTCCTTTGAGGCACAAAAGTTTTTAATTTTGAGGAGGTCCCATTTATTTTTTCTGTCAATGCTTATATTTTGGATGTAAAGTCCAAGAAACAATTGCATAACACAAGATCCTGAAGATGCTTCCCTACATTTTCTTCAAGAAGCTTTATAGTCCTGGTTCTTATACCTAGGTCTTTGATCCATTTTGAGTTAATTTTTGTATATGATGTGAGATAGCGTCCTCTTTCATTCTTTTGCATATGGATATCCAATTCTCTCAACACAATTTGTTGAAGAGACTATTCTTTCCTGATTGAGGAGACTAGGCAGTCTTGTCAAAAAGCAATTGGCCATAGATGTGAGGGTCTATTTCTGAATTCTCTGTTTGATTCCATTGGTCACTATATCTATCCTTGTTCCAGTACCATGCTGTTTTGACCACTGTAGCTTTGTAATATTTAAAGTCATGAAGTGTGAGTCCTCCAAATTCATTCTTTTTTTTCAAGATTTTTTTTTTTAAGCTATTTGGGGCTCCTTAATCTTCCAAAAAATTTGACAATTGGCTCTTCCATTTCCATAAAGTAGGATGTTGGAATTTTGATTGGGATTGCATTGAATTTGTAAATCGTTTTGGGTAGAAATGACATCTTAATAATCTTTAGTCCTCCAATCCACGAGCACAGAATGTCCTTCCATTTATTTAGGTTTTCTTTGATTTCTTTTAGCAATGCATATATACTTTGGTGTTTACAAGTCCTTTATATCCTTGCTTAAATATGTGTATATATATTTAATTCTTTTACTTGCTATTGTAAATGGAACTTTTAAAAATTTCTCCTTAGCTTGCTCATTACTACTATATAGAAACACTAATGATTTTTGTGTGTTGACTTGTACCCCACCACTTTGCTGAATTTTTTATTAGCTCTGGTAGCTTTGTTTTAGAGTTTTCAGGACTTTCTATATATAGGATCATGCCATGTGCAAATAATGAAAGATTTACTTCTTCCTTTCCAATTTGAATGCTTTTTCTTTCTTTTTCTTGCCTAATTGCTCTGGCAGGTACAATGTTGAGTAACATTGGTGACAGTGGGCATCCTTATCTTGTTCCAGATCTTAGAGAGAGAGCTTTCAGTCTTTCACCATTGAGTATGATGTTTTTCTAGTTCTTCCAGGTGTGCAGTTAGGCTTTTGATTTTAGCTCTTTATTCTTTTTTTCTCCATTAAAAGTTTATTGATGTATATCATTCATACATGAACATACATAAACAATAAATGTATAGTAAAAGTTGTGAACTTATAAAACAAACATGCATGACATCATACAGAGCTCCTATATATATATATATTTAGGAGGTACTGGGGATTGAATCCAGGACCTCATATATGGGAAGCAGGCGCTCAACCACTCGAGCTACATCTGCTCCCCTCCCAAATTTTTATATAATGTAAGTGTTTAAGACTGTAAATATCCCCCTCGAGACTGCCTTTCTGCATCCCATAAGTTTTGATATGTTGTGTTCTCATTTTCATTCTTCTCAAGATATTTACTAATTTCTCTTGCAATTTCTTCTTTGCCCTTCTGATTGTTCAAGAATGTGTTACTTAACTTCCATGTATTTGTGGATTTTCCTGTTCTCTACCTGTTATTGATTTCCAGCTTCATTCCATTATGATCAGAGACTATGCTTTGTATAATTTCAATCTTTTGAAATTTATTGAGACTAGTTTTGTGACCAACCTGTGGCCTATCCTGGAGAATTATTCATATTCATTTGAGAAGAATGTATATCTTCTCATTTTGGCATGCATTATTTTGTATATGGCTGTTAGGTCTAGTTCATTTATCATATTATTCATATTCTCTGTTTCTTTATTAATTTTCTCTCTAGATATTCTGTCTATTGATGAGAGTGGTATGTTGAAGTTTCCACCTTTTATTGTAGAGGTGTCTATTTCTCCCTTCAGTTTTGCCAGCATTTGCCTCATGTATTTTGGGGCACTGTGGTTAAATGCATAAATACTCATGATTTTTATTTATTCTTGATGGATTTACCCTTTTATTAATATATAGTGTCCCTCTTTGTCTCTTATAACAGCTTTTGGCCTAAAGTCTATTTTGTCCAATATTAGTATATCAACCCTACCTTTTTTTTTTTTGCTACTATTTGCATGGAATATCTTTTTTCAATCTTTCGTGTTCAAGTTATTTGTATATTTGGGTCTAAGGTGAGCCTCTTGTAAACAACAAATAGTTGATCATGCTTTTTTAGCCATTATGCCAAGTTGTGTTTTTTCATTGGGGAATTTAATCCATTAGCATTCAGTGTTATTACTTAAAGGCAGTACTTCAATCATTTTGTCCTTTGGTTTTTATATGTCATATGTTTTTTGTTTTTTGTGTTTTTTTTTTTTTTTGCCTCTATTTTCCTTTATTGCAATTTCCTTTTCTGTATAGTTGATCTTTTGTGATGGATCTGACTGATGATTTTCTGTTTCTGTATATTTTTAAAATTCTTTCTTTGTGGTTACCCTGGGGTTTATATTGTACAACCTACAGCTATAACCTACTAATCTGAAAGGATACCAACTTAGCTTCAATAGAATACCTATTCTCTTGATTTTCATTTATTCACACTATTCCAAGTCACTTTCTTCTGTCTTTTCCTTTCAACTTGCCTGATTCCCTTTAGTAATTCTTGTAGGGCAGGTCTCTTATTGATGAATTCTCTCAAGTTTTATCTGTGAATATTTTAAACTCTCCCTCATTTTTGAAGCACAGTTTTGCTGGGTAAAGAATTTTGGGCTGGTATTTTTTTCTCTTTCAGTAGCTTAATACATCATACCACTGCATTCTCACCTCCATGGTTTCTAATGAGAAATTGGTATTTAGTCTTATTGAAAATCCCTTGTATGTGATGAATTAATGTTCTCTTGCTGCTTTCAGAATTCTCTTTCTTTGGCATGTTACATTTTGATTAGTATGTGTCTGGGAGTAGGCTATTAGGATTTATTCTGTTTGGAGTACATTGCACCTCTTGGACATGTATATTTATTTCATAAGAGTTGAGAAATGCTCAGCCAATATTTCCTCAAATATTCTGTCTGCCCCTTTTCCCTTCTCTTCCCCTTTTGGGACTCACATGACACATATGTTTGTGCACTTTGTGTTGTCACTCTGAGATACTGCTCAGCTTTTTCTATTCTTTTCTCTGTATGTTCTGATTGTATGATTTTGATTGCCCTGTCTTTCAGTTCACTGGTTTTTCCTTCTGCCTGTTCAAATCTGCTGTTGTATGCTTCTAGTATATTTTTAATATCTACTGTTGTGCCTTTCATGCCCATAATTTCTATTATGTTTCTTTTTATACTTTCAAATTCTTCTTTATGATCACACATTATCTTCTTAATATCCTTTATCTCTTTATGAATATTTGCCATCATCTCTTTGAATTGGTTTAGGAGATTTGTTTGAACTTCTTTAATTAGTTGTTGTAAATTCCATGTCTCCTCTGAAATTTTTATTTGTTCCCTTGACTGAGCCATATCTTCCTGCTTCTTAGTATGGCTTTCAGTTTTTGCTGATGTCTAGGCATCTGATTATCTTGATGAGTTAACTCTGAAGGTCAATTTCTCTCTATTGTCTAGGGTTTTATTGTTGATTGGCTTTGTGTTAAGGCTCTTCTTTGACACTTGGCCCAGTTTATTCTGGACCTTCAGAATAAACCAAGTTTAACCGATCAGCTCTTCTTCATCTGATTATTGGATTACATTACAATTTTTAAGAATGCAAATTTTGTGTAATTTTTATATGTCAAGAGAAAGCTTCCTTCCCTCTGTTCCTTCTCCAGGAATCTTGATCTATTTTGTTTGTTTTTGTGCAAAAATTTCTCCCTAGCTTCTATGATTTTTTAAATTCTCTCCTTTACTCAGTGCCCCATTTTCCATAGACTTTTCAGTTCTAGGATCCTCCAGCCTTACAGCAATTCAATTTAACTCACCTCCCTCTTTTTTTTTCCCTGTGAGGCTTTTCTGCCTCTGGTTTCTTCCACATTAGGTAATCCTGACCTGGAGAGTCAGGTAGGGTCACTCCAGAAAAGTCCATTTTGCATTTAGGGATTCCCACTGGCAGTAACTGGATTGAGGGTGTTCTGCCATAGTTTTCCCTTCCCCCACCCCTGGGGGGGCCATTTTATATGCAGCACTCCTCAGTGGTTTGTGTTCTGCCCTGGGTTTCTGTGGACATGGCTCCCTGTGCCTGGATATGCATGGGTTTCTAACTCACTATGATGAGTTCCCTTATAGTCTGTGTCCCAGGTGGGAAGGACCTGGGCTGCTGCCTCTGCATAACTTCCAAGTTTTGCACAAGACTGAGTGACAGGTTGGGGCAGAGGACCTACCAGTCCAGGACTGAAGTTTCCTACTTGACATTTTGCTCTTTCTTTGATTTGTGGAGCATTTTTTGGAGTCCTTCTTCAGTCTCAAACACCCTCCAGAGTTCTTAGTAAGTAGAATTTGGTCCTATATTCACTGAATCTCTGGGGAGGTTTTTTTCAGGGGATTTTGATGGCATCATCCTCCTCTTTTTTTTTTTTTTTTTTTTTTTAACAAAGAATAACCCAGAATACTGAACAGAGATCAGAAGGATAAAACTGTCCCTGACACCATCATTTTTAAGAGATCAAAGAGAAAAAAATTTTAAATGCTGATTAAACGTCTGAATATAAAACTCAATAAAAATGAGTCATAACCCTCTGAGGAACAGAATCAGCTGCAGACGGATGTATGGGATCTGAATGTGGCATGTATATTATGTTGGAATGATAGGATTTGAGATTTCCTATTAGCTACACAGTCTTTATGGGAAAAAAATCTGTAAAATATAGTGGGATATCAGGGACTGTTTATGCTTTATTGTTTGTATACAATAAAATACACCAGGAAGAAAATTGATCCTGGTTCATTCTCTCATCTGAGTGTTGTTTCTCTACCTTCAACTTTCCTGGCTGAGGCTTGCACTGTCCATGTTTATGTGAAATGGGCTGATGCTCTCATGCTCTCATCTTGCCTTTCAATAATTATAGGTCTCCCCAGGAAAATGGCCTCACAGACGAATTTTTATAAAGGTTTTAAAGATTTTATTATGAAGAATTTGGCTCTTCCACGATTATTAGTTTTAAAAGGTGCTTTGTAACCATTGCTAGAAGAACAGGTATTGATCCCCTCGCAAAAGGAAGACTGACTTTCGTGCATCCACATGAGTGCTGTACCTTGCTATCTTTTCAATTGATATAATGATGTGAAGTTAGAAGATCATTTTTCTTGTTGGATGGCCTCTTATCCCCACTAATGGTGACAGAATAAACTTTAGGTCTATGGGCAACAGTAACCACAAATTTCAATTTAGTTTTAACAGTTACATTGGAGATTGTAATGAACTTCATATTGTTGCACAAAGTATCCTCAAGAGGCAATCTCCAAACTTGTTAAATAGGGAAACTTCTACATGCCTTTTTTGCTCAATCCACCCCTCTCCATCATTCCTGTCTTAGTTGCCCTCTCCTTTGGCTGGTATTCTTGAAGAAGGTTCCCAATGTGTATCTTTCCTGCTTGCATTCTCCCCTGTTGTAATTCTTCAGCGTCTCTCCATTGCCTACAAGAGACCAAACTGCACTATACAGAACGCTAAGCCTCTGGGGATCTGGTTCTGATACACATTGCTTCTTCACTTGCTCCCTTTAGGAACTTCATAATCGAGTCTACCAAATTAATCCTCAGATCACATCTCATTTGGTGGAATAAAATTGCTTATAACATGTCTTTCAAGGTGGCTATGTAGTTTAATCTATAGCTTGGGAGTTAGAGGCAGGTAGACATGAGTTTTAATTTTTGTTTCACCACTTGGTGAATGGCCTTGGGAAAATAATTTAGCCTCTCTAATACTCTGTGCTAAAATAGGCATAATGATAAGTAGAAACAGATGTAAGGAGCCAGGCATCATATCTGGCATTTTTTTTATCATACCAAAAGAAAGTAACTATCTTTCCATAAGCTATATAGTAGAATAGAGAAGTGTATATGTGCCAGAGGCAGGCAGGACAGGGATTATAGTTACATCTGTCTGTGTCCCAATATAGGTCTATATCTTTATCTCAGTTTTCTGTATCTATATCTCTCTCTCTCTGTATCTCAGTTTTCTCATCAGCACAATAGGGATAATGAAATAGACTTAGCTTGGGTATCAGAATTAAATAAAATAACACATATAAAATACCTCATACAATGACTGGCACAAAATGTTTCAAAAATGTTAAATATTATTACTATTAAACCTTTTATATTCTGAGACAGCACTAAAATCATAAATAAAAAGAATGAGAGCTGAATTCATGCTTGCAGACCATTTATTCACTAATTTCATTTAATAAGCATTCTTTTGAATTGCTAATGTGTACCAACTACAATGCCAGGTGATGGAAGTACAAAGATGAATAAGTTATAGGGCTTGCTTACAAGGAGCTCCCAATCTAGCAGAGGAAAGAATTTTTAAAAGGCAGAACATAATATATAAATGTGGAGAACACCAAAACAGCACTCTGCAAATATGATCAGAGAAATACTTAGAAAGATGAATTTAAAAGAAAGGATAGGAGGAGGGGCCAAATGGAGACTTGGAGATCAGTTAGAAGGTTGTTACAATAATCCAGACAAGAGTTAATGAGGGCTGGAACTAAGGTGTTTATAGTGGAAATAAAAAGAAAGGGCCAGATGTGAGAAAGGCTGCAGCTGTTCTAAGGGAAAAACATTTAGTCAATTATTACTATGTGGGGAACACTGTACTTTTGGATAATTATTGCTGTGTTCAGTCTTATAAACTCAAAAGTTATTTTGATGTTTAAATAAGAAAAGTTTTTCTCATCCAAAGCAAATGTTATTACCAAATAAGGTCAAGTGAATTTCCTAGGGCCCCACAACGGCAATGCTGGACCAAGACTAGAATGCAGGTCTGTCTGAATTCAAAGTCCAGGTACTTTCTGTTGTACCACACTGCCTTCCGGAAAGGTATGGGCTAGAGCACTTTATTTTGATGGGTGAGGTGTGAACATAAAGTTCATAGAGGAGGGCAATGGGAGATAAAGCTGTGCAAACAAATGAGAATTAGGTCATCCAAAGTCTAGTGTGCCATTGGACAGAGCTCAGATACTATGGGTCAATGGGGAGCCTTTGAAAGATTGGGGTTCTTGAAGAAGGTAAACACTAACATCAGGAGGTAATGAAAGAAGGGAGATGGCTTAGGAGCTGTTGCAAAGATTCGGGCAAGAAAATGTAGTGGTTTGAACTAAGGAATGGCAGCAGGGATATTGGCATTGAAAGATATCAGCAATGTACTGCTAACGGGTAAATGCAGGTTTCCAAATAATATGAATGCCACTGTGTGTTTAAAAGATATAGTTATATCTGTCTGTACCCCCACATAGGTCTATATCTTTGTAGCTATTTATCTATCATCTATCTTCTATCATCTATCTATCTGTAATGTCTTCACAGATAAATAAAAAATGTAGTTATTTCTGAATGAGAGAATACCTGGTAATTTTTATTCCTTTCGAATATAGCTAATATTCATTAAGTAATTGCTGTGTCAGGAATTGTGCTAAGAGCTTTATGGACATTGTTTATTTAGTCATTACATAAGTTTTATGAAGTAGATATTAATGCTATTGTTGTTGTTATTATTATCAGTATCTCTATTTTAATACAGAAACAGAAAATTAAGAAAAGTAAGCAACCTGCCTAGATTATGGTTGGCTTTACTGAACGAATGAATACAGATCACGTGTGTTTTAGTGATTGGACAAGAACCCCAACTGTGGTAGATTGAATAATCCGCTCCCATTTAGACGTGCTCTTAATCCTAACCTGCGTTCCTGTGGGTATGAACCCATACATTGTAAATAGAACCTCTTGGACATGTTATTTTTAGTCAATGTGTGGACACCTGAGCCACGTGGACCTTAATCTGGATTGCTGGAGGCCTGATCAAGAGAATCTGGAAATCACAGAAGCCAGAAACGAGAGGATAGCTCCGTGTGATGGGAAAACCAGGGAAACTCAAGGATTGCTGGCAGCCAGCATAGGAAACACTACAGTCTTTGGTGCAAAAGCAAGCCTAGCTGATATTTTGATTTTGGACTTCTAGCCTCAAAACCATAAACCAATAATCTCCTGCTGTTATACCAAAACCAGTTCGTGGTATTTGTGATAGCCGATCAGGCAAACTAAGACTTCTACTAATGCCTGTGTGCCTCCAAAGACTTATCATTTAACTACTAAGTAAGATTTCACCCGTCATCTTTTAGTTCCTTTATTCAAGGTAAAATATATTATACATGTTTGCAAATTGATTCACATAGTATATAAAATATTCTTTACAAATATTTATGCCTTCTCTCTTACTTGTTCATTAAAAAAATGACTGTTGTGTCTTTAAAAAATTTTATTCTAAGAGAAACACATGTATATGGTCAAAACATATATAGT
Source organism: Tolypeutes matacus (assembly GCA_026826555.1). Taxonomy (NCBI): domain Eukaryota; kingdom Metazoa; phylum Chordata; class Mammalia; order Cingulata; family Chlamyphoridae; genus Tolypeutes; species Tolypeutes matacus. Next base: position 13,779,826 of record JAKSZT010017719.1, on the reverse strand, counting down.
TCAAATGGTTAAATAATGAAATATGATCTCCCTGCAAAATCAGTTTCAGTCCATACCCCAATAAATACCACTGTGAACTGGTTTTTGTATATCATTCCAGAAATATTGAAAACATGAGCAAGTAATTTTTAATCTATTAGAAACAGATGGGGTCATGCTATATTCTGTTTGGTGCGTTAATTTTGTTATTTTTCCCTAAATGCAGATTACAGATTTTTCAATATTTTCACATATAGAAAATTCTCAGTCTTTAAAATGTCTTCAGAATATCCTACTGTATGGATGTATGCTAATTAATTTGATTACTACTTTTTGGACATTCAGGGAACATTCTTACACATGTATGACTAACAGTATCTACAGGATAAATTCTTAGAAATTAAATTTGGGAAAAAAAATCTGTGCATGTTTAATCTTAATAGAGGCAGCCAGATTGACTTGTAATATATACATCTATCAGCAGTGTATTAGAATGGCTGTTTTGCTGTATACTTGCTACACTCTTTGATCTTTGACAAAATGAATAAAAATGGTATCTAGTTATTTTAATGTCCTTTAATTATGAGAAAATTTGATAATCTTTCTCTTATATATGTTTATTGGCTATCTGTGTGCATCTGTATGTGAGAGTATTTTTAAATGAATTGTTTATTTATGTCCTTTCAAGTTTTTCATTGGGCAATAGGTCTTTTTTTTTTTTTTTTTACTGGTTGGTAAGAATTCTTTATATATTAAGGGACTTAGCTATTTGTACTGTGTGTTGCCTAAAAGAAATTCTCATATGTTTTAATTTTTTTTTGGTTTTGATTCTAATTATTTCCAGAAATATTTATTTATTTTTATTATAATCAATTTTAGTAAAATGTATTCATAAACCATACAGTCCATCTAAATTGTACAATCAATGGCATTTGGTATGATCTTAGAGTGGTGCATTCATCACTTCAATCAATATTAGAAAATATTCATTAGTCAAAAAAAAAAACACCACCAATAAAACAAAACCAAATTAAAAACCTACCCCTTAGTAATCACTTCTCAATCTCTCAATCCTTCCCCTGCCATACATAACTGCTAATCTATTCTGTCTCTATAATTTATTTGTATTTACATTTTGTATAGATGGAGTCAAACAATATGTAGTACTTTTTGCCTAGTTTCTTTCACTTAGCATACTTTCTTTTTTAACCATTGAAGGAAGACTATTACATTACTGTCCATGGTTTGCTTTGGTTATATTTTTGTCCAAATATCACCCTGATATTAACATCTTCTAACATTAACATACATTTGCTCTGTTTCAGAGAAAAATATTCTTATATATGCAGTATTAACCATACTCATTTTTCACAAGAGAATTCGCTATGCTACACAGTCCCATGTTTCATGTTTTAGCTTTCCTTCTAGTGATGTACATGACTTTAGACTTTCCCTTTCAGCCGCTATCACATCCATATATTAGTGCTGTTAATTACAAACCCTATATTGTGCTTTCACCATTTCTATTCATCTCCAAACATTTACAAACAACTTTTTTACCAGTTCTGCATGGATGTATGTGTACATAGTAATCAAAAAGTTTCTGGTCTTATGTCATATATAGAAAGGACTTCCCACCTCAAGATTTATTTTTAGATTTTAAAAAAAATTATGTTTAGAGTTTCACATTTCATGTTAAATATTTGATTCATCCAGAATTTGTTTTTGTATAAAGAATATCGGGACTTAATTTTCACTCCTCTACTCAGATCCAAGGCTGCCAGTTGTCCAAGAAAATCTATTCCATAATCTGTCTTTCTTCACTGGTATGAAACTTTATAATAATCTATTTTTAATGTACAGTTGAACCTATTCAGAGAATTTGTGTTCTCTTCTATTAATTTTTTATTCTATTCCTGCCACAGTAATAAGTTTTTAATTACTATAGCTTTATAAGACATTTTAGTGCCTAATGGTTCTAGTCCCTTCTCATCCTATTCTTTTTTAAAATGGTCCTGGCAGTTTCCTCATACTTATTTTCCAGATAAATTTTGGAGTCATATATACAAGTTCTAAAGTGAAACATTATATAGATATTTTTATTGGAATCAAATTGAATATTTAGATAAATATAAAATATTTTTAACCACATTATGCCTTCTTAAACAAGGACAAGGTATGCCTTTTCATTAAGATCTTCTATTAAGGATATCAGTAGAGTTTTACAGATATGCCTTAGATGTATTTTCTTATGTTTATTTCTATATAATTAATCTTCATTATTGCTTTTATAAATGAGATCTGTTCTTACATTAAATTTATAATAATACAAATAAATGTTATTGAATTTTATTAAGTCTAACAATTTATCTTATAAATTATCTTATTTTTAATCATTTAAGTCATTTCTCTTCATTTGTAAAGATATATAGTCACTTCATGTGCTAATACTAATTTTCCATCTTTCCAGTTTTATATATCTTATTTCCTTCTCTTCTCTAAATAAACAGGTTAATAATTCCAGAGCAATATTAAATAGTGGTCTAAACAGTGTTTTCTTTACCTTACTCTTGGCTTTAATTAACAATCTTTTGAAGTATCTATCTCATATTTTAGCAAGCGTTAAAAAATCAAGTATATGTAAATTTCAAAATTTGCCTGTTTGAATATTAATTGAGATAACCATCATTTTTCTTTTGCTTTAGTAATGTATTGAACAATAATAATTGAATTCATAATCTTGAAAAGTCCTTTGTTTTCTAGGGAAAAAATCCCACTTGTTTATAATGTGTTAATCTATTAATGTACAAATGGATTTTATTCTATTCCTAATTGTCTGGTTCTGGAATCAATATTGTTTTCCACCAGATACTCTCCCCACCCCACCCCCACATACAACCACACTCAAACTCATGTATACCTTTTTATTTTTAATTAGATATATAATGGATAATTTATTTTGTTTGTTTTCTCAAAGAAACCACCTTGCTTTCATTTATTATTTCTACTGTGTTTCAAATTTGTTAATTTTGGTTTTCACTTATTAATTCCCACCTTTTGATTTTCTTACATTTATTTTGTTTTTCGTTTTCTAACCTTTTCAGTTGAATGATTAATTCATTTATTTTCATGCCTTTTATGTAGCAATCTGTATTATACAGCTATGACTTGTTCTCAGAGCATAATTATAACTCTTATTATATGAGGCTTGATCTATGGCATTTTCATTATTGTTATTTTCTAGATATTCAGCAACTTTAGATGTGCTTTTCTCTTTGTTCTCTGAGTCATTTAAAGAAGAGGGTGAGGTGGGTGGGGTTTCTGATATGTCCATGCCCTTGCAACCCCAATTGGATTTCATTGTGATCAGAAAATTTGATCTGTCAATTTTGACCCTTTCTCAATTATTGGATGTTACTTTTGTGTATATAACTTTCACATTTTACACATTTTTTCTTAATATGAGCGATGTGATGATGTTAAACCTCCATTGGGGGTTGCACATTCTATCATTATAAAATTCCTCTCTTTGTCTTATTTATTTTTACTTTGATTTTAATTTTGTCTTATATGTAACTTTATCCCTGACTTATTTTTGTTTGAATAGTATGTCTTTATTCAGTATTTTACAGTCTTTCAGAGGCATTTGTGGTAGTTGTGCGTTTTTACTGCTTCTAATCCCATATTGTTTTCTGAATCAATATGATAGTCTTTTATTTTTATTAATGTGTGAGTTCATCCCATTATAATTAAATAGTATACTCATTTTTGTTTTAGTTCTATTATTTTATTTTATGTTAACTTCTCGTTTGGGGGCCCATTCAATTTTCCTTGCTTTGCTTTTTGATTTGTGCCTCTTTGCTTCATTTTTTATTTGTGATTTCCTTCTGATAAGTTGTAAGGTACTGGGTCAATAAAAATAAATCTCTACTTCTTACATTAATAATCAATAATGCCCAAATATATTTTCTTAACTTATTAAATATAGGCAATATTTATGGAATCCTTCCACCACAATAAAATTAAAATAATGTAATGCCACATAAGTATGAATGCACACACACAGGCACACATATACACACTTCCTTCCACTACCGATGTTCCCACTTCTAATTTTTGTTGCACACACACACACACACACATATATATTTTATGGTATATAACAGTCACAGTTTGCAAAGTAATCAAAATTCCCACAAAGCTTTTAGCCTTAGTTCTAAATTAAAATACTCTCAGTGAATGAGAACTTTGTTACCATAGTTCATCCCTTTCTAAGCATTTTATTTTACTTCATTTCTTGGTTGACTGGATTTTATGATCAAGTCTTTTTTCTTCAGGAAAGACACCAATTTGGCATGCTTGGTTCACACTTACTTTCCCTTGGATCACAGCAGACATTGCTTGTGCACAGAGCTTCATTGTCTGCTAGCATTGAATGTTGCCTAGAAAAAAAATTCAAAAACCAGGCTGTTACGTACACTCTTCCCCGTGGGGGTCCGCACGCGTTGCACTTTTTATCTGTGCCTGAATGCCTTTAGAAGTCTTTCTTTATCTTTGAAATTTAATAATCTCACACAACTGTGTCTCACATTTAGTGTTTCTGTCTGTTCATCTGGTAAACAACTTTGCTTGGAGTTGGGGTACCCATTCACTGTGTATATGCAGGCATTTCTTTAATTCAGTATTTTTTTCTATTACCTTTTAAACTATTGTTTTCTGTCCAGCTTGTTCTCTTCTTTTGGAACATTATTCATCCATGTGGTTGTACTCTTCTATATTTCATAGCTATATTTTCTTTCCAGTCATTTTTTGCTCTTTGTTCCTTTTTCCTGTTATTTTATATTCTTCTCCTAAGCCTGTTCTCCATAATACTGTATGTTCGGTGAAGTCTTAACTCTACTTGTTTTCTTCTTTCTAATGATAATTTCATTTCTATAGTGGTATTATTGTTCTCACCTAATTATTTTTTAATTTTTAGAACTCACTTTGATGCTTGTATCCTGTCATCTTATTTTGTTCTTTTATACTTTTATTCTTTATGGAACTCTTTATTTATTTATGTCACTTTTTTCCTTCCATATCATGAGATAATATTTTCTTAATCCTTTTTTTCTAATTCATGGTTTCATTTATTCTTCTGGTTTTATGTTCTATATTCTTCTTCTGTCTGGCATAACTAATGAAGTCTGCTCTGAATATGGGATAAAGGCGGGTGCATACACAAGTGTCTGCATGTTTTCACATTTCAGTTATACCTGGTTAAAATACTGGATCCCATTATATTATTGATCATCTTTGAATGGAAGCTATTCTACCAAGCTAGCTGTCTGATATGTGGTGAGTAGAGAGGGAGAATCCGGGACAGTTGGAAACTTCATTTCTGGGACATGGGCTCATAATCCTTTCTCACCGTATCAGCTGTGGCATCTCCCCTGGAGGCATTCCTCTCCTTAGTTATCAATTTCTGTTTCTACATGAACAAGTCTCTTGTGCTTCCCTGGAAGCCCCAAATGGTTAGAGTGTTTTAGGTGATGATTCAGATCTGTCTTTTTTCAGCTAATTCTACTATGTGAAATAGATTACAGAGACAATCCTATGTCCACAGGAGATAAGCAGGAGATGGATTCCTGCAAAGGGAACTGTTACAGTGCCTCAGAGATGGGTTAGATCACAGTTTTCACCAGCTGACTTCTCAGCCTTTTATGAATGAGAAATTATATATCACCTACCCCTGAGCAATTGCTCTTCCAATGAGTATGGAGGGAAATTGTCTTTCCCCTCACATAGCACCTTACCAGCTAAACTGTGCCCCACCCCCACCTAGAGTGAACAGTGCCTATGTCAAGAGAATTTTCTATGTCATTGCCTGACTATTCCCATATGACCCCAAAATTCTTGCAAGTTTTGAAAGGATACCTGACCTCTATGCACCTATTAAAATGGCTAAAAAAAAACAAAAACAAAAAAACTAACAATATTAAATGTTGGAGAAAATATGGAGCAAAAGGAACTCTCATTCATTGCTGGCAGGAATGCAAAATGGTACCGCCACTTTGGAAGACAGTTTGGCAGGTTCTTGCAAAGCTAAACCTAATCTTACTGTAAGATTCAATGATTGTATTCCTAGGTATTTACCTAACTAATATGAAAAGTTATGTCTATACAAAACCTGCCTGTGAATGTTTATGGCAGCTTTATTTTATTTTTTTAATATAATTTTTATTTTTTCTAAAAGATACTTTGATTACATAAACTGTTACATAAAAAATATAAGGGATTCCCATATGCCTCACTCTCCACAGCTCCCACTTTCCCCCACAATAACAATTTCTTTCCTTGGTGTGGTACATTCACTGCAATTGATGAACACATTTTAGAGCATTGCCACTAAGGATGGATTATAGTTTACTTGCAGTTTACACTCTCCCACTCAATTCTGTAGGTTATGACAGGATATATAATGGCCTGTTGCAGTGTCATTCAGGACAATTCCAAGTCCCAAAAGTGCCCTCATATTATACCTCTCCCTCCCTTTCTCTGTCCTCAGCACCCCCAGTGGCCACTGTCTCCACATCAATGATATAATTTCTTCCATTGCTAAAATCACAATAAGTCTATAGTAGAATACCAGTAAGTCCACTCTAGTCCATATTGTATTCCCTAATCCTGAGGATTCTGGGATGCGGATGCTCACCCCACCTCTGATTTAGAGGGGGTTTCGATCCCATATGGCTGATGGATGGCACTCTCTTGCTTGCAATTGTAGACTCTCTCAGTTCCTTGGTATGGTGGTTGTCCATCCTCACCTCCTTGTTAGTTGTCTTGGGTGAGTCCAATGAACTCATGGAGAGTTGGTATTGCAACTCCCCTGAGGCTCAGGGCCTAGATGGCACATGAACAGTCCAAAGATTCAAGTCACATGGGTGTACACCTACAAACTCCAGGACCAACTATAGGTTCAAACAGAAGGGACAGAAGAGGTATGTGTAGAGAAATCACAACTGAGTCCAACTCTGTCACCCCCAGGAGCACAAACTCCAAAGTAAGACCTACTGGCAAGGCACCAACTCCAGAGCCATCTGCCATGACCGTAGGATCTGGGTGTCTCCAGAGTCTTCAGGAGCCCCACTATTTGGGGTAGTAGCTACTTTGGCAGTAGATGCAATCCTTCTGAGATGTGCATAAGCATTGCCTCTGGGATGACCTCCCAACTCACTTTGAAGTTTCTTAGCCATATAAACTCATGTCTTTACCTTTCCCCCCTTTCATTCAAGGTCTTTTTCTAGTTGTATTTCTAGTTAGTGCTTGGTAGTAATCCCTCAGTGCCAGGGAAGCTCATCTGGAAGTCATGTCCCATGCTGGGGGCAGGTAATGCATTTACATCCATAGCAGCTTTATTTTAATTGTCAAAAACTGGAATCAAGGGGGAGCTGATGTGGCTCAAGCAGTTGGGAGCCCACCTCCCATGTGGGAGGTCTAGGGTTTGGTTCCCATTGCTTCCTAAAGAAGATGAGCAGACAACAAGCAGACTCAATGAGCAGACACAACAAGCAGAGACAATGAGAAGACAACAAGCAGACCAGCGATCAGACAAGTAGTAGAAACAGTGAGCAGACAGATGAGGGAGCCATCTCAGGAGGGGGGGAACCGGAAAACTGGAATCAATCCAAGATGTTTTTCAATGGGTGAATGGATAAACAAACTATAGTATACCCAGGCAATAGAATATTATTCAGCAGTAAAAACAGATAAGATGCCAAACAATGAAAAGACACATATGAACCTTAAATGCATATTGCTAATTGAAAAACCCAGTCTAAGATGGCTAGATAATGGATGATTCCAATTATCTAACATTCTGGAAAAGGTAATGCAATTGAGACAGTTAAAAAAAAATCAGTGGTTGCCAGGAAGGGGGTTGAATAGGTAAAGCACAGGTGATTTTTAGGATGACAAATTTATTCTGCAAGATTCTGTAACGGTGGATACATGATATTATGCATTTGTCAAAACCCATAGAACTTTACAGCACAAAAAGTAACTTTGTTTGCAGATTTTTAAAAAATCCATTCAAGAGGGAAGAGGATACCAGGAAAGAATAGATAGTGAAAAGAGACTCTAACTGTATTATAAATGTATGAAATAATCTCACTGAAGGGGATTGGGGGAATTTTTGATATCCTAAGTAACTCTGAAAATCAATGGAGTCTAAGATGAAAGGCAAAAGAAACTGCACATAAGCACTGTACTCTAGCTGACAAAGTTACTTCGCACAGGGGTGTGGGTTAACAATACATGTATTCACATGTATCCTGCTGTACATGTATGCTGGAATTGAATAATTAAGTAAATGGATGGTAAATGGTTGGAGTCAGGTTTCTCACAATAGGAGTGCCAGTTTTCAGATAAGCAAGGGGAAGAGGCTGGAATGATCCATACGGTAATGGATTGGAGTTGGAGATTTCGTTATGAACTCATCTTTAGCTTAATAGAGATACAGATAGTTACATATAGAAATAGTTATAGATATGTGTGCATACACAGGTTGGTATACACACATATATTTCCTTGCTCTTTCAGCTGAGATGACCTAAAGGAACTGACCCCTCAGTAGCAATTGGCACATACAGCATCCAGATGTCGGTGTCTCATCATCCAATAAAAGGAACTAGGGATCCTTGAAGAAATAATCTATTTCAGGACTAGGGAAGAGAATGTATAAAATGAGCACCTGGTAGTGTTAGAAAGTAAGGAAGTGCTAAAAAAAATAGTACTCGATTTTAATCCAAAATATAAAATAAATATCCATACTGGCATTACTAAATGATTAGATTAATAGATAAATTGAGAAGAAGATATATCTCTCATGCAGAAGAATCCCAAATGTAAAATTGTAGATACTCTGACCTCAAGGAGGGCGAGCATAATTCTCCACTCATTAACTTTGGGCTGTACATGGTGACTGTTCTAAAAAGTACAGTATGGAAAGTGGAGAAAAAGGGTAACTTGACATCAGAGAAACTTGACAAATGCTACCTCAGCCAGATGATTTAGGTTAACATCAAAAGTGATGGTTGATAGTATGTACTTCTGATATGATGTGATGAAAATTGCATTTTATCTCTGTGGTCTAATCATGAGAAACATATCAGACAAATTCCAACTGACAGACGTCCTACAAAATACCTGACTAACACTCCCCAAAACTGTCAAGGTCATCAAACATAAGGAAGTCTGGGAAACTGTCATGGCCCAGTGAAGCCTAAGGAGACATGACATCTGAATATAATATGGATCCTGGGTGGGATTCTGGAACAGAAAAGGACATTAGGTAAAAACTAAGAAAGTCAGAATAAACTTTGGACTTTTGTAAATAACATAACAGTATTTGTTCATTCATTTTAAAATTGTACCATATTAAAGTAAGATGTTAAGAATGGGGGAAACTGGGTTCAGGGAATATGATAACTCTCTATACAATATACTAGCATCTAAAAGTAAATCTATTCTGAATAATATCCTGCAATACCACTACTGGGTATATACCCAGAAGAACTGAGAGCAGTGACACGAACAGACATCTGCACACCGATGTTCATAGCCACATTATTCACCATTGCCAAAAGTTGGAAACAACCCAGGTGTCCATCAACAGATGAATGGATAAACAAACTGTGGTCTATTCACACGATGGAATATTATGCAGCTGTAAGAAGAAATGAAGTCATAAAGCATATGGCAACATGGATGAACCTGGAGGACATTATGTTGAGTGAAGCAAGCCAGACACAAAAGGACAAATACTGTATGAATGCATTACTATGAACCAAATATATTGTGTAATATATTGTTTGATTCAAAAAAAAAAAAAAAAATTTACATGTATCCATTACATTTAATTGAGAAATGTATATATTTATTCATCTGTGTTTACTCTTTAGTTTTTAATTGTTTATGTTTTCAATTATTAAATGTACAAAATAAAGTTTAAAAAAATAATAATAATAAAAGTAAATCTAAAAGTATTCTGAAAAATAAGAGTCTATTAAAAAAAAAAAAAAAGGCCTCCTGACTTGCTGCTGTGGTAGGGTTAAGCTACCATATCTGATTTGAGTTTACCAGTCTGTAAAGTGAGTCTGGGAGTTGAGATGGGAAAATAATTTCCACTAAAATTATACTCTCTTCATAAATAATAAAATAGAATGAAAATTAAGTATAGAGTAAAATATACAAGGATAAAATGAAGTAAACTATAAAGCAAAATAAAACAAAACAAAACATAAACCTATTTCAATGCTACCTTTACTTATTTTAACAAGGAATCCCAGTAAATAGAATACTGAACACCTGGAACAGCAGAGACATCAACCACTCAGATTAAACTCTGGCATACTAATGCCCAAAGGCTGCATTTCAACCCTGCTTCCAGAAAAGAAGCCAAAGTAGCCACAGATTCCATTCCTTTTTCCTCAGCACTTGTAGGCTGGAACCAAATGACTCATTCTGAGCAACGTGACGTGGGCGGAAGACATGTTCAGCACGGTCAGGCCCAGCTCCTTGAATCTTCAGTAAGATTCTCCCTCTCTCTTCTCCTTCCATCGTGACCCTCAGAGACCACGAATTTCAGATAAAAACATTACATCAGGGGTTCTTAACAAGGGGTTCGTGAGCTTGCATTGAAATTCAAAAACACATTTTTTTCTTCTGGGGACGTGTCGGTGTGGGTGACATGTTTATTAAATAATACACAGCACAGTGTGGACTTAGTAAGGGCTCATGGTTTTCACCTGCCTGGCAAAGGGGTCCGTGGAACAAAAAAGGTGAAGAACCCCCCTGCATTACATGAAGAGAGGAGTCTGGATCGTCAAGGCAGTACTTGAAAGGAAACACCAAGAAGAGACACCCAATCCACATTGGATGAGAAATGGAATTTTATTATGTCCCGACACTGGGTTATTTACTTCAGTATTTACTGGAAGTTATTTACTTCCTAATTATTTTCTCCTCAAGGCATTTGGCCCCCTTCGGTCAATAGTGAAATGTCTGAGTTCACGTTAGATTTTTAGGAGGTCAGGGCAGGAGGAGGAGAAATTAAAAATGCCTCCCTGATTTCAGGTGGGACACAAGTAGGGCTTCTTCTGGTTTAGAATGACACTCTATACTTCTAGAAAGGTCTGCCAAAATATATATTAATTAAAAGGGAATCTGTACCATCTAGTACAGAGAACTCTGAATTGTTTGTGGAGACCTGTGAAGAGGAGTTGATGATGAAGGTGAAGATCCTGTTAATTATAAATGATATTAATAACCAGAAAACCTTCCATGATATTATAAGACACTTTATCTTATTTATTCTCCTTATCAACTATAGATGGTGACGATTTTAAAGAAAATTGTAAAATTTTCTAGGGGTTGGGTGTTAATGAAAAGCTCAAGATCACACATTTAATTAGTAACAGAAATAGGCCTTGAACCCAAAGGGACTGACCCTTAGTCCAGTGCCCTTTCTATAAAATGTGCTTTCTCTGAGCCTGAAAATACACTCCAGTCTCAAAGGGGATTGAATGGTCAATCTAATCCCTTTTTTTTTTGCCTCAAGAATCAAACACTGAAATTCAAGAATGGCCAGCAAACACCATGCACTCTTTAGTGTCCCCACTGTGCTGCCTGGGCTGATAGGTGAGGCGATTGGCATGCAGTCTGGGAGGCAGTGTCAACAGGGCCGCGCCGAGCTTAAGGGCAGAGGCTTTACACAGGCTGACTGTCACCTACCGGCTGCGGGAACCTGAACAATCTATTTGATTTCCCTCAACGTCAGCCTGTGATTATTTGTGGTGAAAAAATAAATTTCTGTCTGTAAAATGCATGGAAAATTACCTGGATCAAATGAGAGGCTCAGTACAGCTACAACAATCCTAATTGTAACCAATAGCAGACGGTGGAGTGTAGTTGGAGGTAGCTGGCACTGGTTACAGCTCATAAAGCACTGAGTGGCCATATAGTCTACCATCCTGGGTGTGAGCTGCACCTGTTTGATCAGGACACCTGTAAACTCCTGAAGAGCACACACAAAGGCCGGATCCATCAGTAGTGGCCTGAAGATAAAGTTTGACCTCGTGGTACTCCAGTTGCACACACAACACTTAAAGCTGTTTAATTTGTAAATGCTGAATATGATTTGGCTTTATTTAATACAAACTGCTGGCAAAAGAAAACTTCTTAAATGTAAGTGATTTTTTTTTTTTACATTTGATACTGATGATAAAAATAAGCATTCATTACAGAAAATACTTATAAATATGAAGTAGAAAATAAAAATCACTTTTAATCCTACAAAGCATAAAGATGCCACTTCATTTTAAGGTATTTCTATTTGGTATTTTAAATGCATATGCATATACATTTATGCATAGGTAAAATATGCATTTTTTAAGTCTCAGAAAATTTTATTAACATTAAGTTTAAAAAGCTTTACACCTGTGATATGCTAAAACATAGGTGTGATTTCTTCAGTATTATAGAGGGGAGGTAGATTTGGTGACTATATATATGTGTGTGTATATATATATATATATATTTCCAACTAGACTGGATAACAAACTAACGGGAAAGTTTGCCACACAGAAATTATTTTTTGAAGAAAAAATCTTTAGCTTTAATAACCAAACAAAGAAAATTGTTTGTCTATTGGTGGGTCCTTCTGGAACCACTAAAGGTGTTTGGGAACACCACCTTTTAAATAGTTGAAACATTCTCCTTCCCCTGTGGTCTTATATCTACCATTAATTTATTTTTTTTAATCTTTTTACTTCTAGATAACAAAAATTTGTATTACAGTCCAGCCTGAGTTAGTGGAGTCTGAATAAATGAGATTTGCTTATATTTAGTTCACCTTTTTCAAGCATCTGTTCTTCCTGATAAAATGACCTCGAAATGCAAAAACAAAACAGTAACAACTAAAATATGCAACAGCCAAGCACCGGCTTTGAGCATAGGTTAAGAAATCAATAAGAAACCATTAAGGCTTTAAATCTTGTCCCTTAACCAGGAGGTGAGTGGATCACATTTCAGCTTGAATAAGCAATTCCAGGGCACAGCCTCACCATAGAAAGTATCCCACAGGCTCTAGATCTCTGGAGGTACAATTTGGACTCTGACAACAAGAGACTTGCAGCAGAAGGTGATAAGGCAGGCTGCAAGGCAGTCCCAGCCCAAATCTGAATGGCAGTTGAATTTGGGACAGATTAGAGAATCAGGCTGGTGTCCTGTTGGGCATCTGTTTTAAACCCTTATAGAATAGGTGATGGATCTAGATGCTGAGAATGTCAGCCCAATCACCAGTGGATGGTGGAAATAATTTGAGAGGCAAGGGGAAGGGAATGGAAGGCTGGAAAGAGAAAGGTGAGTTGATGTGAAGGGAAGAGCAAGAGTAATTTTTTTTTTGCAGCACAAACAGGAGAGAGTTGACCAAGAGAGGGGCCTCTGACTTACCTGAACCTTGGCTGTGGTCTTCAACTTGTCTGTTTTTGTTCTTGTGGTGCAAGTTTGCATTATTTGTGATTGTGCCCCTCTTCCTAAAACTGAGGGTAAAGCCTTGAGAGTAGTTGCTCTATCCCCAGAAATAGAAGTGGATCTGACAAGTAGTTAATGCTTATTGATGTTCATGAAATGAGCAAATGAATGAATGAAGCTGAGACACATAGCCTCTGTGTGTCAGAACAGCATTTTTAGTCAGTGAAAAGGGAGAAAGAAAGCTGCAACAGGGCTGGGATGTGGTTGACAGAATGTTATATCTGAATGTCTGGCTACATTCAGATATAACATGAAGCAATTATGAGTGGAATTGAAGGTTCATGCTTATTTGAAGTACCATGCATGGGTCTTGGGAAATAGTCCTGGGTCTATATAAGGGGGCCTGTTTTCCTTAAATATGTAGTGTTAACTAAGTTCAAAGAAGGTTACTTAGAGGTTATTGGTTTTTTGGGGTTTTTGTTTGTTTGCTTGGCATTTTAAATGTCTGCAGTACCTTTACATCACTGAGACCCTGAAAGTTGGAAGTTAACAATGGAAAGCGCAGTGCTTGCCATGAGGTCAATGTCGGATGGTGTTGGGAAATGTGTCTGGCTGCTAGGACCCTGGGAATTCCAGTCCTGGCAGTGTTGCTTACTTCCTGAAACATGCAGGCAACTTTCTTTTCTCTGGCTTCATGGTTCCACACAGGATGACATCCATTAATCAGAAGCATGCTCCAAGCTTCTCTCCACCTTCTCACTTATTCCTCACATAAATTAGAGTGAGTGTCCTGTGGGTTGTGTTTGGCAGAGCAATTGAGCAGTCTCTCTACATTCTGCTTACTTGCAAAGTAGTTCACTGGTCTTCTCCTAGACATATAATATGCCTGGGATGGAAGATCTGTCCTCAGGGAAAGAGGCCTATGGTTGTACAGTGCTGCCTTTGGCCAGGTGGGCATGGCCATAACTGAGAGATGCAGCATCAGGGAACCCATTGTGATGTACACCTAGACTATGTTCTCCACCCTCTCGTTTATCAGTGTGATAGGTGATATTTAGATCTCCAGCTGCTTAGCTGCTCTCAGTCTCAACCGGTTTAGAAAGTAGGTAACACTGAACTCCCTAAAACAGAATCAAGGAAGGCACTTCAACCACAGGGAGCCACATTAGTCTCATCCATACAATGGATATGCCAATGCAGCTGCTTGCAGAGAATGAAGAATAAGAAAGAAGACAGTGGGTGTGAACATGGATGATCAAAAATAAAGTATTGTACTCAGATAAGAGAGCATGTTTATTAATGAATGGAAATTTACTGATAAGAAAGATGTCTGTATTTCAACTAGAAAACTGGTACACTACAGCATATTGTGAACACTCTGATTGGAAAGGGTTATTTTTACCATTTCCTTTGATTTGAGGCAGCAGGGCATCTAAGTTCAGTACCAAGCACATAGAGGTGCTCAAGATTTGCTTGATGAAAGAAGGAATGAATGACTGCGATAGCATGAGCTTGAGTGTTAGAATTGTATGACTTCTGCTTTTCCAAACTTCCAACCTCAAATGACATATCCTGAGACTCTGTTTCCACTTCTGTAAAATGGGGATGATCATGCCTACCTTTCTTTCAGTCCTTTAGAGAACTAGAGATGTGAACCTGCATCTCAGTGCCAGGCACAAAAGTGATAAAATGTTCTGCTTCATGGGACAGTCAGGAATCACTCCATCCTAGAGAGGCCCACCACTTTAGCTCAATTGGCTTGCTTACCTACAACTTTATCCCTCCATCTGCTAAATGGCATCAAAGCCAACCAAGAGAAATTTTAAATGAAGATATCACACCAGACCTTTGCCCTGGTGACCGCAGAGTATTGCCATGAGCCAAGCATGACCATCTCCTAATACAACAGGATCGCTCTGTCTACACTCAGTGTGTTGTTTCCATTCACTTTGCTTATTGTCAGATGTCTGAAAAGTACATATTAAGGCTTCAAAGTATATTTTTAATCAGGTTATTAGAGCATTCCATGTACAGCAAAGCCATTATATGGCAACAAATCCCAGCTGCTGTGAAGGGTTCCTTGCAACGTGACAGATTTAGGTCAGTGTCATTAACTAACATCCAGATTGATGTTGCCAGCTTGATGATCACAGAAGATGGCAAATTCCTTTCACATGGGGACAGGGTAAAAGAGGATTTGTCACACTGAATCATTCTGCCCATCCATTGGCCTGGTCCAGGAAGAATTATGAGTCAAATACTTATCAAGAAAGGATGTTAAATATCTATACAGGCTTTGAGCAAAGCATTGTAATGGAAGTCAAATGTTTTCATGCTTGCCTTGTCTCCAACATTGACTCACTGTGTGACCTTGGCTAGGTTTCTTTACCATTCCGGGCCTCTGTCTGTCTGTGCATCTCCAAAATGAAGGAAATAGTACTTGAGTACTTCATTATTTCATCCAACAAATATTTACTAAGTACATAGCTGGTATCAGGCACTGTGATAGTACTAGGGATCCAACAGAGATCGAGATAAACATGTCTCTCACCTTACTATTTTGACTTTATAAAAGTTCCATCTACTTACATATAATGGGTATAAATTTATTCCACAACATACAGATGCTGTAAATGTCACACATTTCTTTCTTTTTAAATTATATCTGGTTCTGAGTTGTTACCTACCTGGCTAGCAGGATCACCATTGAAGTCACTTATAAGGTTCCCTCCACCCCTTTCTTGGATTTTGCATTAATCCTGCACATATATGGTCCCAAGAAAATGAGGCACAGGACTTGTAAGTGCTATCTGGCAATGCTGTGGACCAGTCCTCTGTGTTTCAAGAGCTACTTCTACAGAGGGCCACAATGAGGTCACTGGCTTCACGTTATTCACATAGGTATCTAGCTATGGCTCTCAAGATCATACAATAGGCATCTACTCAGCAACTACATTCAAGATACCCATGCAGGAGTGAGGTGCAAACCTATATACACCCACTCTCAGGAAATCCAAGTTACATGCCATTTCCCAAAGAACCAGTTCTCTCTTCTGATTTAAGTACCTCTCTCTCCTCTTACCCTTCACCTACTTTCACAGTGACTGCACCTTAATTCTCTGATGGGACATCATTACTGTCTACTGATGCACAAGATGCCATTCCTGTAACCTACAATGACAATGGCACCCATGGAGTTGTACAATGCTGCCATCCTGTTGCAGGATGGCCTCTAAAACTCTAAAGATTTGCCAGTCCTTCTAGAGGCTTGAGAAGAAACCTTAGATCACAAACGTAGCAATTTGTTGGGCGGTACGGGTGCACATGCAGACTGCAACAACGGATGATTACGCCTTGTTCATTTATGAACAGCCTGTATTTAGGAAAATAAGACACAGTTAATCTCTCAATCTAGATATTATGCTTCATTAATAACTAATATTTATCTAGTATTTACTATGTGTCTGGTGTGTGTATGTGTATGTGTATGTATATATATATATAATCTCCTTTAATATTCCAATTTTAGGAAGTTGTTGTAAGAGATACAGAAATGTATTCAGTAACGTGTTTTCAGAGGAAGAGTGGAAAGGAACCAATATTTATTTTGTTCCTACTATGTGCAAGGTGCTGTTCAATGTATTTTCTCTCCATAGTCACTTTTAACCCCCATAACAACCCCAGGATGTGGGTGACGTTATCTTCATGTAAGGATGATGAAACCAGGCTCAGAGAGATGAACTAACTTGTCAAAGTCCACACAGCTGAGTGTTGGTGTAGGCTGGGATTCATCCCTAAGGCTGTTCGACTACTGAGTGTGTGCTCTTAACCACTATTCTAAAGAGGCAGGTGGATCAGATGGACTTTTTGCACCATTACTAGGGTGACCAGGACTTGAAATGAGACTAGACTTTTGAGGTGAGTCAGTTCCTGGTCAAGTAGTTGGTTCAAACACAGCTGCTGTAGGTTATGAGAAGATGACAGTCAGTATTGGGAGGATGAAGAAAACAACACTGTGATAGAGATGTAGTCCAATCCCTCAGCATCAGGGACGGCCATAATGGAATAAGGGGAAGGGAAGCAGAAGAGAAGAGGCAAATAAATGGATGTTATCTGGCTTGGGCTAATCATAAGACTTCGTACATCAAGGAAGAAGTGGAGATATGACCAAAGGAATGCAGATTTTTTCAGACTGGGGAACAAGGCAGTAGATCAAGTCAGGAGTTCAGAATACTTGAATATTGTCCCAAGTACTAGAATACAAATATAGCATGGGATAGCAGAAGGGATGACTGGATGTTGAGTGCATTTGACCACACGTTGCCATGCTTGAAATTCTGAAATGGCTGCCAGTTGCTCTCAGGATAAAATTCAGAATCCTTATATGAGTTGCAAGACCTCTTCATCACATGACCTCATGTACTTGACCATTCTTATCTTTTGTTATCACTCCTCACCCTAACCCCCAATTCATCCTCTCCTCTCTCTCTCTCTTTCTCTCTCTCTCTCTCTCTCTCTCTCTCTCTCTCTCTCTCTCTCTCT